>JAGFNQ010001031.1:239202-322773 GCA_024364735.1 Boesenbergia rotunda
GAGAGGAGAGGAGTGCGGCGCGTGTGGGGGCTTGCCTGCGGTGCTGTTGTGATCAGGCCGGTTGGGTTAGGTCAAACATATATAGGGATATTTTACAATTTAGTCCCCAAGTTTGGCCTTACGCAATTTAATCCCTAGGGTTTAGAATCCCTTATCATTTAAACCCTTAAACTTCATTTCAGCGCCCGAAAAATTATAGGAATTTTCCGAAAAATTTTCCAGAGTGGAATAAACGTATCGGATTTAACATCCTCCCCCACTAATAAAAATTTGGTCCCCAAATTTCGATATTCACTATAGTAAACACTATCAAGAAGTATGCTGATATAAATACTGAACAGTAACTAATCACACATACCTCAAGTGAACAGGTGGGGGTAGCGAGCTCGGATGACATCCTCAAGCTCCCAGGTAGCCTCCTCATCTGAGTGATGCTGCCATCCGACTTTAACAAGCCGGATTGTCTTGTTCCGCAACTGACGCTCTCGGTGACCCAAAATCCGTACAGGAATCTCCTCGTAAGTCGCGTCAGGCTGAAGTGGAACTGAGACATCCGACAACACGTGTGAAGGGTCTGGTATGTATTTCCTCAGCATAGATACGTGAAATACATCGTGTACACCGGTAATGGATGGTGGAAGAGCCAAACGATAAGCAACTGCTCCAACCCTCTCCAGAATCTGGAACGGACCGATGTAACGCGGAGCAAGCTTACCTCGAAGACCGAATCGTTTCACCCCTTCGTGGGTGAAACTCGCAGAAACACATGATCACCTACGGAGAACTCCAGAGGTCTCCGTCTCCGGTCGGCATAGCTCTTCTGACGATCCTGCGCCTCAGATATCCTGCGTCTGATGGTACGGACTAACTCTGCCTCGTGCTGAGCTCTCTGAGGTCCTAACAGCTGGGATTCCCCAACCTCCTCCCAGAGGTGGGTGTCCGACAAGGCCTACCATACAACGCCTCATACGGTGCCATCTGGATAGCCGCATGATAGCTGTTGTTGTAGGCAAACTCGACAAGATGCAGATGATCCTCCCAACTGCCTCCGAAATCCATAACACAGGCTCGAAGTAAGTCCTCCAAGGTCTGGATCGTACGCTCTGACTGACCATCGGTCTGCGGGTGGAAGGCGGTACTAAATCTAAGCTCGGTACCCATGGCCTTCTGCAGACTCTGCCAGAAGCGTGAGGTGAAACGCGGATCTCGGTCAGAGATGATACTCAATGGTATGCCGTGTAATCTGATGATCTCTCTGCAATATAGCTCTGCTAATCTGTCCAATGAATCGGTCCTCCGAATAGCTAGGAAGTGCGCGGATTTGGTCAATCGGTCAACGATCACCCAAATCGCGTCAAGGCCTCGTCTGGTCCTAGGCAATCCCACCACGAAATCCATAGTAATGTGTTCCCACTTCCACTCGGGAATGGGAATCCTCTGAAGTAGTCCAGCAGGTCTCTGGTGCTCGGCCTTAACCTGCTGGCAAACTAGGCATCTAGCTACAAAGTCGGCGATATCCCGCTTCATTCCGTTCCACCAGTAGGAACGTCTCAGATCCCGATACATACGGGTGGCACCCGGATGGATAGCAAATCGGGAACGGTGTGCCTCCTGTAATAGCTCCTCCCTAACAGGGTGTGCCTCGGGTACGCAAAGTCTCCCGCGAAAATACAAGACATCCGCGTCGTCTCGTGTAAAATCAGACTGCTGCTCTGTGGCTGCTCGACTGCCGAGGGACTGCAGATGCTGATCACTCGCCTGAGCCTCCCTGATCCTCGTCCGGATGGAAGACTGAGCAACAATGGTCGCCAGAATACCCCTCTCAGTCTGACCCTGCTCCTCTAGACCCAACTCTGAGAAACTCTGGACGATCTCGGTAACCAGTACTCGGTGGGAGGCTAGTACTCCTCTGGACTTCCTACTCAGGGCGTCAGCAACGACATTAGCTTTCCCAGGATGGTAGCTAATGGTACAATCGTAGTCCTTCAGGAACTCCATCCACCTCCTCTGTCGGAGGTTGAGCTCCTTCTGCGTGAAAAGATACTTGAGGCTCTTATGATCCGTGAATATCTCAAATGTGATCCCATACAGGTGGTGCCTCCAGATCTTCAGCGCAAAGATAATGGCTGCAAACTCTAAATCGTGAACTGGGTAGTTCTTCTCATGCTCCTTCAGCTGTCGAGAAGCATAAGACACTACCCGCCCGTGCTGCATCAGAACGGCGCCCAATCCCTGATAAGATGCATCCGTATAAAGCACAAATCCGTCCTCTCCTGATGGAAGAACGAGGACGGGTGCCGACACTAATCTCTGCTTCAGCTCCTGGAAACTAGACTCACAAGCCTCTGTCCATGTGAACTTCACGCCTTTCCTGGTAAGGCGTGTCAGCGGCATAGCAATGCTCGAAAAGCCCTCGACAAATCGTCGATAGTAGCCGGCTAATCCCAAGAAACTACGAACCTCCTGAACTGACTTCGGCTGCTCCCAACTGGTGACAGCCTCGATCTTCTGGGGGTCTACTGAAATACCACGGCTGGAAACCACGTGCCCCAGAAAACCGACTGAGGATAGCCAGAATGCGCATTTGCTGAACTTCGCAAATAAGTGCTCCCGTCGGAGGGTCTCCAGAACTATGCGAAGATGCTGCGCATGCTCCTCCTCAGAACGCGAATAGATCAAGATGTCATCAATGAAGACAATCACAAACTGATCTAAATACTCCAGGAATATGCGGTTCATCAAATCCATGAATACCGCTGGAGCGTTGGTAAGCCCAAATGGCATTACCAAGAACTCATAGTGCCCATATCTACTGCGGAACGCTGTCTTCTGAATATCTGAATCTCTGACTCTCAGCTGATGATATCCGGACCGCAGATCAATCTTAGAATACACTGAGGTGTCTCTGAGCTGATCAAACAAATCCTCTATCCGTGGCAACGGGTACTTGTTCTTGATGGTTACTGCATTCAACTGTCTGTAGTCGATGCATAACCTCAAAGAACCGTCCTTCTTCTTGACAAACAGAACCGGTGAACCCCACGGAGATACGCTCGGTCTGATGAACCCTCGGTCTAATAACTCCTGGAGTTGGACCTTCAGCTCGTCCAACTCTTTCGGTGCCATGCGATAAGGAGCCTTAGATGCCGGCGCAGTCCCCGGAATCAGCTCAATCGTGAACTCTATCTGTCTCCTGGGAGGAAGACCCGGTAGCTCCTCTGGAAAGACATCTGAGAACTCCCGAACAACTGGAATATCCGGAAGAGAGGAACTACTGCTGTCATCCACGCTAATCATCGATAACAGATAACCCTGACAACCCAGTGATAACAATCTCTGTGCCTGGAGCGCAGAAATAACCGATATGCCGTCGTCTCGGATGCCGGTGAAATCCCACGAGGGTTGGTCCGGAGGCCGAAAAGTGACCACCCTCGTCCGGCAATCCACCGTGGCATGGTATGCAGTAAGCCAGTCCATGCCGAGGATGATATCAAAATCAACCATCTCCAGCACCAGCAGGTCCACGGTGAGAATCATGCTACCGAAGTCCAGTGGGCAGGCTCTGACCTCCTGAGTGACCGCTAAGGACTCACCCGATGGTAGAGATACCGACAGATGACGAGCCCTAGCGGTAGGTAGTCTACCAATCCTAGCCAGGAATAATCGTGAAATGAACGAGTACGAGCTACCAGTATCCACTAATAAATCTGCAGGTACTGAATATAAGGAGATAATACCGCGAAATACGGATCCGTCAGCCCTCTGTGCCTCCTCTCGTGTAACGGCGAAAACTCGTCCAGACTCTGGCGGTGGAGGAAGAGGAGGATACTGCTGTGGCTGCGGTGGTGGCAAAGGCTGGGGTACCGGTGCTCCAACCGCAGTCTGAGGCTGATACGGTGCCGGCTGATAACTCGGATAGTACTGAGGCTGTGTCATATACTGATGCGAGGGGGTCGAGATAGAACTCTGAGATGTCGCTGGAGTACCGACATGCTCATATCCAGACATACCATAAACCACTCCTGGAGTGACTGTCTGGGGTGGACGAAAAGAATGCGGGGTCCTCCGTCCTCGCTGTGGTCCTGACTGTGCAGTATGACCACTGTGTGCGGTATGGCCACTCTGGCCCGTGCCCCCAGTCCCCTCGTGTTGTGCCTTCAGGGCACAATCTCTACTCATGTGTCCCGGGAGCCTGCAGTAGAAACACACTGGATGCCCCACAGGGCAGTCTGTCATGGAATGCTCACGGGAACCACACAAGGTGCACTGAAAACTACCGCTGGTCTTCTTCTGCTGACGCTGCTGAGAATGCCGAGAAGAACCTCTAGAGTAGCGACCAGACTTCTGAGGCCTACCAGATGCCCCAGAAGTGCTCTGAGCTGACTGTCCCTGACCGCCACGCTTCTGTCCAGAGGTCTGCTGTGGCTGAGTCTGAGATGCACTCTGAGCTGACTCTTTTCCCTTTTTCCTCTCCGCATTCACCTCCTGCTGTGTCATCTCAATCAAAAGGGCTCTCTCCAAAGCCTCACTGTAAGATGCAGTACTAAATCCGGCAAGCTTGAGTCGGATATACGCAGCTAGTCCTCTAGTGAAGTGGATCATCCGGGATCTATCCTCGATAACCAGCTCGGGGCAGAATTCAGCCAATCGGTCGAATTCTGCGCTATACTCCATAACCGTGCGAGTCCCCTGCTGCAGAGTCAGGAACTCCTGTCGCTGAGTCATCTGATAGGATAACGGAACGTAGTGACTCTCGAATGCCTCTCTGAAGACGGCCCATGTGAGATGCTGCTCTCCAATAATCGTGCGCCGCGAGGCCCACCAGGTAACTGCCTCGCCTCGTAAATGGTATGCGGCTAGCGCCGCCTTCTCCCACTCGGAGCAAGCCATGTAATCAAACGTACCCTCCAAAGTCTCCAACCAGTCACGGGCAGCCCTAGGATCAGCTCCTCCGTGGAATAATGTGAATCGGCCTTTCACCGACTCTGCTAGTGCGGGTATCCGTGCCCGGGCTCTGGCACACTCTGCCGGAGTAGTAGGGGGTACCAGCGGAGCTGCATAAGGTGCTAAGCCAAGAACAGTAGATGGAACTGTGAAAAATCCTGGAACAGGGGCCGAATAAACTGCTGGAGCTGGGGCCACTGGTGGGGCCGAATAAGCTGCTGGAGCAGGAACCACTGAGGGAGCCGCAGAAACTCCCGTGAAAGGTACTGAGGGGTAGCTAACCGTAGGCATCGCCGGGGGAGTAGGTACTGCTGTGGGTGCCGCGGAAGCTCCCGCAAATGGTACAGACGAAGGCACCGAAGGGTAGACAACGGTGGGCACCACTGGAGGTGTAGGTACTGCTGGGTACGCCGTGGGTGGTGCTGACAGAGGTACGGTCGGGTACGGAACTGCTGGCACCGGTGCAGGTGTAGCAACTGGTATCACAGATGGTCCCGCTGAGTAAGCAGTAGCAGGCACCGGTGCTGATACTGTGGGAATCAACGGTGTAGCAGTCACGGGTGGTGCGGTCGGAACCGCTGACAGCAGTGGAGATGAGGGCCTCGGAACAACCGGAGGAGTCTGTCCCTGACTAACCGGCCCCGTCTCCGTCGGTCTCTCGGGTGACCTGGTCACCGGAGACCCAATAGTAGACTTACGTGGCCGTCCTCGACCACGTCCCGGTGCGGGGGCACGTCCGCGCCTAGTCATACCTGTTACAATATTAACCATTGATTACTAAGGATATAAGTCACTAACCTTATCAAATTATACATTTGCCGCCCGGAGGTGTCCCGTCGCCGCCAAGTCCCATGGTCCACATCACACCGTGAAACAACTCCGAAAATCCGAAATGTACTCGAGTAGACTCATCTAACCCGAGCTCCGACACCTACCGAGTAGGTATCAGATTTAACTCCGACAAATCACGAATCGATGGTATCCCACATCCTGGGCTTGATACCAAAAATAAATTGGTATCAGATAAACACCGAAAAATCCGAAAACACGTAGGCATCGAAACCTACGCTCTGATACCAAAATAAATTGGTATCAGATAGATATCGAAAAATCCGCAAATACCCGAGGTATCTCGCAACCTGAGCTCTGATACCAAAAATAAATTGTCACGCCCCGAGACCCAGGAGCCGCTGACCCAATATAAAATCGGACAGCACCTCCCCTGTCCGGCGGACAATTTACACCTACACACAGACAAATATATCACAACCACGCAGTTAAATGGCCTCAGGCCTCAAATCCATACAGAAATAACAGTTATATGACTATAACTATCGTAAAACCAAAATACGATCTCACCTGAGCTGCCAGGGGGCAGGAACAAAGCCAAAACTCCACGAAGTCCAACATAGGACTCAAAAGTACAATACCATCGAATTAAACATGAATACATGTTCGAAACACCACAACGGAAGCATAGGAAATACTACAGGGTCCATAAGCACAACAAACATAAAATAAAACCAAGCGGAGCTCCTCTGGAGCTGGGGACTGGCTGCTAGGGATCTCCTGGCAGGCATCAACCTGAAATAAAATGTATGGCAACGGGGTGAGTCCATAGCTCAGCGGATACCCAACAGATATGCATAGAAAGTTATACCAACAATAAGGGTTCAGCTAATACAGTCTCATATCAACAGTAGGGAAAGACTGGAACTGAAAATACTGGGTAGGTACATACCTGAATCCATCTAACCTGTACAGAGGGTAAGAAATACCAGTGGAATACCAATAGACATATAAGCACAGGTAACAAGTCTCCAGAATATGCAATGTCAAACAAGTGCAGCAAATAAGTGCAGCAAACAATGCACGATGCAAAATATGCACATGGTGCAATGCCATGGTCACCCCCTAACTCCAGTCAAGCCACCGAGACAGGCGATACTGTGTCGGCCGAGTGGGTAGAGCTGTGACACTGTCAGTACTCTGCCATCACTGCTCCTGAGTGACCGAGTGGACAGGATGCTGGTGGAGCTATCGCTCCGCCCCATGTATATATGGGGGAGATATCTCTCTCATCTTCTCTGGTCGATGGGTAGAGAAGGGATCCCTGCTTGCTACCACGCTCCGAAACCACTACCCCTGAGCGGACGAGCGGAGCAATACAGAGCAAATGCACACATCTACGGTATCCACTAACCCATGAGTGGCCGTGTGCGCATATCATGTGCCGGAAGACGATTAGGCTCAACCACAAGGGAGTCGCTGATCGCCGGCATGCAACAATGCAAGGATGGTGTATGATAGATACACATACCTCCCTCCCCAAGTCCTCAGTATACTAAGTCTCAATCTGAAATCCTATACAGGAAATACAGGGAACCTACAAGGTATACTGACTGGAAACTACAATTCCCTCAAGGTCAAAGGCAGGAGATACAACACGATCTCTAAGCATACATATAGTTATAACAATACCTGAGACTGTATGGAACTACAACATACTGACTCAAGGGTAAACCACATGTATCCAGAACAAGTATAATAACTCAGGGATAGACAACAAGTATCCAGAACAAGTATAATAACTCAGGGATAGACAACAAGTATCCAGAACAAGTATAACAACTCAGGGATAGACAACAAGTATCCAGAACAGGTATAATAAACAGGGATAGCGTATAATCTTACTGCTATCTATAACAGACTATGCATAATCACATGACAATATCAAAAGAGATAAGTCAAAGGGTACCCGCCTCCAAGAGTGAAGTCCGTATCAATCGAGACAGAACCACCCGCCACAATAAGTAACAAATCAATCCAAGTCAAGTCCCTGTATCAAGGATTTTATATATTGGATTAGCTATTACACAGAAATGGTAATTAGCTAATAAATCCCTAAACTAACCAGGGTTAACCTAATCATTTCCTTTCCATTAAATCTCTCATAATTAAATGAAAGGTTTTTCCAATTACCCCGCGTAATTAAGATTTAGGGTTAGGTTAGATTGGTTTGCAGTTTCAACCAACCGTAAGCACATATGCAATTGCTATCAGTTCCTCTCACAAATCAATACCCAAGCTAGATCTATACTAAAGAAATAGAACTATATTATAACCCCAGTCCAATCAACTGTCAGTTTGGGTTCAAACCAAGATCACAACCCTCAACCCATACATAGCTTGATTCCAATAGTTTATCCGCATCATGATCAGAGTAAAATAAACACCTTACCTCGGTTCGTAGGCCTTCACAGCAACAACAGATAAGGAAAACCGATCCCTAGTCCAGTTTCAATCCTGAATCAACCTGCTATTACGCATAAGGGTCAATCTATGTTCCACTCGCCAAATCCAATCCTTCAACTCTGAGTCTGAAGCAAATATCAACTTACCTCAGATCTGAAGCTCGGAGCAGGACCCAATTCAAACACATTCCCTCAATCCAGCTCCAATTGTTTCTCCTCACAGCAATATCAACTCCACCTTGATAGCTTGAGCAGATTAAAATCTTACCCGTAATTTGGCAGAACTGGGTGATCCTCTCCCTCTGGTTCGGCTATCACAGCCACCACGCACGCCCGCCTTGTTTCAGCGAATTGGTTCCCCCCAAACCTTAGGGAAGAGCCCTTCCTACCGCAACCTACTCCCGAATGATGGCATGGTATCAAACAGAAGCCAGCAACTATCAACAAGAAAGAAAACGGAGATCTCTTCCTCAAACCTATCCGGCGTCGGGGATGGAAAATGGCGCTCGGTTCCTCTTGGATTCGAGAAGCTCGATGGCAGATGGATCTGAGCGACGGTAGAGATAGAGAATCGAAGAGTCGCCGGGGGATGGTGTTGGTGTCGGCCGAGGAGGAAGGTCGGCGGCGAGCGAGAGGGTGAGGAATCCTCAAGCGGTCGGCTGTGGATTGAGAGAGGGCGACGGCTAGGGCAGCGCAACGCAGAGGAGAGGAGAGGAGTGCGGCGCGTGTGGGGGCTTGCCTGCGGGTGCTGTTGTGATCAGGCCGGTTGGGTTAGGTCAAACATATATAGGGATATTTTACAATTTAGTCCCCAAGTTTGGCCTTACGCAATTTAATCCCTAGGGTTTAGAATTCCACATCATTTAAACCCTTAAACTTCATTCCAGCGCCCGAAAAATTATAGGAATTTTCCGAAAAATTTTCCAGAGTGGAATAAACGTATCGGATTTAACATTTAGTCCCACATTGCTAAGCTAAGAGAGTTGGAAGACTTTATATATGAAGTCATTCCTACTATGCTTAGAAAGCTTAGGAGGGCATACACGCATGCGCGAGCTGAGCCCAAACCAGGTGGTTTCAGGGGGTCTGGTCCGGAAATCCATAAATCGGGCGCGACGCACGCGATTATCGCGCGCAGGGGGGGTGCAAATCCCCAGCCTGTGAGCCTCACGCTTGCGGGCGGCCGGCCCGGTTTGGTTTTGCAGATTTCGGTTTGATTCCTAAACCAATTTGGTTTGGTTTTATTCTTTTATTTTGTTTTTTTTCTTTCTTTTTTCTTTTTCTGAGGAATCAATTCCTCAAGCGTCGCACGCCGCGATGCCTCGCGGCATGGCCGCGACTCCTCAGCACGAAGAGGTAAAAGAATGTCTCTTCGGATCTATATAAGGGGGGATAGAATGCCATTACAGTATTCATCTCCTTCCTCAGCCTGCGAACATCCTTCTCTTCTCTTTCTTTCTCTATTTTCTGAGTCCTGAGGCTTCGCCTTGTGCGATTTGAGGTTGTGTCCGGAGGCAGCGTTCGTCTTGGAGTGCACCTACGAACGTCGCGAGGTTGTCGGATCTTGGGAGGGTTTTGCCGAAGGCCTTTGCACCATGAGGCGGCAATCAATTCTCTAAGGGCAGTCGGCATGCCGACGCTTCAACCGGATAACGATTCTAACCCTACTCTTTTCTTATCAGATTGCTGCATCTAAATATTTTTACTGTCTACTTAAGTGCCTGCTTATTATATTTTTACAATATAATCATGAGAACTAAACAACATACCATATTTAATTCTATATCATTCCAAACTCTTTAAGCCTATCAGTTGGTTTGGCCCAAACTAAGTACATTAGCCGATTTTGATCGAAATAGACTAATAGAATTAAAAATTTTAGAATGACATAACATTAAATTTTATATATATTCATTTAGTTCTCCTGAATATATTCATATTCTAAAACATGAATTTAACATATTATATTAATGACAGTAAGTTTTTTTTAATTGATTGCTATAATATAATATTTAATTTAGGATTACTATGCTGATAAATAATATCCTGAATTGATATTGTTATATTGTAATAATTGATTAAGAAAAATATGAAAGGGTAAAAAACAAGTAAGAGATACATGGATAATTTTGAAAGTCATGTACGGGATTTGGAATTTGCCTAAATTATAATAATATTACCTTGGTGGTTATTTAATTAACCATTATAATATTCTAATAAAATCATCATAATAATTTTAAGTATGTTTGGATGATTTTGATTAAATTAAAATAATTTTGAATAAATTTTTTAACTCAATTGAATTGATTTAATTTTATTTATTATATTAATTTATGTTAAAATAATATTAAAATACGAATATTTTTTTACCATATAAATATAATAAAATATTGGTTTTATTTTTTTAATGAGATTTTTTAATTTTTGTTCAATTAGATAATGCAAAAAACACATGTCGCCTGCCTTTATGCAGGGTAGTACAAAGAATTAATTAGTTCGGTTGAGATAGTTATCTCAGTCCTTATGCACATGTTTTTTTCAATTTGTGCATAATTAAGTTGAGAGAGATATCAGTCCTTATTACCTAAAATTACGATGTATAGTTGGTGCAATGCATTCAATATATGAATGAGATATATGTTGGGGTTGGATGGCCCGTGGCATACATGTAGAATGAAGAAGCTATGCGGCACGATATGACGAGTCGGAATGTCCCTCTTCCGGGAACTCCAGGACCCCTCCTCTCGAGATATACGCCCCGCAGGAACAAATCTCCCGGGATCACCCCGGGGAGTCGGGATCGAAGATCACCTCGAGGAAGCAGAGCGCCCATGGTCCCTTAGGCTAGGAGACCCCGAGATCGCTTCGGGGGAGTGAAACCCGAGCCACCTTAGACTTCAAATAATGGACCGTCTATTCGTGGATCCCTAGGTAAGGATCACCAATAATGACGGGAGTATCAGAACCCGTAATCCATGGTCATTATCCAGACAATGTTTTAGCAGATTATCATTCAAACTCAACATCAGAATCTCCCGTTAAATTTGTTGGGAGATAAAAGAGAATAAATTATTAACTAAGTCAAATATTATTAGATATTTTTATTAATAATTTGTTAAGGGACAGTTTCTTAATAATCGGTTAATTAACAGTTTTTTTTATTAAATTTATATTATTATATTAAATATTTCCCTTATTAATTTGTTAATTGATAATTTCTTTATAAATTTGTTAATTAATATTTTTTTAATTAATTTTTTATTTGACTAAGTATCTTTTGATCTCTATAAATTATATATTTCATAGACAAAATTTTTTAATAAAAAAATTATTTTATTATTATTTTTTCTCTCTATCTCTTTCTCTTTTTATTTTCCTTATTCTAATAATCCATAGTGGATGCCTCCGTACTTACCGACGAAATCAATCGAGATCCTCAAATAACATTGTCAATTATTATCTATTATAATAATATCTGTCCATAATAATAGATATGCCGTCAAACTCTTCAAATAAATGCGGCCCACCTCTTCCTACCTAGAGTTATCTTTTGCCAAGACCATATGAGATGCGTGTGTTTAACCTATTCAAGGCAATGCCACCTAGGATAGATACAGTATCCGAGATTATGATACAACAATAGATCGACTAGTTATTATTTTAAATATTCATAATTTAACTCCTAACTATAACATATTTTATAAAATTTTTTCTCAAAATAAAAGACGAATCTAAGATGTTAAATTTCTAGATCACCTATCATAAATAATTTTCAATTTACCCAATAAATTTGTTTTTATAAAATCGAATCAATCCTTCCAGGTTCATCTATATCTGTACCCACTTAGGACAGATAGCGAGGAAGTATTACCTAACGCTTAACCAGATCGCCTGTAGCTATTTTGACCAAGACAAGATGAGATGAGCGTCTTTGACCAAGTCAACGCTATGCTACCCATGGCATTCAATTATTTGTCTTCCCATCAGTCTCCATGCTACTACCGTAGTATTTGGGACCCATGGCATTCAATTATTTGTCTTCCCGTCAGTCTCCATGCTACTACCGTAGTATTTGGGACCAGAAATTATTTTGTTGGAAATTTGAACAACTCACAATTAATTACTTCAATCCATAATTCATTTTTTCGCTATTTTAATAATGGTTAACTGGCCTCCACCTTACGTGACCAATAACTGGAATAACTTAATTAACCATGCCTGGACAATTAAATTAAATAAGGTCCTCCCAATAAATTGCATTAAAAAGAGATTGAGTAAGCATACATATCAGAGAGTTTAATAGCATGATAAAAAGACGCAAAACAAAATATAAAAGGACGGTGAAATCAACAACAGTCAACACCTAATTAATTCAGAGATGTCAATAATGCAAGTATATATGTCTGACGACTTGAATCCTAAACATTCCAAGGCAAGAAATATAAAGTTTGGAAATTGAATAAGAGACAATTAATTAGTAATATGACAAATAGTTTTATATTGGATAAATACAATACAATACAATACACACATAGCATTCAAGATGCTTTATTCGATGACAATTACAAGCAAGCCAGATAGATAGATAGCACAAGAGAAGATAGACGTACTTATGAACTAGCTAGCTGCCGCGGCGTCACCCAGTTGGCTCAAATAATAGTCCCCCGTACGGCGCCGTTCTCTCGTACCATTTGTCCTCTTTCGCATCGTACACCATCCCATGGTTTTGCTCCGCCCACCACTTCTCAATCACTTTAAGATCAGTCTTCAAATGCCCCGATGACCTGTTCACCAGCGGCAGTCTCTTCTTCACCTCATCGGAGTGGTTGTCGAACTGTGTGCTCCATCCGGTCAGGGTGTGCAGAATCACCTGAAGGTCGTGCCACTGAGACATTTTCCCTTGCAGTTGATCTCCTTTGTAGTCTCCCATTCTCTTCAAGAACGTCGATTCCTCAGAATTAATGTGCAAAATTTCACCGGTGTCGACGTAGCCACCACACAGCGGCGGCCAATGGGGGACAATGTCCATACAATTGTTGATCCTTAGAACTTTTGTCTTTGGCAGTTTTGCCAAGGCGTCGTTGAACGCCTGGTTCCCGACTTTGGGGGCATCGAACGCCACGGCGCATACCTGAATATCCTTGCCGTCGATCTTGGACAGTCCGCTGCTCGCTATATCGAAAGCGCTGAGGATGGCGAGGGAGCCGCCGAGGCTGTGGCCGACGATGATGACGGACGGATTCTCATCTTTGTACTTATTCAGGTAGGCTTTTATAACAGTTTTTAAGTGCTCCTGAGCGCTGCTGGGAAATAAGTTTCCGATCAAAGGAATCTTCGTGGTGTAGATGTCGCGCCAGCCTTGCATGATCTTGACATTGCCCTCGTCGCCGAATGGCACGGGGACGAAGTTCAAGTCCTCCAACCCTTCCAGCGGTCGCATCGTGCCGCGCCACACGACGTAGATCTCACGGCGGCCAGTTTTATGGTAGAGGTCGTCGCTGGAGACGGCGACGTAGCCCATCCAGTTGGTCTCGAGCGCCAAAGGTATTGGGAGGACTATGGTGGTGTAGAGGTAGCCGTCGATCTTGGGAACGACGTCGTGGACTACGTAATCGGCGGTTTCCTTGAAGAAGACTTGCTGGAGGATTCTGTCATGAGTGTAGCGGCACTTGCCTACGTACTTGGACTGAGTATCGGAAATGAAGGAGTCTCCGGCGATCTGCAAGAAGCTGCCACACCGGAGGAGGTGCTCGCGGAGGTCGGGGTGGAGCGGGGACAGCTGGCCGGACCAGTCGTTGGAGCCGAGGAGCTCCTCCCATGTGGGCGGCGTTGCCGTTGCAGCGGCACCATTTTTCGACATTCTTATTTGATTGCTTAAATTGGAAACTGTTGGTGTGGTGAATTGAGCGAGGAGGCCTGGGCACGTATTTATAGCCAGCCAGTGGACGAGCCGTCTCTACATGTGGAAAATTACTAAATTAGACAGGACAAATGCCACGGATCATATTAAATAGATTTTTATTTTTATTAACTATTATAATATTATAATAAAATCATCATCTGTAATTTTAAGTTTGGAGGATATATGACAAAAATAATTATTAAAATAATAATCTTTTTAATCTTTTAAAAATATATAATATATATTTAATTGAAATTTAAAAAATAGGGAGAAGAAAAAAAATTTATATTAGTCCTCTAAGAGAGTGGTAAAAGAAAAATAAAATTTATCATTACATCAACTATGAATATTTATTTTTAAAGGAGCCAAATTATATATATATATATATATATATATAATTTATATTAAAAAATAAAAATTTATATATAAAAATAATACTATTAAATATTTAATAGGGTCATGGCTTTCCCGTTCCCGATCATAATGTATATTCGCCCTCATCATAATAATTTTAAGTATGTGCAAATTAACTATTTTGTTTAAATTAATCAAGAAAATATTTATATAAAAGTATTCTATTTATTCTATGGATCGTCTCAATATTTATATATGTTGAGATGGTAATTTAAATTTATATCAAATTGGTCCCTCGGATGATACATAAGTTGAGAGAGATAGAGATGAATTGGATCCTACGCAGTTATCGTTACATAAGTTGAGAAAAATGCAACTTTTATCACTGAGCTTGATTTTGTGTGTGTATTTACATGAATTGGATCTCAGCCCTGAGTCGTCTTTGATTGATTAAGGATCAAGATTATTAATAAATATAGAATTTATTAAAATCCAACTGAGTATAAAAGATTTTTTTAAAATATACACCACTGTAGATGTACTCGTATATACTAATTTTGTCTAGCAAGAGAATGAAGGGATTCCACTGTGCTTTGGAGGCCGGCCGGCGGGGACCTCACGCTATGCTCGCTAGGCCAGTTGGCCTCGGATAGGGACGGATTTAAATGTTGAACGAGGTAGTAGATTTATCTGGGATCATCAATCTAAACGTATGAAAGTTTTTTTATTAATCATCAGGATTAATCGGGAAGCACTCGTAGTGGGAGATCTAAAAGTCCAGCTTTCCATAATTCGTACCCTATTTAGAGAAAAAATCCCTACAAAATACATCATAGTTGAGAATGAAACCATGAATGTCTGGGATGACGACTCGCTTTACTGCACCATAGCCCTGGGGTCAGATAGGGACGGATTTAGAATTTTAAGTTGGCAGACCACATATTAAGTGATAAAAATAATGGATGGATTGTTGGGGTTGCAAGGTTGCAAACTTAGTTCCACGTCTAAAACCACACGGAAAGATCATATACTTATAAGGAATAATGATATCTCCATTGGCATGAGATATTTTGGAAGAGCCCAAGAGAAAAACCATGAGGACTTAGACCCAAAGTGGACAATATCGTGCAATTGTGGAGATATCTAAATTCTTTTTGGTCATAACAATTGGTATCAGAGTCAGGTCGCTCTTCATGATCCAGATCTAACCATGTGGATTAAGCCTTAAATAAAGGATGTGTGGGATCTCATGTCTTGATCAAGAGATCCAAACACCAGGCAGTGGAGTCCTAGTTGCGGCTAGGCAGTGAAGTCTTAGTAAGTCGGGTGGATCGAGGGACAAAAAGTCTTGATGGGTTGAGGATCAGACATCAAAATGGAAAGAGTTTCCACTTGTGGGAGGCATGTGGTCCTTTGTTTGAATGGGGGATTGTTGGGGTTGTAAGGTTGCAAACATAGTCCCACATCTAAAACCACATGGAATGATCATAGACTTATAAGGAATAATGATATCTCTATTGGCATGAGACCTTTGGGAGAGCCCAAGAGCAAAACCATGAGTATTTAGGCTCAAAGTGGACAATATCATATCATTGTAGAGATATCTAAATTCTTTTGGTCCTAACATAGATTTAGAATTTTAAATTTAGCAAGACATATACTAAGTGATAAATATAATTATTATAATGATGACCTTCCTAATCTTTAAAGACGTAAGTACATATTTAAGTTGAAATTTAATAAATAAATGAGTAAAAAAATTAATTTAGTCCTAAAAAAATTTGAACTCTAGATGTGTTTTAAAAAAATAAAAGTCATCGTAATACCAACTATAAATATTTATTTTTATAAGAGTCAAATAATATATATACTAAGTGATGGGGCTGGATAGCTCGTGTCCGACACGGGAGATGAAGAAGTCAAGGACACGATATAACTTCCCTTCTCGGGCCTCGAGGCCCCCTTTCGGGGGCGTGCTCGGGAAGACCAGTTCAAGGATCCCTCGCAGAAGCCCCCCGGGAGGTGGGGTCCCGAGATTACTTCGGGAGGTATTGCACCCAAAGACCCCCGAGCTCACCTCGGGAGGCGGAGTCCTCGCAATAACCGACCTTGGGTACCGACCTCCCCCCGCTCAGCGCGGGCAATCATCCCCGCTAGAAAAAGTCCACGCACCCCTCGAATGTCTCAACGAGAGAAAGAGTGATAACGACGCAGACTATTTCAAAGGATATCCCTTTATTATCGAAAGCAGGGGCGTGGCCTAAATATCGAAGATGTAGCCCGATAAAGGGGGCACGACTAGTCTGTCGACACCAGTATAAAAGGTAGACCAACCCCTCCGGTAAGGGGGCTACGATCTCTCGTTTTTACACACTGTCTTTCTTTTTCACTACAGTTATTGTTCGGACGATCTACTAACTTGAGCGTCGGAGTGGACTCCGCCGGACCCCCGCCGGCGTGTCCCCTAACGCTTGTGTTATCTTCGCAGGCCCTCCAAGTTCCTCCCGGGCATAATAACCTCCCTGCAGACCGAACCTCCGTGACTGGTCATCGTCGACGACTCCTTCCGGAACAAATTTGGCGTCGTCTGTGGGAAATCGAAAAGCACATGAAGGAGCATCGATGGCAGGATCGGAGGGAGAACCCCTCACCCTCATGCGAGAGGAATTTGACCGGCTGGTGGCTAACGCCATCAAAGAAGCACTGAAGCAGCACCAAATCGAACAGGATGCCCCACAACCATTGGGTCCGGCGAGGGAGGAGATACCCAGGGTCTCCGCCTCGCATTCCCGGAGATCCGACACCCCTGTGGGGCGACAGGACGGAGTATCCCAAGGCCCTAAGAGAGAATCCCCTGGAGATGGGAAGAAGGCTCATTCAATGGCCTCCAGTGCTCAGAAGTATGAAGAGGGACCGAGGAACAGAGAGGAACCCAAGATCTCTCGGAGGACTCCCTCTACCCCCTTCTCGTCCGAGATTGTCGAGGATCCCATGCCGAAGCAGTTCCGCGGGCCGGGGATCCTTGAGTATGATGGGAAGACGGATCCAGAGGATCACGTCTGTAAGTTCGAGAACGCAGCACTTCTGCACTAGTATACGGACGGGGTGAAGTGCCGGGTGTTTTTGAACACTTTGTCGGGAGCATCTCAGCGATGGTTCCAGAGGATGCGATAGGGTTCCATCAACTCCTTCGCGGAATTCAAGACAGCCTTCCTTCACCATTTCGCGAGTAGCTGGCCCTACTAGAAGACAACACTCAACTTGTTCGCTCTCAAGCAAAAGCCTAAGGAACCGCTCAAGGAGTACATATAGAGGTTCAACCGGGTGGCGCATGATATACCCAGCGCGACATCGGAGATACTCGTCAGCGCTTGCACCCAAGGGCTCGCTGAAGGGGACTTCTTTCGGTCCTTGGTGAGGAAGCCCCCTGCCAGTTTTGACGATTTGCTGGGACGCTCAGTCAAGCATGTCAATGTAGAGGAAGTACAATACGCCCGGCGCAAGGATCCAGTTGGAGCTCCTCCTCCGGCAGCCCCTCGGTCAGACAGGAGGGAGCCCCCGGCTCCGGCGCGGGGAAAAGACTTGCCGCCCGCGAAGGATCACTGGACCGGTAGGCGTCGGCTGGTGGAAACGGTAGACACCGAGCAGCCGGAGGCATTGCCCAAGTACTGCAATTATCATGGCAGTTTAACTCACTCCACAGAGGAGTGTCATGCCTTGAAGAAGAAGTTCACTGAGGAAGCAGATACCAAACCTCGGAGAAAATGGAACAAGTCAGGGTATCACCGAAGGTCGCCACAGCGAAGCCTTTCCCCTCTGCGACGACCTGCAGGGGAGAACGAAATTCGACCGCGGTCTCGATCGCGATCCAAAGGCAGGAGCCGGGGGCCCGCACCCCGAAGATCCCTCTCCTTCGAGAGAGGCCCCCAAAAGGGCAAAGCTCCTATGCGGGGCACCCCTTCGGGCCACGTAGGGGTCATCTCCGGAGGACCTACCGGGGGGGGGGGGGAACTCTAACCGAGCCCGAAGTCGTACACCCTGCTGTTGGAAAACTACTCCATCGGGACAAGCCGAAGCCAGGTGACGGGCCTGACTATCTCGTTTGGGCCATCCGACCTCGAAGAAGTAGAAGCTCCTCATGAGGACGCCATAGTGATCTTGGCCTGCATTGCCAATTATGAGATGAAGTGAATCTTCATAGACACGGGGGAGTTCCGTGAATATTTTGTACAAAGCGGCTTGGGAACAGATGTAGATAGACGAGGATGAACTGCTCCTAGTCTTGACCCCACTGTTCGGCTTCACGGGGTATTGAGTGCGGCCGTTGGGCCAAATTACCCTGTCACTCTCTTTAGGCAACGATAGGCACGAGAGAACTTGGAGAACTCCTTTCTTAATTGTGGGTGCGCCTTCCTCCTACAATGTCATCCTGGGTCGCCCGACACTCAGTACTTTCCAGGCTATAGTTTCTATTTACCACCAGAAAATTAAGTTCCCGGTGGGCGGCCGGGTGGTGGAAGTTCGAGGAGACTAGCTAGTGTCCTGACGATGTTACAGTGGAGAGGTCAGAACAGAGTCTCGGAAGAACCCGAAGGGCCAGGAAGACTAGCTGCAGAGGAAAGGTGGAAACGCAGGAGGTGCCGGTCCGGCGGCGATCTCGGACCCCTCTGGCCTTGGTAAAATTTGCAATTTGCTTAGAACAACTATCTATGTCTCTCTGTGTTCTCTCAGCAAGATCAAGTAATAAAATGTGACGCTTCTTTCAAAATGACAAATGTGCTACTAAGGAAGTCAAAAACCCTAATACCTGCGATCCAGCCGATGCCCCGGGTACTTAGGCTTGGTTCGGGACCTACGCGCCCGGCCAAGTAATCCAAAACCCTAATACCCTGCGGTTCAATCGACGCCCAGGGTACTTAGGCTTGGTTCGGGACCTACGCGCCCGGCCAAGTAATCTAAAACCTAATACCCTGCGGTCCAGCCGACGCCCGAGGTATTTAAGCTTGGTTCGGGACCTACGCGCCCGACCAAGTAATCTAAAACCCTAATTCCCTGTGGTCCAGCCGACGCCCGGGTACTTAGGCTTGGTTCGGGACCTATGCGCCCGACCAAGTAATCTAAAACCCTAATACCCTGCGTCCAACTGACGTCTGGGGTACTTAGGCTTGGTTCGGGACCTACGCGCCTGGCCAAGTAATCCAAAACTCTAATACCCCGTGGTTCAGCTGACGCTCGGGGTACTTAGGCTTGGTTCGGGACATACGCGCCCGACCAAGTAATCTAAAACCCTAATACCCTGCGATCCAGCCGACGCCCGGGGTACTTACGCTTGGTTCGGGACCTACGCGCCCGACCAAGTAATATAAAACCCTAATACCCTGTGGTCTAGCCGACGCCCGGGGTACTTAGGCTTGGTTCAGGACCTACGCGCCCGGTCAAGTAATCCAAGACCCTAATATCCTGCGGTCCAGCCGACGCCCGGGGTACTTAGGCTTGGTTTTGGACCTACACGCCCGACCAAGTAATCCAAAACCCTAATACCCTGCGGTCCAGTCGACGCCCGGGGTACTTAGGATTGGTTCTGGACCTACGCGCCCGGCCAAGTAATCCAAACCCTAATACCCTGCGGTCCATCCAACGCCCGGGGTATTTAGGCTTGGTTCAGGACCTACGCGCCCTGCCAAGTAATCTGAAACCCTAGTACCCTGCGGTTCAGCCGACGCCCGGGGTACTTAGGCTTGGTTTAGGACCTACGCGCCAGACCAAGTAATCTAAAACCCTAGTACCCTGCGGTTCAGCCGATACCCGGGGTACTTAGGCTTGGTTCGGGACCTACGCGCCCGGCCAAGTCATCTAAAACCCTAATACCCTGCGGTCTAGCCGACGCCTGGGGTACTTTGGCTTGGTTTGGGACCTACGTGCCCGACCAAGTAATCTGAAACCCTAGTACCCTGCGGTTCAACCGACGCCCGTGGTACTTAGGCTTGGTTCACGACCTACGCGCCTGGCCAAGTAATATGAAACCCTAATACCCTGCGGTCTAGCCAACGCCGGGGTACTTAGGCTTAGTTCAGGACCTACGCGCCCAGCCAAGTAATCTGAAACCCTAATACCCTGCGGTCCAGCCGACGCCCGGGGTACTTAGGCTTGGTTTGGGACCTACATGCCCAGCCAAGTAATCTGAAACCCTAGTACCTTGCAGTTCAATCGACGCCCGGGGTACATAGGCTTGGTTTGGGACCCACGCGCCCGGCCAAGTAATATAAAGCCTTAATACCCTGCGGTCTAGCTGACGCCCTGGATACTTAGACTCGGTTTGGGACATACGCGCCCGACCAAGTATTCAAAATCGTAAGGCCCCGTCGGACAACCGACACCTGGGGTATTGGGGCAAAGGCCGGGACATAAGGGCTTGACCAGGTAGCCTCAGACTCTACCGCGCTGACGCACTAGAGAAGGGACATATAAGGTGTACCCAACCCCAGGAGGACTGGCAAAGAGTCAAAACATCGACATAAGACAATTATGCAGACTTAAAAAGTACCAGGAAGAAGTGTTTATTTCATGATATAAAGAGATACATGAAGATACACATCTTGGGAAGTTACTAAGATACATGCGAAAAAAAAACAACTGAATGCCTGAGGTAACACATGAGTAGCTCGGGTACTGCCTCCAAGTAGTCCGGGACGAAGATGGACGCCTGAGGTAACACATGAGTATTTCAGGACGATGATGGATGCCTGAGGTAACACATGAGTAGTTCAGGACGAAGATGGATGTCTAAAGTAGCACATGAGTAGCTCGACCCCATCCGGGCACTCCCCCGACCTTCTTCGTAAAGAGGCAGAAAAAAGAGGAGGGGAGCGGCGACTGTAATTTCTCCCCGGAGCGTGTAATGATGCAACGAAGAATTGCCTTAACAGGAGAAGGGGGACAACACCCGCAGCTCCTCAACGAAAAGAAGAAAGAGAAAATCCAGCGGTGGCTGCCCTTCCCCCCTTGATGTTGCATCCCACAAAACACCACCCTCCACCAAAACATGGGGAAAACAGGGACTCGGAAGAGTATGGCGCCTGCTGGCGCAGGAGACAACCAGCCGAATACGTCATCTCCTCCAAGCTCCCTAGAGAGCCAGGTAAGGTCCTTTCTGAACTCTTCAGATAACCCGGGAGCCCTGCATCCCCCAGGATCTTCAGAGAGACCCAGGACATCATCTCCACCATGCTCCCCGGAAAAGGGTGTGATAAGAAGGTCTCTATCCCTGCCCGGTCCCTCAGCCAAGAATATGACCTCACCTCCAGGGGCAGACATAGCAGATCTCAATAGAAGAGAAAGGAAAACCAAGTGATAGCGCCCCGCTATCAAAAATAGGCCAGTAGGAGGGATGAAGGGGATGGTGCTCCCCTCCCCCTATTTATACTGATAACTGCTACCTCATGCAGTTAATGCAGGGAGGATGTAATCACGCCAACAGATATTGAAGCGTCGCTTCGACCAGCACGCTCATAATGCGCCTAGGAACTCACAACCCCTAATGAGTCCCATCAATGAGTCCCATCAACTCCGAATCCAGGAACTTTGTCCTGAAGCCTCTCTCGACCTCCCTAGAAACAGAAGCCTCGGTTGCCCGGAACGTATGAAGCTCAGCCTCGGCAGCCTCCACAGATCGCCTCAGCCACCTCAGCTCAGCGGACATGTCATCCTGCTCAACTAAGGTCTCTCTGAGCCTCTCCGACACAACCCGCTCATCCGCCCGAGCCTGGAGCAGGTCATCCTCCAGGATAAACGCACGGTCAGTGGCCATCAGGAGACTCGACTCCATCTGGCTCAGTAGCTCCTGCTCTCTCACTTGGAGCTAATCTCTCTCCTGGGTCACTCGAAGAAGATCCTTGGTAACCGACATAGCCTTCTCGGATGCCAAGCGTTCTCTATGCCGAGAAGTTTGTAGGGCCTGCTTCTGATCCTGCATGAGTTTCCGCAGGTGCTCGACTTCTTCACGCAGGGCTGTGCTGACGCCAGCCTACGTCACTCCTGCCTGACGCTCATGATCAGCCACAGCCTCTGCCTATAAGACTCGATGGAGTAGGGCCTCCACTTGGGACTCGGAGTACAAGCCTCAGCCAACTGCTAGGCAGTCCTCAGCCGCCTGCCATCGTACCGAGAGGTTAACGGTTAGGTAGAGAAACATACAATGCCATAGAATAATTCGCACCTTCAAGAGTGTCTCCCAAAGACCGGCTAGTGCTCTGGCGAAGCTGCATGACTACCCCTTCCAGAGTGTAGGGTAGATTGCCCCGCCTCTCACGTGGCGGTGAATTCGGGTGGAGGGGAAGTCATTGCACGGCTGGAGCTTCCGGTGGCACGGTGGGAGGGTTGGAGTCATCCCCCTCAGAGCTAGAAGTCTCCTCCGACAAAACCCCCTCAGTCGGACTCTCCTTTAATTGCACCAGAGGGGAAGATCATAAGGAGGCCTCCAACGCTGCATCCAACCTCTCCCTTAGTCAATCTAGTCTCATCCAGTATTGAGGGTACAACATCTTCTTACCCGGGGAGGAGTGGCTAGGTTGACGGAGCTAGTCGGGGGCACTGAGACGACTGCCGCTGGAGTGGAGGCCGATGTAGCAAGAGGAGGAGCTACTGCCTCAGCTGGTACAGTCGCTTCCTCATGCACCGGAGGAAGAGGAGAAGAACGGGCAAGACACTATTTTTTCCAGGAAGGGCCCAAGCCCTTGGGGAGCTGCCGCTTTTGCCGACTGAAGGGTCGGGTAATCGCAAGGGTAACTGAGGGAGTAGACTTTTTGTCCACCTTGTTAGGGCAACTTGTGCTCGGGGAGGAGCCACCCCCGGAAGGAGGATCCATCACTGGAGCAACTGGTGGAGCCGGAGGTTCTTGCTCCTCGGCTGGCGAGGATGTAACAGTAACATCGACCCCTCAGGTGAAGCGACCCCACGGAGTGAGACAGCATGCCCCTCGGCGGGAGTAGAAGAGCATAAGAAATGATCGGAGGAGGGTTCAGGGCCTCCTTGTTGGCCTCCTCCCACTTGATGAGCCAACTCATCGCCTTGGCATACATGACTTCCTCTGCAGAAGCCAAACAGAAAGAGCATCAGTCAGAACCAATGTGTATGGAAGAAAAAGACGGGCATACCTAGGGTAGGGTTGATCTGCGTTACTCTAGGGCTAAGGCCCGCCCGATACATAAGCTCTTCGCTCTACACCAACCCCGGGCCACTGAACTTCATGCCCGAAAGTACCTCTCTAGCATGATGGTATACCGGGCTAGGAAGAAAGCTCTCTAGGAGGGGAGGAGTCGACAAATTAGCTATCCAATACAGAGGGCTGAAGGGCAATGGCGGTAGGCGGATGAAGAAGAATTTCTCCTTCCACCCCTTGTGCGAAGAATGAAATCCTCCTAGAAATCTATGGCCTGGACGGGCCGCGAAGCTGAAAACTCCTCTCAATCCTATCGGGATGAAGAAAGAATGGAAAAGGTGCGGAGTCAGAGGGAGACCGAAAAGCTTGAAGATGATATACGACCCCCCATCTGGGCGAAGGCATTAGGAGTCATCTGATGCAACGGAATGCTAAAATAGGAAAGCTATGTTTGTAAAGAAGGGGGGGATAGGGAAACGAATCCCTAGCTCCATCTGCCCTAAGAAGAAGACCAGCATGCCTGTTGGGGGCTCCACAGGTGTCTGGTCCACTTTAGGGATGACAACCGCCATCTCGGCCGGGACCCCATAAGCCTCGATGGCTGCTTGCAGGGCCTCCAACCTCGCTCTCGAAGAGGTGGATTCGTACCATTCCGCCCGATAGCCCTCCATGACCCCTAGACAGAAGACGAGAGGAAGACGAACTACTCACGCGCAGAAGAAGTTCTACAGGGGAGAAGGACGAAGTACACCCAGTCACCGAACCGGAAATGGAGGCCAGCGTCTGCTTTTTCGCCTCTTATACCTTGGTAGACACCTGCCTAGGCATAATGGGGAAAGGACGCGTGGAAAGCTAGAACCACTTCGTCCAGACAGCCGATCGTCGTGAGCTAGCTATACCAACACACGACCATGAGGACTTGTGAGGGTAGCCGTTATAATAAGTGGCAATAAGGCATTCTTGCGAACATCGTATTACCCTCGAGAATGAAGATCATGCGCCTTTATCCCGGAAAGATAAGCATCATTATAAACCTTCGGGAATCGGAGAAGTCTTTTTGGAAAATGAAGAAGGCATAAAAAGGGATTACTAGGAACACTGGACGAAAGAGATACGATCCAAAAAGGCTTCCATGATTATGGCAAGAACGGGCGTAAAGGCAAAGACCCGGGCAAATGCAACTTCTTCATCCCGACACTAGTCCGATCAGTCACCACACTTCCTTCTATCAGACTTGAAGGGAGGGACTTGTGATGGGGCTGGATAGCCGTGCCCGGCACAGGGGATGAAGAAGCCAGGGACACGACATAACTTCCCTTCTCGGGCCCCGGGGCCCCCTTTCGGGGGCGCGCTCGGGAAGGTCAGTCCAAGGATCCCTCGCAGAAGCCCTCGGGAGGTGGGGACCCGAGAGTACTTCAGGAGATATCGCACCCAAAGACCCCCGAGCTCACCTCGGGAGGCGAAGTCCTCGCAACAGCCGACCTCGGGTACGACCTCCCCCCGCTCAGCGCGGGCAATCATCCCCGCTAGAAAAAGTCCACGCACCCCCGAATGTCTCAACGAGAGAAAGAGTGATAACGATGTAGACTGTTTCAAAGGATATCCCTTTATCACCGAAAGCAGGGGCGTGGCCTAAATATCGGAGACGTGGCACCGATAAAGGGGGCATGACTAGTCTATCGACACCAGTATAAAAGGTAGACCAACCCCTCCGGTAAGGGGGCTACGATCTCTCGTTTTTACACACTGTCTTTCTTTTTCGCTACAGTTATTGTTCGGACGATCTACTAACTTAAGTGTCGGAGTGGACTCCGCTGGACCCCCGCCGGCGTGTCCCCTAACGCTTGTGTTAACTTCGTAGGCCATCCAAGTTCCTCCCGGGCATAAGAACCTCCACGCGGGCCGAACCTCCGTGACTGGTCATCGTCGACGACTCCTTCCGGAACACTAAGAAAATAAAAAATTTCTATACTAAAATAAATAAAACTTATTATATAAAAATAATGTTATTAAAAATTTAGGAGAATCGTGACCCTCAGCTTCCCATATAAATTCAGGTCCCCATATAAATTCGCCATGGCGTCAGGCTATGCTTACGAGGTCAATTAGCAGTGGCCTCGCGCTATGCTCATGAGACTGGCTGGTTACGACCTCTCGCTATGCTCACGAGGCCGACTACACCCTCAACCCTGACTGTGCCCTCAGTCCCGACTATGGCAGCCTCGGGTTGTGCTTATGAGGGCAGTCTCGCGTTGTGCTCATGAGGGCAGTCACGCACCGTCCTCTTCCTAATGATTCTTCCTGATCTTGTAAATTTTATATTACCATCCCTTGTGATAATGTGTTTCTGGTTGCTCATATGATGGTAAAAGGCAATTTGCTCATCCTCAACACTCTGCCAACCTATTCCAAAGTCAACATAGAGGAGATAAATCACGAGAACTATTAGCCCAGAGAATGACTAACTATAACGACTCAGCCCCTCGGCCTCTTGGCGGCCAAATTCCATTTGGCGGCCCCTTTTGCGACTCCTCATGTCATCGACTGTCGACCGTGTCATTACTCACAAGGACTTTCCACCCATGACCAGTGGATTTTTGCCTTCCTTAGGATTCGAACTCTAGACCTCCAAGCTTAAGTACTAGAGTTTATGAATCCTGCTCAATTGGTTACCAAGATTCGTAAACTCTAGTACTTAAGCTTGGAGGTCTAAAGTTCGAATCCCGGAGAAGGTAAAAAATCCACTGGCCAGGGGTGGAAAATCCTTGTGGGTAACGGCACGGTCGACGATATAATGGTTGCAAAAGGGGCCGCCAAATGGGATTTGGCCGCCAAAGGGGCAGAGGGGACGGGTCGTTACACTAACGCATAAGGAAGTGTAGACATTTGGCTTTTTAAGGATTTAACCCTCAAACTCATGATAATAACACCTCATATACTAATCATCAGTCCATCCTACGAGGATCATTTTTGATTGCTTACATGCTTCTTAAGGATCATTTTTTCAATGTATTAAGGTTTTTTTTTAAAAAAAATTTGCGACCAATTTTGAAAGTCGTGACAAATTAATTTTTTTAAAATAAAACCTTAAATACCTTCAAAAAATCATAAATAAATGAACAAAGTTCGAAATTTGACGAAATGAGTTTCTATGTGCTCGTATCAATATCTTCATAATATAAATGACCTCAAACATAAATTTTGTATAATATATTTTTATTTGTAATTTTTAAAATATTATTTACTTGGAATATATAATTTTGTGTCTTTAAAATTTTTTATATAAATTTATTAGGTGAAATTTAAGTTTGACGTCATTTATTTCATGATAAAATTATTACGAGCACGTAGAAACTTGTTTCATGAAATTCGAAACTTCATACGTTTATTTTGGTTTTTGAATGTATATAGTGGGTTTTTTTAAAAAAATTGCGACGAATTTCAGAATTCGTCAAAAAATAATTTTTTAAAAAAACCCTAAACAACTTCAAAAAATCATAAATAAACCCACCAAGCTCGGAATTTGATGAAATGAGTATCTACATGCTCGTATCGATATCCTTATGATTTAAATGACCTTAAACATAAATTTTACATAATATATTTTTATTTGTAATTTTTAAATATTATTTAGTTTTGTGGCTTAAAAATTTTTTTATATAAATTTATCGAGTGAAATTTAAGTTTGACATCATTTATTTCATGATGAAATCACTACTAGCACGTAGAAACTTATTTCATGAAATTTGGAGCTTCGTATGTTTATTTATGATTTTTTTAATGTATTTAGGATTTTTAAAAAAAATTGAAATTTTGCGACGAATTTCAGAATTCATCCCAAATTCTACGATGAATTTCAAAATTCGTCGCAGATTAGGATCGAATTTTGAAATTCGTTGCAAAATTAATTTAAAAAAAATCAAAATAAATACTGTTTTGTTGTTGTAGATAGATATAGAGAACTCGAAATTTAACGAAACAAGTTTTTATGTGTTCGCATTGATATCGTGCTGAGATGAACTACCTCAAATTTGAATTTCTTCTAATATATTTTTCTTCAAAGTTAATTATTTAGATGCACGAATGACTTAGTTAAAATTTTCTAAGTCTAAAACTGTTATAAGCAATTTGATGTTAATCTTTCATTGATCTCTAGAATTTTTGTAGAAATTCATGTTTAAGGTCATTTATGTCATGAGGACATCGAAACGAACTCGAAGAAATGTGTGTCATGTCATTCTAAGTTATGTTGCTCCATCTGGGAAATTTCGAATGTATTTCAATTTTTTTTAAAAAAAATTATTATTTGCATGAATTTTAAAATTCGTCCCAAATTTGCGACGAATTTTCAAATTTGTCTCAAATTTTGAGACGAATTAAATTTGTCGCAAAATCTACTGCAATATTGAATTATATTTTTGGGACGAAATAAGTATTTGTTGCAAATTTGCGACAAATTTTAAATTCATCGCAAATTTTGCAACGAAAAAAATTTTCTTGCAAATTTTGCGACGAATATTTATTTTCGTCGTAATAGTGCAACAAATTTTGCAAGAAAAATTTGTCGCTAATTAGCGACAAAAAAATTTTCGTAGCTGAAATTGTCGCATATTAAGCAACGAATATATATTTTGTCGTAAAATTTGTCGTTAATCGATGACGAAAATTTGTTGTTACAAAATTCGTAGCAAAATACTAGTTTTTTTGTAGTGCGTTTTTTATAGTTTAGTTCATAAAATATGATAAGTATAATATAATTATTTTCATATTTAATTGATAGAATTGTTATATATAATGAAAATTAATGAAATATAAATATCATAATAATAACATACATATTAGTACATAAAATAGTTGTTCAGAGTCAACCAGTAAAATCGATTGATTACACCTTACAAAATTTTGCCTTGTTTTCTCAAAATTGATATGTGAATATCAATCATCTAATAGGCTATTCAATCTGACAGCAAGTTTATCCCCCGAGATTTGGTGTGATAGTAATGCGAACAGATGAATTTTTCAAATAATAAAGGTTCGATTTTAATACCGCGTAAATAAATGTGTCTAATGTTTGAACTACTCATGGTGATGGGCCGTCCTCGTGGCACCATGTGTTATAATAATATTAAATAAAGAAATCGATAGCTATGAGACCTATGTGCTAGCTAACTGTAAGAATCCATCGCTAATATTTTTTAATTTATATTAAGATGTTGGGTTTCTATATCGCCCATCGTGCGTACTTCCTTATTTATCTTGACGATCGATAAAAAACTTATGAGATCGGATCGATTGTCCGAGATTGAAAAAATCTCATTAATTATTTTAACTAACTGCGAGAGCCGGTGGCCATGATGTACTTAACATGAAATTTATCCAATGGTTCATTGCGGAGAAGCGTGGACTGCCAAAGCCTATGATTAATTTCTTCTGATCTTGAGGCACCCAATATTTCAAAAAAAAAAGTTGGAACCGTCAATCTAGCGGCCCCCTGATCTCTGCTCCACAAATGTCCAGAGGGGGTAAATCACGGTGAATGCTGGGCAGGTTAAGACACCCAGGCGCGAGGGATTTTTTTAAACAGCAGCCGAGATTTCACCCCTCGTTCATACTATCGACTCTCAAATCCACGCCCTCCATTTCACCTTGAGGCACCCAATAGCAATGGTTCAAGATGGTCTGGACAACATATTTACTGCCTAAACATCGCTTCCTCTTCTGACTATTGCGGTAGACTGCAGACTACGAATCTGATGTCATATGAGCAATCTAAGGTGCGGACACTGTGCAAAATGAGCACGAGTCTAATCCCCATGTTTTCTTAAGTGCCCCGTGAGTAACTGATTTGGGACAAGGTGCAGACCTAGCTTGGGATTCAGCATGAGATCAGCATGGCGACGACACAACTATGTTGGGTAATCCCGACCTACTTAGGTGTAGCCTGGTCACCTACATGGCATTGCAAAGAGACAGGTCATTGTCAGAAAAACTCCGACAACCCGGCGCGCAGGGCATGAAGCGGGTGTCACTCGGGTCGGGCACCCGATCGAAAGGTTAACCAGATATAGTCTAAATTAGCCTTCCACGAAAGACACCGAGTGCTCGGCTTAAGGTCGCTAGTCAACACTCAGTCAACAGCCAGTCAATGCCCCCCTTGCGTTCTAATCCTACTCTCTGAGGATCAATCAACCTGGCTGAGTCCGAGTGCCCCCGGACTCGGACTGTCCCTATTTAATTCGTAAGGCATTAGCAGTATAGCAAGGTCTCATTCGGGGAAGCCGGTCGGCGCTTCGACTCGGGATTTATCGTTTTCCGAGGGAGTACCTACCCCCTGACATCATAGTAATAAAGGAGGTATGAGAGTCGGCGCAGGTCGGCTCAGTCCTGACACCACTCGTGTTCGAATCGCAGATATCTTGTTGACATAGTACTTGCCTGACACGCTCTGGCAACCCGTACCACGGCGCCCCCTGCCCATGTCAGAATGGGCGGCGTCGGTCGGCGAGCTGACAGTGTCTCCTGATCCTGTCCCCACATGAGACAAAATGTGGCAAAAGCGGGGCAGAGGCTGTCGGCTCCCTCGACTATATAAGGTTCTCCTCACTTCATACGCAGGGACGCACAATAGTTTTTCAGCTACAGTTCTTCTCCAGTTTTTCTTCTTCACTGGACACTGACTTGATCGTCAGAGGGCCTTGCGGGGACTTCTCCCGGTGGGTTGCTGACGGTCATCTTTCTTGTAGTTCTCGGAGCCAGTAGAAACAGTTCTCGAGTCCACCTCGCTCCTGGGAGTCCACCTTGCTCTGTGACAGGATCATATTTGGCGCTAGAAGGACGCAAGTCCTCGATCCAGGCGGTAGGCCAGCTCGGGACCAGGGTAGTGTTAACAAAGAAGAAGCGATCCTTCCAACCTTTGTTAGAGGTCGGAAGTTTCACTATGAAGGAAGTTTTAGCTCGGGCTTGGATGAAGAAGTCACCCGACTCTTATTTTTTGGGGTAGAAGAAGTAATGGAAGATCTCTGGCTGATGTGGGATCTGATATAATAAAAAGATAACGTCTGACCCGCAAATTAAGCAGATGGCGTCCGGAGCTAATTGGGAAAAAGGAATTTGAAAATATCGTCAAACGGAGGAAATAAAAGGATGAATAGGAAATCGAAGGCCTGCCTGGAGGTGGTCTCGGGACAAGATTATGTAACTGAGAGGGGTGCTCTCAGGTCGGTCGGTCGGGTCGGGCAAGCAGAGTCGGTGATCGGAAGGGATCTGGTATTCGGACCGAAATTGGTCGAAGGATCGTGAAAGTGGAGGTCGATCACTATGGTGGTATACCACGGGTCGGGGGTCGAGGAAGAAGAGGCCATAAGAGAATACAAGCATCAACAGAAGGGCCAACTAACCAGAAGGTGATGGGGCACCGGAAAAGAGGTGGATCGTTGATCTGTGTCGCCGGAGAAGTCACCAGAACCCTAGCAGAGCGCAAGGCAGCAAGAAGACAAGGTGAAAACTGAGACGGTGAAAAGGGGAAGGGTTATATATAGGGTCAAAGAGTGGATGCCGGCCATCCGATGGCAATCCGGTAAAAAGGCGGGAGTAGATCTGAGTCGTCCATTTACGCCATAAATGAACCTCGGGAAAACACTCAACCGCTGCGGCATGTTGGCGCTTCGTTACTCAGGAAACCCAATAGCTGAAGGACATGTGACTCTCAGCAATTAATGAGGGGATACGAATCGTCCCGTTGAGATTCGGGGGATAAGGCCTGAAAGACAGGGCGAGATGACGTTGGCCACGCCATGTGTCAGTCACGCGGTGGTATTGGCAGTCGTTCGGTCGGTCGGCCCCTATGAGTTACCCTGATTGCTACAGACCGATAGTCCAGTCAGTCGGACTTGACACCTCCTTCGACTAGACTCGAGGGGGATGCTTATGATCCCGACCTAGCCTAGGTGTAGCTTGGTCGGCCTACATGGCACTGCAAAGAGACAGGTCATTGCTAGAAAAGCTCCGACAACCCGGCGTGGCAGGGTATGAAGCGGGTGCCACTCGGGTCGGGGCGCTCGATCGGAAGGTTAACAGATATAGTCTAAATTAGCCCCTCGCGAGAGACACCGAGTACTCGACTTAAGGTCGCTGGTCAACACTCGGTCAGCAGCCAGTCAGTGCCCCCCCTTGCGTTCTAATCCTACTCTCTGAGGATGAATCGACCTGACTGAGTCTGAGTGCCCCCGAGACTCGAGCTGTCCCCTGTTTTAATTCGTAAGGCATTAGCTGTATAGCAAGGTCTCACTCGGGGAAGCCGGTCGGCGCTCCGACTCAGGAATTGTCGATTTCCGAGGGATACCTACCCCCTGACACTATACTGATAATGGAGGTATGAGAGCTGATGCAGGTCGGCTTAGTCCTGACACCACTCGTGTCCGTATCGCAGATATCTCGCTGACACAGTACTTGCCTGACACGCTCTGGCAACCCGTACCACGGCGCCCCCTGCCCATGTCAGAATGAGCGGCGTCAGTCGGCGAGCTGACAGTGGCCCCTGATCCTGTCCCCACATGAGACAAAATGTGGCAAAAGTGGGGCAGAAGTTGTCGGCTCCCTCGGATATATATATAAGGTTCTCCTCACTTCATAGGCAGGGACACGTAATAGTTTTTCAGCTACAGTTCTTCTCCAGTTTTTCTTCTCCACCGGACACTGACTTGATCGTCAGAGGGTCTTGCCGGGGACTTCTCCCGGTGGGTTGTTGACGGTCATCTTTCTTGCAGTTCTTGGAGCCAGTAGAAGCAGTTCTCGAGTCCATCTCGCTCCTGGGAGTCCACCTCGCTTTGCGACAGGATCATTGGGTACTCCCAAGATTATATCGTGGCAAGGGTCACCTAACCAAGGCATGATATCTTGCCATTACTTGTATGGTTTATCTTTTGTGGTAAGCTAGGAATCGATGTTGTTTTGATGTCGAGGAGCCCAATATAGAGAGGATCTTCCCCAAGATCCAGACACACAAAAAGGGGGGGCGGCATTTTGCGATGAATTTGGTCACAAATTTTTTTATAACTCATCGCAAAATCAGTTTGCGATGAATTTCGTGATGAAACTATTTTCGTGGCTAATAAGCTGTCACCAAATTCTACAATCAAATAATTTAAATTTGTCACAAATTCTGCGATGAATATTTTTTTCATCGTAATCATTGCAAATTTGTGACCAAAAATATATTCGTTGCATAGTTTCTTAATCTCAAATCTTAGACGAAACCCCATGTTTGTCATAATCTGCAACGAAAAACATATTCAATGTAGAATTGTGACAAATCCGAATTTGTCGCAAAACTACAATGAATTAGGGTTAGTTGTTGAATCACAGAATCTGCGACGAATTATTTTTTCGTTGTCAAAATTGTTGCAAAATTGCAAAAAAAAAAGTATCTCAAATTTATTATGACAATCTGTTTTAGCGAAAATTTGCAATGTGGATATACGATGAATTTGGATTTGTTGCAAATCTATGAGTAATCTATTTTAGTCGCAAATCTACGATGAATTCATTTTTGTCGAAAATCTACAGTCGACCAAGGTGAGCCACGGGCACTCGTGGTCGGCTGGCTGTCAGAGAGGAGAGGAGAGAAAATGGTAAGGGGACCTTATCCGCAAAAGATCGTCGCTGTAGAAGAAAAATCACCACTGCCGCCGTTGAAAAGAAAAGAGGATTAGGGTGGGGGATATCAGAATCGGGCGAATGAGTAATTTTAGGGCTTTTTTTGGCGATGAAGATATCTTTGTTGTTGAATTCGTCGCAAATTGACGAAAACAATTTTTAGGGTTTTTAGGATTGATAATTTTTTTTTTACCATTATATGATGATAGGGATGAGCAATCCAGGGGACACGTGGCACGGAAAAGCTACGTGGCAGGGCCCACCAAACTAGTGGCTTGAGGTCAGACTGGGGATCGAGACTCGAGACTATCTCGGGAGAATGAGGAAGGCCCCCGAGGTCAGGCCAGGGATTGAGCTCCCAAGCCTATCTCGGGAGAATGGAGGAAGGCCCCCGAGGTCAGCCCAGGAGATAAGACTCCGAGACTGACTCAGAAAAGTGGAGCCCAAAGAACAACGTAGGGATAAGAGAGTCAAGCTTCAAGTACTCTCCCCTTCTTCTAGAACAAGAATGTCAGCAAGTAATTATTGCTTGTAACGCATGGTAATGAGGGTCTTAATAGTCACGGTGGCCGTTACCAGAGGGGAATAGCTGTCAAGTAACCGATGATTGGGAGACGTGGAGAAGGAGGTGGAGAGACGTGGGAGGAAGGAGTCAAGTATATAAGATGCTTCAGCACCAGGTAAAGGGGGGGTAAGCTTTCAGAATTCGAATACTTTGATTCCTCATTTTCCTCCCTAAAAGAAGGAGTTCTGACTTGAGCGTCGGAGAGGGCTCTATCGGAACTTCTTCCGGTGCATCCCCTTTATGCTCGTGTTAATTTCGCAGGCTCCGATATCTTCTCCCCGTCATCATCATCATGGGTGGCGCTTTGGTGATTCGTCATCCCGTCGTTCACTTCCGGAACATATGATGAATCCATAAATTCATCACATAATGGTAAAATAAAAATTAAAAAAAATAAACATTATCAAATGTTAGTAGAACAACCTACTTATTCTCAACAAATTTAAATTGATTTACTTATCCAATCACACACCTCATTCTCAACATGATTAATTAAATCATTGAAAAAAATAAACATTATCAAATGTTAGTAGAACAACCTACTTATTCTCAACAAATTTAAATTGATTTACTCATCCATATCACACACCTCATTCTGAACATGACTAATTAAATCATTGAACTCATTTGATATTATTGGCTTATCTGGCTAACATACGTAATTTTTTAATCAAATTTGCTCTCATCTACCTTAATTTATTTGCTCCTCAAGACTTCTATTCTCATTAGTATGATCAATACAGTTAACATCATTTACTGAGAAAATATAAGCATAACCAATTAATTTTGCCAATGAATTTCAATTACATCACCATTTGACGACGAATCTATAATTCATCACAAAATTTTAAATCTATAGTCATCAAATTTGAAATTGATGCCAGATCTTCAAATTTGGTGAGAAAACAAAATTTGAGAACCTAAATATTATTGCGACGATATGTCGTCTGCCGCAATTAGTGACGAATCAAAAATTCGTCATCAAATTGGGGACGAATTTAGAATTCGTGATAATTTGGTGACAAATTTTTGATTCGTCGCCAAATTGTGACGATTTGTGTTACGAATTTATTTTTTGGGACGAATTTGATGATGAAAATTTTTTGTTGCTAATTTAGTGACATTTTTTTTTTTGCAAATTTAGTTATGATTTGTGACTATTATTTTTTCAGTCACAAATTTAGTTGCTAATTTATGATGCTTGTTTTTTGCGTCGTAAAAGTTTATCTCTAAATTATTATTTTTTAGAGTGACTTAAATGTCTACCATTGGTAGAAGCATAGAATTAAATATTTCTTTTGATATTTATCGTTCCTAAAAAGCAAATTAAATTAGAATTTTTCAGTACGATTAATATAATAAAATATTAGTTTAATTTTTTTTTGAGATATTTTTTTTATTCAATTAGATAATGCACAAAAACGAGTTGTTTAAATTTATATCAAATTGGTCCCTGCGATAGATAAGTTGAAAGAGATCATATATCATTTTTTTATCAGTGAAAATTCGAAATATATCAATAAATTTAACGTCAAAATTAATAATGATAGATAAGTTGAAAGAGAGATCGTATCTGTACAAAATCCAGGCCCACACGTTTTAAACAATACGATATATACTTGGTTCGATGTATCTAATTATTAATGAGATAAATAAAATAGTTTGGGATTATTTATAACGGCTTTTTACCTAATTATGTAAATTAGTTTGAAAATAAGAATATTTTGAATACGAGAATATAATAAAATATTAGTTTAATTTTTTTAATGAGATTTTTTTTTGTTCAATTAGATAATGCACGAAAACGAGTTGTTTAAATTTATATCAAATTGGTCCCTGCGATAGATAAGTTGAAAGAGATCATATATCAGTCCCGAATCCAGATCCACACGTATTTAAACAACGCGATGTATATACGCTTGGGGCGAAGTATTTTTTATCAGTGAAAATTCCAACTATATCAATAAATTTAACGTCAAAATTAATAATGATAGCGTCTCATGTCTATAAAACATGTGTTTTGTGATTTTTATTGAAGAATTAAATAGCCACAAATGCAAGTATACGCCACGTATAGGTAACAAATTTTCATTAAAAAATAATAAAATAATAAAAATACAACTTTAGTCGGATCCTGCAATGAAATAATTTAAATTCGTCATAATCTATGACAAATATTTTTTTCGTAAATTTTTACAGAATTAAATATGCGTTTTACAGAATTAAATAAAGCTGTTATAAGCCTAAATAAACGCATCGCCACTAAATATGCGTGAGTGTACGTTAAATCAGGACCAGATTTATGATGATCTATCATTAGAACCGATACGACATGCCAGATGTGGTAAAAAAAACATCAATGACTTTTATTTTATTTTTATTTTTTTTTTTTTTTTTTTTTTTTTACGAGAATGAAATTAAATGATGTCAACTAGTTTGCTTTCACTCAAAGTTCAACGAGCAACTGTGTTTGCTTGCAAGAGACCACGTAGTCTCGTTGTCGTCCAGCTGCCGTGATCCAAGTCTCCGTACTGCTATCGTGTGCCAGCCTCGTTCCAGTCCGTTGTCATCGTATAGCATACGAAACAATATATGATATATTAAAAGTGATTTGCTGTGATTGCTAGTGTCCTCTGTTTAAATATTTATTGTGAAAATTTATCTATATATATTATTTATAAATTTTCAATTCATATAGATTTTTGAACCAATGTTCTTACTAACCCAGTCCGTGTAGTTGCCAATCACATGTCACAGATCAATATAGAGTAGTGGATAAGCATCATATAATATAAATCGTTTATGATTTACCATCATCGAATCATACTGTAAATTCGTTTTACAGAGTTAAATATGCGTTTTTATCAATAGCTTTTAAGCCAATCATCCAATGGTATTAGTATGGAGCAGGTATCCTCGATTGTCACTTTTGCCATGAATGTCTACGGTGATGTTCTATGCACGTGTCCAAGTGAGTTGCCGGTAAATCCCGATTGCGTGTCGCGATTTCCTCCTGAGCCGATTTCGTCTCAAGCCGTGAGAACCACACTCTTGTAGTGCTTACCTCCTGTGGCCGGCGAATACATTGCGGTGGAGGTGAGCCGGCGGCAGCAACTGTTGTCGATGGATGGCAAAAGAAAGAGGCGTGGGTGGCGGCGGAAAATAAACTAAGTGGAAATTATCCTAAATCCTGCATACAAATTCAACTTTCTCCTCAGTCTCTGCATCAGAAAAAATTTATTTCCACTCCCTACATGCAATGTCATGTGTTTCAACTACAAATTTACGAATTACCCCTCAATTTTTTTAGATAAAAAAGTCTAAAATCAAGTATAATTCTTTCTAAATTCAGTATCATTTAACTAAAATTCAGTATATTTTATATCAAATTAAGTATGACCTAATCAATTCATCCTAAGTTAATCAATTGGTATGAACTCCTAATCAATTTGGACTGGTGGAAAAAGAATTGTGCTCAATTTGATAGAACATATACTAAATTCTAATTGAAATATACTAAATTTAGGAAGAATTATATTTTAAACTTTTTATATGTATAAAAAGTGTGATATTTAATTTGATACAAAATATATTAGATTTTAATTATATGATACTGAATTTAGGAGAAACTATACCTCATTTTGGACTTTTTGTACCTAAAAATAATAAGGGCAATTAGGTATGATCTCCTAATCAATTAGCCCGGTGGAAAAATAATTGTGCTCAATTTGATAGAACGTATACTAAATTCTAATTGAAATATATTGAATTTAGGAAGAATTATACTTCTTCCTGGACTTTTATACGTATAAAAAGTGTGGTACTTAATTTGATAGAAAATATACTAGATTTTAATTATATGATATTGAATTTGGGAGAAACTATAGTTCATTTTGGACTTTTTTACTTAAAAATAATAAGGGCAATTAAGTAAAATAATATTTATTATGGGGCTGAAGTAAATGAAACTTTGTAGGGAAATGAACTTTTTCTAATATAGAGACTGAGGATAAAATTTAAGATTTATTGGAGATTTAAAAGCAATTTATAGATAAACTAAACTAAACGAAACGAAACACTAGGTTTCGTTGGGTTTAGTTCGTCCATTAAAAAAAATAACTAAGTGTTTTTTTATTACTTAAAAAAATGTTAGCATGTTAACGAAATTTTTTTTCATGCTTCTGTTTTAATAAAACTCGGCTTGGGTTGGATTTGAATAAGATTTCAATTTATTAGGTAATAATGGGTCAGATTTAAATCAATGGGCCAAATTTAATTAAATGGGTTGGAATTATTCTAATAGATTAGAATTAATTAAATTAGATCAAATTGGTTTATTTGAACGTGACCAGGTTGGTCTAATAAGACCCAGATCTAATTCAAACTATTAGTTGATTTAACCAACCAAATTAGTTCAACTAACCCTAAGTCTAATTCAAATCATTAGTTAGTTTAACCAGACTAGTTGGTTAACCAGACCAGCTGATACAACCAGAACGATTTGTTTGGTTTGATCAATAGATCTTACTTTGAATTAAATATGCTAAGGATTAAACAATAACGATATAGGTAAGTCATCCTTGTCCAATTTAATTAGTTCTAACGAGGATAATGGAACCAGCAAAGGATTCAATTTCCTAATCGATTAGTCTGGTGTATTAGTCAAATAGAGCTCCTCAAATTAAGAAAATTTATTTTTCTTATCTGCTTATGAATCTGTAGGTTTTGCATATATATGTGAATTGAATTGAATCGATTTTGTTACTGGTTTGTCGATTTTGTACTGACATTGTGATTTTCAATTTTAGATGCCGAGATTTATAACCATATTGACCCGTCGCGAAGTGCAATAGAATGAGCCGAGGAAACAGATTGAGAAGATTGACTATAGCCCAAGTCTTAGAATCCAAGGACATATGGGAAGGTTGGATCGAATGTTTTGGAAACTTGAGCAGGAAGAGTTTCCAGTCCTAGACAACTACAGGATCGGGGCATTGATTTGTTCGTTGCCGAGGTGTGGTAGGGTAGTTGCAAAATGTATATGGGGATGCTATGAATTGTGTATCTTATATACCGAATTGTGTAGGGAATTACTTCACCAGGATTTTATAGAAGAGGATCTAGAAAAGGATCCGGAAGAATTCGAAGAGGATCTAATAGAATTCGAGGAGGATTCTCAGGAATTCAAGATAAATCCAGTAGAATTTGAGGAGGATCCTGTTAGATCGTGCTTATCTTGCTAGAGGGGGGGGGGGTGAATAGCAACTTTCGATTTTTCTACCTACAACGTTAGTAAGCGCAAGCGGAAATCTAATAAAACAAATGAAAACAATGCTAACGCACATATTTACGTTGTTCGGAGATAAAAAGTCCTACTCCACGGCTGCCCATAAGGTGGACGATTCCTAATCCATCGGTAAATGATTCCCCGGAGCACCTCTGGCTAGATCTCGTTGCTCCTTGTGGGTGGAGAAACCTCTCCACAACCTCTGGACACTATCTGAGCACAATAAGTTACTAACTCACTCTATCCAAGCAAGTTTCGCCAAGGGTAAACAGCTTGAACCGAGCTCCTATAAAAAGAGCTCGAGCTAAATATGACCGTTGGCCAGTCGACTGCCCCTGGGGTAGTCAACTGACCTTCCCTGAATTCGAATTCTCACACACTGACCTTTCGAATTCTGGCCATCCCAGTCGACTGCCCCTGGGGCAGTCGACTGGTCCCCTTCTAAGCCTAGGGTTCCCTTCCCGAGTACATTTCTCTCCGCACTCAAACCCTCCCGGCTTAGTTCCCGAGTACAAACACTCACACTCGGACCCTCACGACCTGGTTGACTCTTTAATCAGCAGTCTCGATCTGTTGCCTTCACGCCCTCTTCGTCTTCGGCTCCCGTCCCTCGGATGCGCACACAAGCCCTCGGCTTGCCTCCATGCCACCCTTCACGCATGCCTTGAAGTCCGCGTCCCTCGGCTCATCGTCTTTGCCATCCATGGTCCCTCGGATGCACACACAAGCCAACCGCTTGCCTCCATACCACCATTCACCTAAAGACATCCAACCAAGTCTATGTGTACCTGCAAACCTGCACACTCACATACACATATTAGTCCAACAACAAACCCTAACTTAACCATATTCACACACATCAAAACCCATGATCCTCCAGATCATACTTGGGTCGATTGCCTCAGCAATCTCTCCTTTTTTGATGTGTGACAATATATTTAAGTTATGTAAACAAAAGCAACAATAGCAATAACAATTGAAAATTAAAGCATAGCACACAAGAGGCAACCTCTACCTTAACCTATGTCCTCTCCCAATTTTCAATTCTGACCACAACATCAAGTTATGTTCTACCCAACTTAACACCACAAATTTTCTTCCGTCAAGTTAAATTTAACTTAACACCCCAAGTTCTCCCCCTTTGACACCATCAAAAAGATTGCCCTAAGCAATCCTAACCCTAGTGCCAAAAAGAACTTCACTTTATTTCTGAAAAATCCCTCAGAAATTACCAAAAGCAGTCGACTGCCCCTGGAGCAGTCGACTGCCCTATGCTATTTTCAACACATAGACTGATACAGTCCAATTCTGAAATCCCAACCGAATTTCAGAAATCCCTAGAAAATTCTAGAAAATCCGAAAAGATGTAAAATTTTGCAAGCACATTTGTCAGAATATACTCTACCCTAGAAAAATATATTTTTATGAAAAATATTAAATATGTTTGACTTTTGGTGCAAACCCCAATTCATTCAAAAAATGTATCAAGTTTCAAACCCATATACACTTCCATATGTTTGCAAAAACCATCCATTATCATTTTACACATAGAATTGCTTCCAAATCCTCCTTTTCCTTTATATACTCTCAATATGACAAAATCTCCCCCCATTTATCTCTTACCCTTTAGATAAACATGCATGAGCCTTCCCTAGTGCCCATATAAGTCATATCTTATCATTCAATAGCACTTCACTAATTTCAAACAACAAAACACTAGCAAGTCATGAAATCAAAACTCATAAGATAACATAAAAGCATAACCAGATGTTTCATACATGACTTAAAAAAATAAAACATCAAAGTAACACAGTGGCATCTGACACACCAGGCTCCTCCTCCTCCTCCAGACGACAACATGCAAGGCTCGATCCCTGCCAAGGACAACTGGCGTGTGTCAATCTGATCATAGTCCTTGGACAAGTGACGTACCTGACCACTAGTCGTGCATATACCCTTAGACTCAAAGAACTCGGTCAGGACATGACAAAAGGGCATGTAGATCTTCCCATTCACACTCTGGGAAAAATGAACAATAGATGTAAAAACATGCAGAGTGATATCGATGTCTAACCTCCTCTCTAAAGCGTACATCATCACCAAGTATGGTAGTCGAATCCTTGCCCGCCCCTTGGTAACAATGGGTAGTATGCACTCTACGACAATTTTATACAAGACATTGCTAAATGGACTCATGTTCTTAGCGTCAAAAATACGCCTTGTAAGACATCGATGTCTTGCAAAATAATGCATGTGAATTTGATCAATAGTGACATCAGGGAAAGTAAGGGGCTCAACAACTTTTGGGAAATATGTGAATGCATTGTTGGACGCCCTACACCCCAAAAATGCATCTAAAACTGTGGATGAGAAGGGACTGGTGACTCCTGCCACCATGGGCTCATAGAGGTCATTATCGGAATTGATGCATGTGAGGTTTGTATAGAATTCTTTACACATGTCTAGATTGATATCATGTTGACAATACACCAACTGCTCTATCTCAAAATGAGTAATTATTTCAGTAATTTGGGGGGTTTTCTCACGAAAATATGATCTATTAAGATATCGATAGTTCATCAATACAAACTCATTCTCCTCAAATCTACGTAAACACTCATCAGACCGGAATCGATGTGTCTCCGGATCTATATGACCTTGTTGCGACGACCCCTCTCCTTTCCTTCTCTTTTGGACAATTTTATGTTGGACAAACCATGCATGTACCATAAATTACCCCATAAAGAGACAACACAATGAAAAACATGTAAAAAGGAGAAAAATTAGTTTCAAAAACTGAACAGAATGCGAAAAACAAACTCCACAAGTAGTTATTGTTTCTCTCTTCTTTGCATGGTGAATAGTGGTGAGGATTGACTTGAAAGAAGAAGTTTTACTAGCCCTAGATGTAGATCGGAGGTGGAAGGAGGCTAGGAAGGTGTTTTAGGGCTTGGGAGAACCTTAGAACGAGAGTGGCGTCGGGGAGGAGAAGATCTCGCAGGGGGTGGCACGCAAAACCCTAGGTTTTGGCCACCCCCGCGCGGCTATTCTTATTTAAACCAATGCTTATCAGTCGACTGCCCCTGGGGCAGTCGACTGAGAAACTGAACAGAGAATTCAGTCGATTGCCCCATGGGCAGTCGACTGGTAACTTGAATTTCCCAATTTCGAGTTTACACTAGACCAGTCGACTGGTTCTGAACCAGTCGACTGATACCTACATTTCAGTATTCCAGCCCTAAATTCAGGAATGTCTAATTAATTCCATAAATCTCAAAAAAATCTGAAATTTCATGGAGAGATTTGTGGAGCCTATGTCTACTTGGGAAAAATATGTTTTCAAACAAATTTACTCTGAATCCCAAGATTGGCATGAAATTCAAACCTACCTAAATTGTGTCAGCGAAACTTATCCAAAAGTTCTAGTTTTGACCTCTCCTTGGTGTATCTTCCCATTCCTCACCATAATACCTTTTTAGCACTGAATTATATGACATTTACACATTAAATCCCAATTTTTTTACCAAATATAATCCCATTTTCCTCTTTTTCTCCATAAATTCCCTTTTAATGTTCCAATTTCCTAGGTTTAAGACTTACCTTAGTCTTCCAACCTTTTTGGCACACTCCATAGTTCATCTAATCTCCTAGGAGAAATCCTCTTGAGATCCATTGACCATAAATCTCATTTTGACCTCTAGAGCTCTCCCTTGAGCTCCTAACCCTAGCCACTTATCTAGATGGCTCATCTACAATTGCAAGACCACACCGGTATTCCTCCGGTGCTTCTTGACCTTCAACTCTTACTTTCTTAACTTTCCATACCTTGTCCTTGGTTGACTTTTCTTTTCTCCTCTAAATGTCTTTTCCTTGCCATTTTTGATATTTCCTTTATCATAATCATAGGGCATCCTCGAATATGACTTTTTGCTATCATTTGACCTCCTAGGATGATATCCTAGACAAGACCTATCATTTCTAATGCGTTGATCCTTTGGTATCACACTCAATCCCTTGGACCCTCTAATGAGTCTATCTAGGTTCTTTTCTAATTTATCAAGCTTTGCCCTCAAAACTTGATTATCCTTTTCTAAATTTCTAACCTTAGTATCACCATGTATATTTTGATCATTCCTAGATCTACCTATTTTTCTGGGCATGTGTCTCCCTTTCTTAGGGTTAATGCTTTGATCCTTAAGTCTAGAACCCCTAAATTTATCATGAAACATAGATTCTTTGGTATTTTGACACGTAATAGTATTTCTATTTCTATCATGATACTTAAAGCCAAAAGTACACATAGGCAAGCAATCATTGTTATTCCTAGCATTCATAAAAACATTTGAACCATGCTTAAATTTAGGAATTACCTCCCTTACCTTTGGAGCTCCCCCTTGATGTGAGCTTCTTTTCTTCTCCTCCTTCTCCCATCTTCTCAAGTGCTCCATCTTCTTGAGCTCTCCTTTTCTCGGACACTTGGTATGATAATGCCCTAGATCTCCACAGGTGTAGCACCTAATGTGCTTTTTCTCCTTCCTTTCCCTACAACCCATGTTAAATTTAAAATGAATTGATCCGGGTTTAGGGTTTACCTTCTTCTTACTTAATGGACACTTGTCCTTGTAGTGCCCCTTTTGATTGCACCCAAAGCACACTATGTGGCCTTTTGTCCTTGCTTTGGTGGAGGTAGGAGCTTCTACTTGCTCCGGTATTGATGAGGGTCTCTCCTCCCCTTCAATTCTTGAAGTGGAGACCTCTTCTTCTTCCCTTGATGAAGTAGATGATCTCTTACTCTCTTGTGCCCCTTCTCTTGATGAAATGGATGAATTTCTATCTTCTTCTTGAACCATTGAGCTCACTTCCTTGGGCTCTTCCACTATTTGAGCTTGTATAGGATTTTTATGGAATCCTTCCATCTTGGTCCATAAGTCATGCACATTTTTGTATTCTCCTACACCACTCAATACATAATTTGGCAAAATATTAGTTAATATCGAAATTACCTTTTCATTTGCCCTTGATTGACTTTGTTGCTCTTTATCCCGATATCTAGGTCGAAGCTTCTTTCCGTGCTTGTCCTTTGGAACTTCAAAAGGTTCTTCTATTACCATCATACACTCCCAATCCATTCCAAGCCAAGTCTTCATTCTTGTCCTCCAATAGTCGAAATCTTCATGATCATACAGAGGTAGAGTGTTGATATCATCACCCAACTTATCTTCCATCATCATCTCCTCTAGCTTGTGCTCTTTTGGCGGTTATTCCAATGAGAGCGGGCCTTCACTCTGATACCACTTGTTAGATCGTGTTTGTCTTGCTAGAGGGGGGGGAGGCGAATAACAACTTTCAATTTTTCTACCTACAACGTTAGCAAGCGCAAGTGGAAATCTAATAAAACAAATGAAAACAATGCTAGCACACCTATTTACGTGGTTCGGAGATAAAAACTCCTACTCCACGGCTGCCCGTAAGGTGGGTGATCCCTAATCTATTGGTGGATGATTCCCCGGAGCACCTCCAGCTAGATCTCATAGTTCCTTGTGGGTGGAGAAACCTCTCCACAACCTCTGGACACTATCTGAGCAAAACAGGCTACTAACTCACTCTATCCAAGCAAGTTTCACCAAGGATAAACAGCTTGAACCGAGCTCCTTTAAATAGAGTTTGAGCTGAATATGACCGTTGGCTGGTCGACTGCTTCTGGGGCAGTCGACTGACCTTCCCTGAATTAGAATTCTCACACACTGACCTTTACTCACACTCGGACCTTCACGACCTGGTCGACTCTTCAATCAGCAGTCTCGATCTTTTGCCTTCCCGCCCTCTTCATCTTCGGCTCCCGTCCCTCGGATGCCCATGCAAGCCCTCGGCTTGCCTCCATGCCACCCTTCACGTATGCCTTGAAGTCCGTGCCTCTTGGCTCATCGTCTTTGCCATCCATGGTCCCTCGGATGCGCACACAAGCCAACCGCTTGCCTCCATGACACCCTTCACCTGAAGACATCCAACCAAGTCTATGTGTACCTGCAAACCTGCACACTCACATACACATATTAGTCCAACAACAAACCCTAACTTAACCATATTCACACATATCAAAACCCATGATCCTCCAGATCATACTTGGATCGATTGTCTCGACAGATCCTGAGTAATTTGAGATGGATCCAGTTGGAGAATTCAATGAAAATCAAGAAGAGGATCCTATGGAATCCATGGAGGATCCTGAAGTTGACTTACTTTAGATTATTTTGGATAAAAGAGATAGTGTTTACCACTGCGCTAGTGTTTGTCCTAATGGGAGTGGTGCTAACTTATCTGGTTTATGTTGTTATGTGCAAATCATATTTGCTCGTTTAAAAAATATTGGACCAGGTAGCAGACGAACCTGAGGTGATCAGCCCGGCCCCACGGAAGTTTCACACCAATCACCAGGGTAAATCGGGAAGCGCTCGTGGTGGGCGGTCTAGAACCCCAACATCCCAGGGTTCACACCCCATTTGAAAAAAAAATCCTGCAAATACGCCATAGCTGGGGATCGAACTATGAATAACTAGGATAGCGATTAGTCGCTTTACCACTATACCATAGCCCTGGGGGCGTATTTGCTCATTTAGTTTATATTAGTCATGTAGTGATTAATTTCATTATATACGATCAATTTATTTTTATGAAAAGTTATGTTATGTGTTAATGAATTTGTTAATGAATAGTTCATTTCATTTAAATGATAAGTTCATTTATGATTAGCTCATATGATGGGATGTATATAAAATAACTAATCAATGTTTATTAGATTAGACATACGGAGGATGAGTGGGAACGTAGTTGCCACTTGATTTTATAAACTAACTCTAATTTACTATGCGTTAGTTATTAATTACATGTATATGAGTTACATTGAATCACTAAGTAATTCATTTATTTATGTTAGATCATGGCAATGAAGAATATAATAGCTGAACTCAATAAAGGAGAAAAATTAAATGGGGACAACTATAAAATATGCCACCTTATGATACAATATGTACTTGAGGAATAAGAAGTTCTAGACACTGTAAATCACTTTATGGTAGAACCTGTAGATGGTTCTATAGCTCAGCATAAGTGTTATCTTGATGCGTATAAGGCATGAAAGAAAAAGGACTCCACTATTAAGGGTATTTTGATTAATTTAGTGGTAGATGACCTAACATATGAATATGAGCCATTACCTTCAGTTCATGCTGTTTGGGTTGCCCTGAGAGATAAATATAGTGGAGTTAGCTTGAGGAAGCTTTGTTAGCTGACAATCAAGTTTGACAGCTATAGAAAACATCTGAATGTTTCCACGACTCAACATCTGAGATAAATAGGGAATATGATTCGAGAGCTAAAAACTACTGGTCATAAGTTAACTGATGAACAACAGGTTCAGGTGGTTATCCGTGTTGGTGCAGGAAGCACCATATCGAACCTTGTTTTGATATTGGCAAAGGATTCAAAGTTAAGTACTATTTGTGATCTAACGATTTTACTCAAGTGTGCAGGAAAAGTCCTAGGAACATTAGGCACTAAGTCCTGGCCGAGGGCTGGGCACCTAAGACCTGACCAAGGGTTGAGCACTAAGTCCTAGCCGAGGGCTGGGCACCTAAGACCTGGTTCGAGGAATTGGGCACTAAGACCTGGCCGAGGGCTGGGCACCGAAGACCTGCTCGGAAGGTGGGCACTAAGACCTGGTCGCGGATTGGGCACGAAGACCTGGTGAGTAAAGCTGGGCAAAAGTCCAACCGGAGGAGCCGGTTGGCAAAAGGTAAACTCTCCTAAGAGGAGTAGGTGAGGACGCGTTCCCCGTTGAGGGAACAGTAGGCGTCGGTTCGACCTAAGGTTCCATTTGGAAAACCCGAAATCAGAACCAACACAGCTACGGCTGTATAAATCTAACATTTCTTGCCTTGTTTGTGGTGGAACTAACCTCGGATGCAGGGACCAAAGGAACGTGTTTCTGCAGCTCAGAACACCCCAAAGGAGAGGGGCATCAGCTGGGCTAGGCGTCCGGGAGGTCCCGGGCGCCCAAGGTCAAAGCCAAACGAACAACTAAGCAAGAATCGCTTCGGAAGCTTACTGGGATAGGCGCCCTCAAGGTCCCGGGCGCCCTGATGGTCCCGGGCGCCCTGGGTCCAAGCCAAGTTGTGATCGAAGCAAACTCAGCCGCGAAGCCAGCAGACCAAGTCAACCCGGGCGCCCCCAGTGTCCCGGGCGCCCCCGTCAGCTCCGAGGCCGATTCTGGAGGGATATGCGCTGACCAAGCTTCGGATGAGGTTTCTCGGATCCGAAGGCACGTGTAAGGTGCCCCCAGCGTCCAGGGCGCCCCCAGGAGCAGTATAAAATGGGCTCGACCCCTAAGGCTTCGACATCACTTTTTCCAACGCCTCTACTCTCTTTGTTCAAGCGCTCTGCTCCGGCAAACTCTGTTCTCGACATTCTAGCACCGACGATGACCCTCCGCTCCGAAGTACGATCCACACCGGGCGTCGGTAACGAAGAGTACATTTGTATAGTTACTGCACTCATATTGTAATAAATTCTGTAACCGTTTTGCGTTACTATAGAATTGCCCGCAGTAAACGGTCAAGGACCGTGGGCCTTGTAGTAGGAGCCGACCGCGACTCCGAACCAAGTAAAATCGCTTGTGTTCCGTGTGTTTTGTTTTAAATTTCCGCTGCGCATTCTCTTTTCTAATCCGAAACGTTTTCACGATATTCACCCCCTCTCTATCGTGTTTTCTCGATCCAACAATCCGTTCCCTTTCAGATTTTTGAGAATCGATGAAACAAAACCTTACACATAGTGAAAGTTTTAAAACTTTCTTTTACATCTCACACCATGTTGAAATGGAAGCGGAGAGAATAGAATCCACAAGGATTTCTGGACAAACTTTTGTAGTTGAAAATTCTGAATCCAAGAATAAGAAAAGATGATTTTAAAAGATGCTGTTGCTGCTGGACAAGGCCCAATCAAGAAGAATTTTAAAGAAAAGAAGTATGGACTGAAACCTAAGAGAAGTTAACTTGCTATAACTATAGCAAGTAGGGTCATTTTGCTCAAGAATGTACTGAGCCGAAAAAGATAGATCCATGTTTATCTTCTTTTCATGAGCATTATGTTGCTAGTTCAGTATTGTTAGATGATTCTTATCATTTATAGATTATAAATTCAGGAGCAACGAACCATGTAGCAAGTGAGAGAGTTATATACTTAGAGTACTATCGAGTACCAGTTGGCAACAAATGGATATATGTGGGAAACAATGCAAGGATTGAAGTCAAATGAGTTGGCACTTGCAAGCTCAACCTATGTGGTGGACATACCTTGTTTTTGCATCATGTCCTTTATGTTCCTGATATTCGACGGAATCTAGTTTCTGTAACTAGTCTTCTTGATTTGCGCTATTGTATAAACTTTTACAGTCGTTGTGTGGAACTTCGTATTAACTGTATGTTAATTAGATGTGGTTATGTATTGAATGGTTTTATGGTTCTTGATGTAGAATATGATATTAATTGTGAAATTAATAGTTATTTTTCAAACATTCCTCTTACTAGTAATGTTGATATTAATGAAGAAGTTTGACATGCTAAACTAGGGCATATCAGACAAGAACGAATGAATCAATTTGCTAAGGAGGGTTTATTAGGCACTCATGCTAAGATTAACATGTCTATATGTGAGCATTATCTTGCTGGAAAAGCAATTAAGAAACTATTTGGTAAGACTATTAGAGTTGAATTATCATTGCAATTAGTTCATTCGGATATTTATGATCTAATGAATATGAAAGCTAGACATGGAGGTTCTTATTTCATTATATTTATTGATGACTTCACATGTTTGTGTCTGTATTTGATTTCTCATAAATATGAAACATTAGATTGCTTCAAATGTTATTTGAATAATGTTGAGAATCAATTGGATCGTAAGGTTAAAACCCTACTCACTGACCGTGAAAGTGAATATTTGTCTGATCAGTTCAAGACAACATGTAATGAGAAAGAGATTATTAGACAGTTAACGATCCCTGAAACTCCACAATAAAATGGGGTTGTTGAAAGAAGAAATTGAACTTTTCTAAATAAGGTTAGGACAATGATGGCTCAAGCCTATTTGCTGATTTCCTAGTAGGGAGATGCATTATTAGCTGCTATCTATATACTTAACCAAGTGTCTTCTAAGTCTATTCCATCTACTCCATATGAACGTTGGACAGATATTGAATAATCTGAGATCTTGGGGGTCAGCCGCCTATGTTCATGATAAGACTCACAAATATGAAAAACTCGGATCAAAGGATAATAAGTGTCTCTTTGTAAGATACTCTGATACTTCTAAGAGTTATGTTTTGCCACTTTAAAAAAAGGACATTAGCAATGGAAAATTAGCAGCTATCGAATAAGGGGTTGTAAAAGTTGGGGTTATAGAATCGGTTTAATACAACCACTCATAAATCAACTTCGGTAACTCATGTTTTTGAAGCGGTTGTTAAACTGGTGCTATTGGAGACATATAGAAATGGTTAAATGAACCGTTTCTACATGTATCCTTTAGAAGCGGTTGTAAATGTTTTTGCATGTCTTTATGGATAAGTAGTGGTATTGTCTCGCGAATCGATTGGAAAATCGCTTCAGAGTTTCCTTGGCGAACAGAGAGTTCCCAAATCGATTGGACAATCGATTCCTAATACAATCGATGGGCAAAGCAAATTATGAACTCTCTATTCGCCAAGGAAAACTCTAAAGCGATTGGAAAATCACTTCAGAGTTTTTCTTAGCGAATAGAGAATTCCTGAATCGATTGGCCGATCAATTCCGAACCGAATCGATTGTCCAATTGATTCGGGAACTCTCTGTTCACCAAGGAGTGTTCGTAGAATAACCTACCCATTCTCAACAAATCTAAATTAATTTACTCATCCAAGTCACCCACCTCATTCTCAACATGACTAAATCATTGAACTCATTTGACCTTATTGGCTTGTCTAGCTAGCGCACTTGACCAAATTTGCTCTCGCCTACCTTAATTTATTTATTTATATGCTCCCTTAAAACTTCTACTCTCACTAGCATGCTCAACATGGCCAACATCATTGGTTGCGAAAAATAAAACATAGTAGAAAAATGCGAGCATAAGATGTTTAATAATTTTTTATTTTGTTTTTACCATTCTGTGATGAATCCATTGAGAACAATCTATCCATTCTCAACAAATTTAAATTGATTTACTCATCCAAGTCACACACCTCATTCTAAACATGACTAAATCAATGAACTCATTTGACCTTATTGGCCTATCCAGGTAGCATATATGATTCTTTTAACCAAATTTGCTCTCATCTACCTGAATTATTTTGTTTGCTCCCTCAAAATTGTTATATTTGAAAGGTGTCCTAAGGCGATCGCCTTATGGTTTGTACTTATTTATTGGATAAATCAAGGTTCACTACTTAAGTCACATTCTCTTTATATATGATTGATTTTTAAACTCATTTACTTAATAATATAATTCATAGCATGAAAGAATTAGTGATTGGATCACAACTAGTGAACATCTCTATATATATGTATTAAATGATTCCTTAGTCTATGAACTGATGAGATTGTACATTATCGATTCTGTGAACTAGCACGGGTTATACTTTTTGGGTTGCCCAGCAGTTATTATTCACTGGCTAGAGTTAAACGTGTGAATGCTAAAACTAGTTCATTAGAGTGACTTTATATGATTCTCTATATATATATATATGCCAATGAATTTGAGTGCAAGTTTCCTTCGAGTTGTGGTATTCAAGTTACTTTGGTCGAGACTTATACTTTGATATCTTAAACAACATCTCCATATAGGTGTAGACCCGAGATTAAACCCAACCCAGGTCAGGTTTGAACCGGACCCGACCCATAACTAGATCGGGTATTCGTTGACCCTGTCGGCTGGTTATGATTCCAACCCATATAAATGCTAGTCCGGCATATTTTTATTTTTATTTTTATATATATGTTAATAATTAATTTGATGATATTAAAATTCGAACTAGGGTCTACCTAATAAAAACAAAAAAAAATCCTAAACAACCACACTAAAGTTATTAATATTTTCATCTATTAGTTAATTATTTAGTAACTATTTTTTTAATATTATTAATTAAAAAAAGAGACGTCTATTTATTTTTAAATTAATTTATAATCATTTATCTCTAAATAATTTTATATATTAATTAATTGTTTAATAACTAATTAATATTTTTACTATATAAATTATTATTAAGTCCAACAATATTTGAGTTTGACAAATAATTTTATAAATTTATATTTTTTTTAAAAAATAATTTAATAATTTTAAACAATGACAAACCATGTTAAACTATAGCTAATTATGCACAAACCATGAACCAGTAATTTGAAATCATGAATTATAATAGTCTTAGATGTTTAAGGTTAAGAGTCGACCCCCGGAACCGTTAAACCACGGTTCCGAATCATAAAACCGTGATTCCGAACCATGATCAGGTATACCCGAGATGATTATGTATAAGTCAAAGTGCCAGAAGGTATTTGAGTAGTCAACAAAGGATTCACCACTCCTTACAAGAAATGTATACCCTATGGCTACTTATCAAGATTGTTACTCAAAATCTTTGGCCAAAACATCACACGTCAAAAGTTGAGATTCTTGGATACATGTCTAAGCAATTTGAATATGTAAGACGACGAAGTATTACTTGGAATTCATATGATGCAGTCAGCCTCGTGGATACTGGCACATAGAACATATCCTGAATCAAGTGGCAGTGTAAGATAAGTGAAAGGATGCACGACTAAATGTAGCTACTGAAACATTTAGAAGTAGTTCTGGAATCAACTATGATTTTTCAATCAATTAGGGATCAATATATTCTACTAGATGTCACTATTATCGATCCATAATTAGTGGTTAATTATAGACAACCAATATAATCGAGAACCTATAAGGTCACATGCACTACGAGTTTATTCCAAAGGATTTAAAATGAATTTGAGAATTGGATTCTCAAATCAAAAGAGAAACAAAGTTTGGTTGGACCAAACAAATGACAAATATGAAAAGATATTTACAGGAAAGGAAGCGCAGATGAGTTATGTCTATTGTAGGTGAGATGGATTCATTATGATTTGATAATAAACCAAAAGTGATTTGGTTTAGTTATAACCAACATGGTTTAATAATAAATCAAAAGGGTTTGATTAAATTATGAGTCTAGATAGTTTGATTTTGAACCAAACTTAATGGTAATAGATCATATTAGAGTAGCGTCTTGGGTTTGAGAGATGACTTAATCTCCAAGTCATAAGGTGATGAATAAATACCCCATCAAGAGGAGAATAATGATTATTCATCTTGAAGAGAAAAACTTTAAAAAAATTTAGGAAATTTTCTCACTTTTCCTCTACGCCCTCCCTCTTCTCCGCCACCCCCACAAGACCTCGCCGGCCCCATCGCTGGCTCTCGTCACCACTAGCTCTCGCTGCCGCTAGCCCCGCTGCCCCACAAGGCCTCTCCGCCCATTGGTCTGCAACCACCTGGCGGTCACGACCATCCTTAGCCTGATCTTCTTCTTGGTATCATCGGGTTGCTTCGAGCCACAAGACACCAAGTTAATTGTGGGGTTTTCTTGATCGCTTCATCTCCATACTTAGTTAGAACCAATCAAGAAGAATAAATCGCGGCTTTGTAAAGCCATCGTGGCTTTGTAAAGCCGTCTCGACGAAAGCTCGACGTAGATATGAGTAGAGGCAAACTGCGTTGGGTTTGCTAGTTGATGCCCTTTTCACTTCGTATCATCCATCAAGTATACCTAGAGTAAAAGTTATTTTAGAAAATTTATTTTATGATCATATCATGCCTTGTTATATCCTTGCATGCATGTGGTATGTGTAATATAATAATTAAGAATTACTATTATTTTGTTTCTGTTGCGCATGTACACAAAATATATTTTAGCACTCACCATATTGGCTCCACAACAAAAACTTCTACTCTCACTAGTATACTCAACACGACCAACATCATTGGCTGTGAAAATTTAACATAATAGAAAATATGAGCATAAAATGTTTGATCATTTTTTTATTTTGTTTTTACCATTCTGCGATGAATCCATGGTAAAAATAAAATAAAAATAAATAAATATTATCAAATGCTCAAAGAACAACCTATTCATTCTCAAAAAAATCTAATTTTATTTACTCATCCAAATCACCCACCTCATTCTCAACATGACTAATCAAATCATTGAACACATTTGACCGGATTGGCTTGTCTAGCTACCATACATGATTTTCTAAACTAAATTTGCTCTCATCTACCTTAATTAATTTGTTAGTGTAAGTAGCTCGAGTTAGTTTCGATGTGGTCAGTCGTGTTAAGTTAGGTCTTGTATGTGTCGATCCCTTGTGTCTAAGTATGTAAAAGTTTAGGAATACAAGAAGGCGAGCGAAAGGCGCAACAAGCGAGAATGATGGCACGGGAAGAGAGTCGATGGACTTGGTGCATCAACGAGATGAGAAGTTGGAGGAGAGTACACCAGTAGAGCGAGAAGGACGCACGTAGTGCATCCGAGGGACGAGAAGTTGAGAAGGATATTTGCTTATGGAGAAGGTTAAAGTTGAGTTCGTGTGAACTCAACTTTGGAAGGTCAGAGCATCACCCAAGTGATTAGAACGAAGAATGGCCAGCTTTGATGTTGACCATTCCAGGTGCCTGAATGCTTCCAAGCGTCTAAAGGCTTATGGCACCTCTAATGGCTTGAGGCTCCTCAAAAGGAAAGAGTCGTTAAGAACCATTTCGGAGTCAAGGGATCCTTTATGACCTGAGGCGCCTAGAAGAGATCCAAGCACCTTGAATAGATCCAAATGTCTCAATCCAGCCAAATCAGCGTTGCCACGAGGATAATGTTTCATTCAACTATAGGCGCCTGGAGCTTATTGAGCTGCCTCAATAGTGTCACGTCAACAAACATTCATTTTGACCAGTGGGCTATAAATAGAGCTATGAAACCAATTGTAAATATATCACTTGTATTACATTTCCATACTCTGTTTTGAGCTTCCAAAGTCTGTAAGAGACTATTCCGCGTCCAACGAAAGAGACTTTTACTACGCATTTCATTGTGCTGGATAGCAACCTCCCCGGTTGCAAACGAAGTAAATTCTATGTTTCTTGTTAGGATCTTACCGTTAAGCTAGAGGGGGATGAATAGCTAATCTTTGATTTCGTCTTCCTACAATGTTAGCGTGCGCAAGCGGCAATACTAATGACAAAATCAAACAGTCGCTAACATCAAACCTTTACGTGGTTCGGAGATAAGGCTCCTACTCCACGGCTGTCTGTAAGATGGACGTTCCCGATCTGTCGGTGGATGACTCCCCGGAAGACCTCCGGCTAGCTCGTATAGCTCCTTGTGGGTAGAGAAACCTCGCCACAATCCGGACAACACTTCTGAGCACCCAGACTACTAATTGGCCTTTAACCAAAGTCAATTTCGTCAAGAAACTGTTAGTCAAAACTGAGCTCTATTAAATAGAGCTCAAGGTTGAAAGAGCCGTTACCAGTCGACTGGTCCATTACCAGTCGACCGGTCCCACTTAGACTCGACCGTTACAGCCTAATGTTCGAATTCCAAGTGCCATCAGTCGATTGATCAAAGGCCAGTCAACTGATCTTTCTGTGAACTTTATCAGTCGATTGCCTCAGCACCAGTCGATTGATCCACCCCTAAACTTAAGGTTTCCCTTTCCCGAGTACATTTCTCTCAGCACTTGAACCCTAGGATTTCCGAGTACATTTCCCTCAGCACTCGAACCCTCACGACTCAGTTGACTCTTCACCAGCAGCTTCGATCTATTGCCTTCGCGCCCTCTTCGTCTTTGGCTCCCGTCCCTCAGATGCGCACACAAGCCCTCGGTTTGCCTCCATGCCATCCTTCACGTATGCCTCGAAGTCCGCGTCCCTCGGCTCATCGTCCCTGCTTCAGCAGTCTCGACCTGTTGCCTTCAAGCCCTCTTCGACTTTGGCCCTCGTCCCTCAGATGCGCACACAAGCCCTCGACTTGCCTCCATGTCATCCTTCACGTACGCCTCGAAGTCTGCTTCCCTCGGCTCATTGTTCCTGCTATATCCATGGTCCCTCGGATGCGCACACAAGCACACAGCTTGCCTCCATGCCACCCTTCACCATACCCGAAGGTGTCCAACCAAGTCAATGTGTATCATACAAGCCTACACACTCAAATACACATATCAAACACAAGGATTGTTGGATATCATGTGAATGGAAAGGGAGGTAGTGGGACTTTCCAGTGAGTAGAAAGTGAGGTGAAGAATAAAGAGACTCCCTTGTGAGCGGGGCTTTAGTCCCACATTGGGAGGATTGTTGGACTTTCTAGGGGAGAGGCTCTGTCTCACGTGTGGTTGCGCAGGGGGGGGGTGCAAATTCAGGGCCCGGATTTGTACTGAACCAAGTGAACTCGTGTGCGTGCATGACCTGCGTGTATCGAATATCCGACCGGTCGGGGCACAATTTATCCAACCAGATGAACCAACGTTTTGCCAAATTATTTTTGCTCAAATATAACTGATGAATTAACTTTTGATTAATGCAAAATCAGTAACCCCCCCAGGCGTTCGGATCTAGTCGGGTAATTGGCAATAAATGACGATTAATTCGTCATTTATTATTGCGGGGGTCTGAGCCTATATAAAGGGGTTGTGACCGAGAGCAAAATACACAGAGAAAGAAATTCTCTTCCATTCCACCTCGTTCTCGACCTCTTTCGATACTGTTCGGGTACATCCTCAGTTCGCCACGAGCAACGAGTCCTCCATTGTGCCCGTTGTTCGATTGTTGTATCCTGAGAGACAGAAGTCCATCTGAGCCTCGAAGCATCGCCGGAGGAGGACAAATCTATTTCAAGGAAACTGTGCTGCGCAGGCCTTAGCAAATTCCTGGTCGGTCGGGAGACTCCCCACTACTGCTCGAAAACTCGGGAGCTCGGCTCGGGAGCTCGGGGGCTCGGCTCAGGAGCTCGGCTCGGGAGCTCGTTAGACACTGCTCGGGTAGGGAGACTTGGTCGGGAGCTCGGGACACCTGCTCGGGAGCTCGGACACCTGGTCTGGAGTTCCGGAATTTAGCTCGGGAGACTGCAGTTTGGGAAAAGCAGCTCGGGTCACTCAACAGATAAGTTGGAATTATTGTTGTAATTCCAATTTATTGTAAATTCTCTGAATTTCCTCCAACAATCTTGAAACAGACATGAGTCTGTTGAGATGGCCACGGAACGTGTTGAGGTGAAACAAACTCATCACCAGGCCCCCTCCGGCCCGGTCGGGAATGTCCCGATCAACCATGGGGAAAAACCAGAGAAGTTCACTGGGTTAAACTTCAAGAGGTGGCAGCAGAAGATGCTCTTATACCTGACCATGCTCAATCTGGCTCGGTTCTTGACCGAGGACCCTCCCAAGCAAGCTGAGGTTGCTGAGGTGGAGGCTTGGTCTCATTCTGAGTACCTATGCCGAAACTACATCCTCAACAGCCTGGTCGACTCGCTGTATGTTGTGTTCAACACGAAGAGAACGGCTAAGGAGCTCTGGGAGTCCTTGGACAAGAAGTACAGAACGGAGGATGCAGGGGCCAAGAAGTTCATCGTGGGTCGATTCTTGGACTACAAGATGGTTGACTCTAAGACAGTGATCAGCCAAGTCCAGGAGCTTCAGGTGATCCTACATGAGATCCACTCAGAAGGTATGGTTCTGAGTGAAACCTTCCAGGTAGCAGCCATCATTGAGAAGTTGCCCCCCGGCTGGAAGGATTTCAAGAACTACCTAAAGCACAAGCGGAAGGAGATGAACGTGGAGGAACTCGTTGTTAGACTTCGCATCAAAGAAGACAACAAGGGTTCAGAGAGAAATATGTTCTCTCAGGCTACTGTGAAAGCCAACGTGGTCGAGCACAGACAAAGCTCGAAACGGAAGAATTTAAATCTTTCAAGCTAGGACCTAGAGGAGGCATCGCCAAGAAGTTCACTCGGAAGTACTACAACTGTGGCCGGGTTGGCCACAAATCTTCGGAATGCAAGAAATCGAAGAAGAAGCAGGAGGCCAAGCTGAACCAGGGCCCGGATTTGTACTGAACCAGGTGAACTCGTGTGCGTGCACGACCTGCGCGCGTCGAATGTCCGACTGGTCAGGGCAAAATTTGTCCAAGCAGATGAACTAACGTTTTGCCAAATTATTTTTGCTCAAATGTAACTGATGGATTAACTTTTGATTAATGCAAAATCAGTAACCCCCCAGGTATTCAGATTTGGTCGGGTAATTGGCAGTAAATGACGATTAATTCGTCATTTATTATTGTAGGCCTCTAAGCCTATATAAACGGGTTGTGACCGAGAGCAAAATACACAGAGAAAGAAATTCTCTTCCATTCCACATCGTTCCCGACCTCTTTCGATACCATTCGGGTACATCCTCAGTTCGCCACGAGCAACGAATACTCCGTTGTGCCCGTGGTTCGGCTGTTGTATCATGAGAGACAGAAGTCCATCTGAGCCTCGAAGCACCGCCGGAGGAGGGCAAATCTGTTTCAAGGAAACTACGCTGCGCAGGCCTCAGCAAATTCCTGGTCGGTCGGGAGACACCCGACTACTGCTCGGAAACTCGGGAGCTCGGGAGATACTGCTCAGGAGCTCGGCTCGAGAGCTCATAAGACACTGCTCGGGTCGGGAGGTTGGGACACCTGCTCGGGAGCTCGGACACCTGCTCGGGAGCTCGGACACCTGGTTTGGATCTCAGGAATTCAGCTCAGGAGACTGCAGTTTGGGAAAAGCAGCTCGGTCACTCAACAGATAAGTTGGAATTATTGTTGTAATTTCAATTTATTGTAAATTCTCCGAATTTCCTCCAACAGGGTGAACTTAACTTAAACCCTTTGCCCAAATATCAAAACATATGACCACTTCGGAATTCTCGCGACCGTGATTCCCTACTAGGCAAGGCGGCGATGGCGAGGTGCTGCAACTAGGCGAGGCAACGATGACAACGTGCTGCGGCTGGGCGAGGCGGCGACGGTGAGGTGCTCGTGAAGTGTTCAGCTTGGTGAGACGTCGGGGAAAAAAAGAAGACTCAGTGAAGGGCAGAGTTTAAGCAAATTAGGGATAGTGTTGAAAATATTAACCGGTTCAATTTTTTAACTAATTCAAATTTATTACTTTGGCACTAAGTAATTATAATTTTTTTTTTTTGAAGACTTATAACTTCATGGAATAAATATTATAAAGTCAAATATCACTTAAAATCAGAGTCAAATCCATATTTATTAATTGATGAAGTCTAATATAATATTTACTGAATCAATTTTATAATCAAAGTTAATTACTATATTATATTACTTCATAATTATTAATAGCCGAAGTTTATTATCAAAATTCTACTAATATGATATATATATTTAGTAGTGAAATTGATGAGATACAATTATATAATTGCTTAATCCTAAACTATTAAATTATCATTGATATATATGTACTGATGTATATTCTGTCATTAGAGAGGTCAGAGCCAGCCATGCATACATAATTTTATATTCCATACATCACAAATACAATACAATACACACACATATAGCAGATACACATATACGCATATATATATGCATCCGCGCAGCATTCAGAATGCTTTATTTTAGATCAACATATATAAGCCAGCCAGCCAGCCAGATAGATAAGATAGATAGACAGACATTATCTAGATAGATAGATAGCATAGACAACTATGAGCTAGCTAGCTGCCGACCACCGATTGATCGGCCGGCTATCACACGTGGTACGGCGGCTCTCGCTCGTACCATTTGTCCGCCTTCGCATCGTACGCCATCCCATGGTTTTTCTCTGCCCACCACTTCTCAATCACTTTATTCTCAGTCTTCAAATGCCCCGTTATCCTGTTCACCAGCGGCAGTCTCTTCTTCACCTCATCGGATTGGTTGTCGAATTCCGTGCTCCATCCGGTCAGGGTGTGCAGAATCACTTGAAGCGCGTGCCACTGAGACTTTTTCCCAAGCTGTTGATTTCCTTCGAATTTGTAGTCTTCCTCACTCTTCAAGAACGTCGATTTCTCAGAATCAATGCCCAAAATTACACTACCGGTGTCGACGTAGCCAAAGTCAGTCGGCGGCCAATTGAGGACAGCAGTGTCCATGGCATTGTTGATCCTTAGAACTTTTGTCTTCGGCAGTGTTTCCAAGACGTCGTTGAACGCCTGGTTCCCGACTTTGGGGGCATCGAACGCCACGGCGCATACCTGAATATCCTTGCCGTCGATCTTGGACACTCCGCTGTTCGCTATATCGAAAGCGCTGAGGATGGCGAGGGAGCCGCCGAGGCTGTGGCCGACGCAGATGATGGACGGATTCTCATCTTTGTACTTATTCAGGTAGGCTTTTATAACAGTTTGTAAGTGCTCCTGGGCGCTGGGAATTTTTCCCGAGGGATTTTTGGTGGTGTAGACGTCGCGCCAACCATGCATGATCTTGACATTGGCAATGTCGCCGAATGGCACGGGGATGAACTTCAAGTCCTCCAACTCTTCCAGCGGTCGGTCCGTGCCGCGCCACACGACGTAGATGTCGCGGCGGGATGTTTCGGCGTAGAGGTCGTCGCTGGAGACGGCGACGTAGCCCATCCAGTTGGTCTCGTACTCCAAATGTAACGGCCAGGCTATGGACGCTATGGTGGTGTAGAGGTAGCCGTCGATGTTGGGCACGACGCCGTCGACTACGTAATCGGCGGTTTCCTTGAAGAAGACTTGCTGGAGGATGCTGTCACGAGGGTAGCGGCACTTGCCGACGTACTTGGACTGAACATCCACGATGATGGAGTCTTCGGCGATCTGCAAGAAGCTGCCACACCGGAGGAGGTGCTCGCGGAGGGCGGGGTGGAGCGGGGACAGAAGGCCGGACCAGCCGTTGGAGCCGAGGAGCTCCTCCCATGAGGGCGACGTAGCCGTTGCAGCAGCACCATTGATCATCGGCATTCTTATTTTATTGCTTAAATTGGAAACTGTTGGTGTTGTGAATTGAGCGAGGAGGCCTGGGCACGTATTTATAGCCAGCCGGTGGACGAGCCGTTTCTACACGTGGAAAATTAGACAAGGCCAAATGCCACTGATCATATTAAATATATTTTTATTTTCATATACTGTTATAATATTATAATAAAATCATCATCTGAAATTTTAGGTTTGGAGGATACGTGACAAAATTAATTATTATAATCATATTTTTTATAAAAAAAATTTAAAAATATATAATATATATTTAATTGAAATTTAAGAAATAAGGAGAAAAAAAAATAGTGTCTCAACCAACAACATATTGATTAAATATCAAAATTACAACTCAAGTCAACTTGAGCTTATTCATGTTTGTCAACCTTGACCCTATTGCACTAATAATAAATAAAAGATCAACACTTGAAGAACTAGATTTGATATTATATTCTATCATTATGGTATGTATTCTTTTAAAGCGGGTTAAACTTGTGTTGATCAGTTTTTACATATTTTTAATAAATTATCTTAACTTTATATTCATATATGAGGAGGATTACTTAAAAATAGAAAATGTAATGTATTTTATATTCATATGTTTGCTTTTTTAATTACCTATCATATTATACTTAATTACTACATGGTATAATGATGAAATGTGATGATGATAGATGTATTAGTTTCTAAAATTTGAATTGGGATGTAATCAATTTGAATTATATTATTTTTGAAACTTGTACGATGTTTTAAATATAGCTTTTTTTATTAAATATGAAAGTTGCTTTGTTGATGGTGTAGTTTGTAATTAATTTGAATGTCTTTATTAAATATGAAAGTTGCTTTGTTGACAGTGTAGTTTGTAATTAATTTGAATTTCTTTATGAATGTTTAATGTAATGGTTTTGAATGTGAATATATCGTGTATCATAAATGTGAATGTTATTGATGTTTAATGTTGTTATTTGAGTAAAAGGCAATATTGTTGATCCCAAGCAGTCAAGTATCATCAAGTCTACTCTAAAATATAGACAGGTAAATTATAGGAGCATTTTGTCGTAGCGCAACAGCTATTTAATTTTGTTATTGAATATATCGTGCATCATTGAATATAAATAGGATGAAATCTCTCAAATAGAGGAGGTTCTATTAAAATTTTATTGAAAATTAGTGACGGAATTTATTTTCACTATTAAATTGTTGTAACTCAGTAATGGTAAAAAATATTGGGTCGCTAATATCAGTGATGAACCAAAATACTTATGATTAAATGTTAGTCCGCTAATCGTTATTTTAGATGCACATACAAGTATTTGAAATAACTATACATAATTAGGAGGAAAACTGAAAATAAATAAAACAGAAAACACTAAGAATTTACTATATATATATAATGTGTTTTGTTCACCGAATAAGGTACATAAAGGATGAAATTTTCCCCCCTTTGGAAATGGCATAAGTACGTTTTTTTAGCTTAGATCATAAAATAAGATAAATATATATAATTATTTTCATATTTAATTGATAGAATTGTTATATATAATGAAAATTAATGAAATATAAAGATCATAATAATAACATACATATTAGTACATAAAATATTTGTTCAGAGTCAATCCAGTAAAATCGATTGATTTACACCTTGCAAAAGTTTGCCTTGTTTTCTAAAAATTGATATGTACGAATTTCAATCATCTATTATCCCGTCGCGAAGCGAGGTGGAAGTCCCAAGGGCGAGATGGTACACCGCGTGCCACGAGCTACTGATCTGGCGCCGACCTGGTTTGACCTGAAAAACAAAGACCGTTAGCCAATCTGTCGGGGAATTTCCCCGGTCAGGTCCTCCGACGGTTAAGTCAGTATTCGCAGAAAATGTAGTGAAGCAGGAACAGTAGAGGGGAGCACAGTTGCGTATACCTGCGGAATGAGGAGGGAAGGGGCTTATATAGCCGGGGGAGCTGACAACCCCTATTCTGTCGGGGAATTTCCCCGGTCAGGTCCTCCGACGGTTAAGTCAGTATCCGCAGAAAATGTAGTGAAGCAGGAACAGTAGAGGGGAGCACAGTTGCGCATACCAGCGGAATGAGGAGGGAAGGGGCTTATATAGCCGGGGGAGCTGACAACCCCTATTCGTGTCGACGAGACAGGGTTGTGGTGTCTGTCAGCTCGTAGGAGAGCACCTAGAGGTACCGCGGCATGACACGGGGTGCTCGGATGGTACGATCATACCGAGTCGGCGGGATAACCGCGAGATGTGTCATAAATGGGTAAGGCGTGGGTTACCCGGACGTCATGGTCGTACCCCGGATGCACGGATGTAGGGCGCGTGGTATAGGGAAGAGCTAGTTCGGAGACCGAGTGCCGAGCGCCAACCGGCGAGCCCACGTGTTGGGGACCGGGTTGGGTTATGTCCAGGGAGTGTGGGTTGCCACACATCCGACTGGGAGCTGAGAGATATGAGGTATGCCTTGAGTCGGGAGTTCACTGAGTTATGTTGGTATTGCCAAGTTCGGGTTTGTTAGTTGTCCGGTCCATGGAGTGTTGAGGAATGAATGGCCAGACCCATACCTGGGTCGGGCTCGGGAGTCCGAGTTGGGAGGGGGGAGGGGGGTTGCTCGGGCTCGACCCTCCCAAGTCTGCCCGGGGTCGATCGGTTATTACTTTGAGAGGCCTCCCGGCTTGGGAACTCCCGGGGAGGCCTTCATCAGCTTCTTCGATAGCTATGAGACCTATGTACTAGCTAACTGTGCCGGATCGAGGCCATGATGCAATTAACATAAAATTTATCGAATGGTTCATTGCGGAGAAGCAATGGACTGCTAAAGCCTATGATTAATTTCCTCTGACCTCGGGCCGCCCTATAACAATGGGTCAAGATGGTCTGGACACCTTATCTACTATTGCGTTAGACTACGGACTACAGATCGGATGCCATATGAGCAATGTAAGGTGTGCTGACTATGCAAGCATAAGGACGAGTCCAATCCCCATGTTTTCTTTAGGTGCCCCGTGAGTAACTGATTTGGGACAAGGTGTTGACCTAGCTTGGGATTCGGCATGAGATCAGCATGGTGACAACGCGACTATGTTGGGTGCTCCCAAGATTATATTGTGACGTCGCCTAACCAAGGCGTGATATCTTGCCATTGCTTGTATGGTTTATCTTTTGTGGTAAATTAGGGGCCGATGTCGTTTTGAGAGTGAGGAACCCAAAATTATAGAGAGGATCGTCCCCAAGATCCACACAAACGAGGGGCATTTTGCTGAATTTAGTGACATTTTTTTTTAAAAAAATCATCACAAAATTAGTTTGCGATGAATTCTACGACGAAACTATTTCGTTGCTAAAAAGCTGTCGCCAAATTCTGCATTGAAATAATTTAAATTCGTCGCAAATTCTGTTATGAATATTTTTTTCGTCGTCAAAATCATTGCAAATTTGTGACAAAAAATATTCATTGCATAGTTTCATGATCATAAATCTTCGATGAAAACCTATTTTTGTCGTAATCTGCAACGAAAAACATATTCAGCTCAGAATTGCGACAAATCTAAATTTGTAACAAAATTGCGATGAATTAGGGTTAGTTGCTGAATCACAGAATTTATGATGAATTATTTTTTTTGTCAAAATTGTTGCAAAATTGCTAAAAAAACTATCTCAAATTTGTTATGAAAATCTCTTTTAGCAAAAATTTGCAACGCTAATATATTACGAATTTGGATTTGTTACAAATCTACGAGTAATCCATTTTATTTGCAAATCTACGACGAATTCATTTTTTGTCGCAAATCTACAGCCGAACAAGGTGAGCTGCGGGCACCCATGGTCAGCTACTTGTCAGAGAGGAGAGGAGAGAAAATGGTAAGAGGACCTTATCCGCCAGAAATTGTCACTGTAGAAGAAAAATCACAATGGTCGCAATCGAAAAGAGGGTTAGGGTAGAGGATATCAGAATCGGGTGAATGAGTGATTTTAGGGTCTTTTTTTGCGGCGAAAACATCTTGTTGCTAAATTCATCGCAAATTGACAAAAATAATTTTAAAGATTTTTAGGGTTAATAATTTTTTTTACCATTATATGAAGAATCCATGAATTCGTCGCATAATGGTAAAATAATTTTTTTTAAAAATAAACATTATCAAATGGGATTATGATACACACAGTGAAAGTGAATGTCACAGTGAAAAATTTGATCGTCAATCAGCCACACATCCGACGTCCGATCGTCGATCGGACACCATCGGCGGCCTCCGGCTGTCGCCCTGAACCAAACTATACTCCGGGGGGGGCACGGTGAACCCGTCAGGGATCGCTGTAATTATGATTTCGCATCATTCACCGTTGATCTCGACGGGTTCACCGTTGTCGGTGATCCCGATGGGTTCACCGTCTCCTAAGGTATAGTTTGATTCGGGATGGCGATCGAAGGTCACCGGTGATGTCCGATCGACGATTCGGATATCGGATGTGGCGCAGATTGACGGTTAAATTTTCCACTGTGTAAAACATTTCCCTATCAAATGTTAGTAGAATAACCTAGTCATTCTAAACAAATTTAAATTGATTTACTCAACCAAGCCCCACATCTCATTCTCAACATGACTAATTAATTCATTGAACTCGTTTGATATTATTGGCTTATGTAGCTAATTTGCTCTCTCTACCTTAATTAATTTATTTGCTCACTCAAAACTTATATTTTCACTAGTATGATGGCCAACATCATTTGCTGCGAAAAGTATACTATAAAAGCAAATATGAGCATAACCAATTAATTTTGATAAAAATTTCAAATACATCACCATTTGACGATGAATCTATAATTTGCCACAAAATTTTAAATCTACGATCACCAAATTTGAAATTGGTGCCCGATTTTAAATTTGGCTAGGAAACAAAATTTGAGAACCTAAATCTTAATTTACGACGATTATAAAATTTGTCGTCAAATTAGTGACGAATCAAAAATTCATGGCCAATTTGAGGATGAATTTAGAATTCGTCTCAATTTGATAACAAAGTTTTGACTTGTTGCTAAATTGCGAAGATTTGTCTGACAAATTTATTTTTTGGGATGAATTTGATAATGAAAGATTTTTGTTACTAATTTAGTGACAATTTCTTTTATCGCAAATTTCATTATTGATTTGCGACTATTATTTTTTTCATCACAATTTTTTTTTACTAATTTATGGTGTTTTTTTTTTGCGTCTTAAAACTTTATTGCTAAATTATTATTTTTTAGAGTGACATAAATGCCTACCATTTTGGAGAAGCATAGTACTTGTATATTTCTTTTATATATGTATATTTATCGTTCCTAAAAAGCAAATTAAATTAAGAATATTTTCTGTACGAGAAATATAATAAAATATTAGTTTTATTTTTTTAATGAGATTTTTTTTGTTCAATTAGATAATGCAAAAAACGAGTTGTTTAAATTTATATCAAATTGGTCCCTGCGATAGATAAGTTGAAAGAGGTCGTATCAGTACATAATCCAGGCCCACACGTTTTAAACAATACGATATATACTTGGTTCGATGTATCCAATTATGAATGAGATAAATAAAATAGTTTGGGATTGTTTATAACGGCTTTTTACCTAATTATGTAAATTAGTTTGAAAATAAGAATATTTTGAATAGGAGAAATATAATAAAATATTAGTTTAATATTTTTAATGAGATTTTTTTTGTTCAATTAGATAATGCACGAAAACGAGTTGTTTAAATTTATATCAAATTGGTCCCTGCGATAGATAAGTTGAAAGAGATCATATATCAGATTGGTCCCTGCGATAGAAAAGTTGAAAGAGATAATATATCATTCCCTAATCCAGCAGCTCAGATCTCCTAGTCCGTATTTTTAAGGACCAGGAGATGACCCACTCCTAATTACGGTCGGATCGTGATCGCGATATGACCACAATTTATTATAATCCCTTTTAGGGTTCATCGTGCACCCCAGTTTATAATTTAGGTTCGAACGGATGGCCGGAGGCCATCCGACGGTCTAAACTCTAAATACTAAACCTTAAATCTTAAACCCCAAACCCTAAATCTTTCATCGTGTTCATCGGGTGGCTTCCGGCCACCCGCCCGAACCCAAACTATAATCTGGGAGGCACGGTAAACCCTAGAAGGGATTACAATAAGAGTAATGATTGGTAGAGTGAATTTGGGAGAGTGAATGGGAGAGTGAATGACGTCCAGCTAATGTGTACATATTCGATCGACGATCGGACACCACCGGCGACCTCTGATTGTTGTCCCGAATCAAACTATACCTTGGGAGGACGGTGAACTTGTCAGGATCGTCGGCAACGGTGAACCTATCGAAATCGACGGTCAATGATGCGAGATCACAATTGTGGCGATCCCCGATGGGTTCACCGTGCCCCCAGGGTATAGTTTGGTTCGGTCGCCGGTGATGTCCGATCGTCGATCGGGCATGTATACAATAACTGCCACGTCATTCACTCTCCCATTCACTCTCCCAAATTCACTCTCTCTATCATCACTCTTACAATAAATTGTGGTCATATCACGATCACGATTCGATCGCAATTGAAAGTGGACCATTTTCTGATTCGTAAAAATGCTCCCCTAATCCAGACCCACACGTGTTAAACAATATACGCTTGGGGCGAAGTATTTTTTATCAGTGAAAATTCCAACTATATCAATATTTTAACGTCAATATTAATAATGATAGCGTCTCATGTCTATAAGACAAAACAACATCAATAAAACATGTGCTTTGTGATTTTTATTGAAGAAATTAAATAGCCACAAATGCAAGTATACGCCACGTATAGGTAACAATTTTCACAAAAAAAACAAATAATAAAAAATACAACTTTAGTCGGATTCTGCAATGAAATAATTTAAATTCGTCGTAATCTATTACATATTTTTTTCATCATCAAAATCATCACACATTTAACATGAAAAATGCATTCCTTGCATAAGTTCATAATCTCAAATTTATGATAAAAATATATTTTCATTGTAAATTTGCGACGAAAATATATTTTCATCGTAAATCTATGACAAAAAAATATTCGTTATAGAATTGCGACGAATCTAGATTCGTCGCGCTAGAGTTATCGCAAAATTGCAACAATCCAGATTCTTCGCAAAACTACACCAAATTAGGATTGTGTATTAACTCTCATAAGATTATACACAAGTTTAATATCATTAGGACACTTTTCGACTTAGCTGAAAATAGTTTCAGCTGTATCAGTGACTGAGACAGTTACCAGTCGGCTGATCCCTATCGAAAAGGGATCTCATAGTAACATCACTCAACTGTCTCCTTCATCAGTCGACTGATCTAGTCGAAAACCCAATTCACTTATCAATCGACTGCCCTCTACACCAGTGACTGATACCCTAATATCAGCCTAATCGCCATTCTGAATCCAATTTCAAAAATGCACTGATAATTCCATAATTCTCTAAAAATTTCCAAATTTAGTGGAGAGGTTTGTGATACCCGTGTCTACTCGGGAAAAATACATTCAAAAATGTATCTATCATCAATCTCAAGATTGACACAAAATCCAAAACTATCTAAATGATTCAATTGAGCATTGATCTAAAGTCCAAGTTTTGGTCTCTTCTTGATATATCTGCCCATACCAAACCACAATGCATCCCTAGCATTGGTTTATATGGCATCTATATATCAAAAATCAATTTTTATGCAATATGACCCCAATGTCATATTTTTATGTATGACACTCAATTCTAATGTGCAAAATCCCTAGCTAGGATTGATACTCAAATCCGTCTCCAAATCCTTTAGCACACTCCATTATCCATCTAGACTTCCGAAAGAAATCCTCCCAAGATCTATTGACCATGGGTTCCATCTTGGCTCCTAGAGCTCCCCCTTGAGCTCTTAGCCTTAGCCACCTCCGTAGGTGACTCATCTATAATCACAAGGCCACACTGGTGTACCTTCGCTGATTCTTGGCCTACAAACCTAACCTTCTTAACTTTGGACACCTTGTCCTTAGTTAAGATTTTCTTACCTTTAACCTTGGACATCTTGTCTTGGTCAAGGTCTTTTTGCCCTTAAATGACATTCCATTGCCAATTTTGGACTTCCCCTTGCAATAGTCATATGACACCCTTGCATATGACTTCTCTATAGTATTGGAGAACTTAGATCGGTATCCTAGACTCGATCTATTATTGTTGGATTTTTGACTACTAAACATCATTTCTAAACTCTTTGATCCAATAGTAAATCTATCTAGGGTTTTATCTAATTTATTAAGTTTTGTCTTTAAAGCTTGATTTTCCCTTTCTAAGTTCTTAGACCTAGAATCAAAATGTTCACCTTCGACATTCTTAGACCTACCCATTTGTCTAGGCATATGTCTCCCTTTCTTGGGATTAATGCTTTGGACCTTAGGTCTAAAAGTTCTAGGTTTATCATGATACATGAATATCCTAGGATTTTGATTTGCAATATTAACCTTATTTTTATCATGATATCTAAAACCAAAATTATGCATGGGCAAATAGTTTATATTATTTCTAGCATGCATGGATGAAATTTAAATTTGATTTAAATTTAAAGTTAGAGTGTAACTCCCTTACCCTTGTATCTCTCCCTTGATATGAGTTTTTCTTCTTCTCCTTCTTCTCCCATTTTCTTAAATGCTCCAATTTCTTGAATTCTTCTTTTCTTGAGCATTTGGTATGGTAGTTCCTAACACACCACACATGAAGCACCTTATATGCTTCTTCTCCTTCTTTTCCCTATAACTCATGTTAGATTTAAAAAAAATTGACTTGGATTTAGGGTTTACCTCCTTTTTCTTACCAATGGCACTTGTTCTTGTAGTGTCCTTTCTCATTGCACCCGAAGCAAATAATGTGGTCATTGGATTTTGCTTTAATGGAGGTGGAGGCTTCTTCTTGCTCCAGTATTAAGGATGGTCTCTCTCCCTCTCAATCCTTGAAGTGGAGACTTCTTCTTTACCCTTTGAGAAGTGGATGGTTCTTCTTCATCTTGTGCCACTTCACTTGAGGAGATAGATAATTCCTCATCTTTTTTCTTCTCCTCCTCGGATGTTGAGCTCACCTCCTCATCCGATTGGTCATTCTCCTCTTCTTGGACCATTAAGCTCATTTCTTAGACTCCTTCACTAATTGAGCTTGTGTTGGATTTTTATGAAGCGCCAACATCTTGCTCCATAGTTCATGTGCATTTTTATATTCACCTACACGACTAATCACATCGTTAGGAAAAGCATTAAGTAACATCGAAATTACCTTATCATTTGCCTTCGATTATGTTTGTTGCTCCTTAGTCCAATAGCGTGGTCGGAGATTCTTCCCGTGCTTATCTTTTAGGCTTTAAATGGTTCTTCAATGGCGATCATTAGATCTCAATCCATGTTGAACTACGTCTTTGTTCGCAACTTCCAATAATCGAAACTCTTGTGATCGTAGAGAGGTGGAACGCTGATGTCATCCCTAAGCGTTCTTCAAGCGTCATTTTCTCTAGCCTTTTGCTCTCCCGACGGTTAGTACATAGACGAGCGATCCCGGCTCTGATACCACTTGATGGGGATCGATGGACCGACTAGAGGGGGTGAATAGCTGTGGCCCCCAATGCGTAGTTTCTTCCTACATGTGTTAGCAAGCGCAAGTGGAAATATAAACTACAAAGAATAACAATGCTAACACAAACTGTTTACGTGGTTCGGAGATAAAGCTCCTACTCCACGACAATCATGAGGTGGACGATCCTGATCTGTTGGTGGATTAGACCATGGAAGACTTCCGACTAACTCTTGTCGCTCCTTGTGGGTGGAGAAACTTCTCTACAATCCTTGCAACAAATCTTGAGCACCAAGACTACTAATTGGTCTTTGACCAAATCCAATTTCGTCAACCCTAGCCAGCTAAACTAAGCTCCCTTAAATAGAGCTCGTGGATGAAGTAGTCGTTACCAGTCGATTGGTGCCAACACCAGTCGACTGGTTCCAACTGAATTCGAATGTTACAACCTAATGTTCGAATTCCCAGTCGACACCAGTCGACTACACAAAAGATCAGTCGACTGATCTTTCTGTGCCAACTACCAGTCGACTGATCTAAGCATCAGTCGACTGTCTAAACCCTAAACCTTGAGTTTCCCTTCCCGAGTATAATTCTCTCACACTCGAACCCTCACGACACAGCTGACTCTTCCTTTGTAGCTTCCTCGGATGCATACAAGCCTACGACTCATCCTCATGCCATCCTTCGTGTATGCCTTGAAGTGCAATTACCTCGGCTCATCATTTATGTGTTGTCCACGGTCCCTCAGATGCATACGAGCCCAAGTCTCCTCATGCAATCCTTCACCAGACCCGAAGTCATCCAGCTAAGTCTATATGTATCCTGCAAATCTGCACACTCAAATACACATATCAAATACAAGGGTAAACTTAACTTAAACCCTTTACCTAAACATCAAAACACATGGTCCCACGGACCATAGATTGCCTCAACATTTATACTTTGATTTGTTTCTTGTTTTCACTAACAGGTGATATGAAAAATTTGTTGGTTGAGTTAGGTTTATATCCAAGTTTGAAATTGTTGTAGGCAGTGCTTTGGGATGTAAATGTCATATCTAGGTTGTCACGCCCCAGAGGCCCGTGCTTGCACGAAAAATCAAGCATCACCTGCTCTGTACGACGGGCAATCTGAAACTCATACATACATCACTCCACACATATATAGCTCAGCCACACTCGGCTAGCATCCACACATACACATAAATAAAATAACTGACATATAATAAACATAATATATAAATCTCTATAACTAAGCGCAACAAATCGAAATCTAGCGGAAATAAATAAATACATGTCTAACGAAAGCCCAAACACCATCTGATATGATAATAAAACCAAAACAACACCAATACGATAAAAATAACACGAAAGTACGAATATACATCTGTAGAGAAACAAACACCCTCCGAAATAAAACAATACTAACACGACCTCAACACGACGAGAGAATGAAAACGAAAACAACCTACTCAAGACTGGGGACTAGCAGCTGGATCCTCTCCTGGCGGCACGAGACACATCTATCGACTACTTGAAACAAAAAGGAGAATGAGGGGTGGTGATTCCGGGTGGAACTCTGCGGGTATAAGAACAGATAAATGCATGGTATATAAAAGGGTAAAGTAAGCATAAAGATAGCCAAAGGGTATACAGTCTCCGGAATAAAGAACATAAACAAAATGCATCCATACAAATAAAACATACCTGAAAACCATGTAACAAGTAGGGGCAAAATCAGAAATCCCCTCTAACACCTCCATAAACACCTAATACTGCTGAACATATCCAGATCATATAAAATGCAAATCATAACCGTATATGCATGTCAATCAAATGCAACAATCATAGCTCAAACAAATGCAACAAACACAAGCAAAATGCACAATGCATAATATGCACATGATGTCATGACCTGCACTGTACACACACCAACCACCGCTTCATTGGGTAGGTTGAGTGGACAAGATACAAGCGCCAAAACCTGGGGCTATGCAAATACACCACGACAACCATGTCCCTGATATGAAAAATCCCGAAACACTTGGGGGACCTCTCAACACCTGGGGAGTATCAACTGTTTGCACACAACTCCAACTGAGCATGACACAATAGGGAAATATACCCGACGACTCGTCTCAACCACCAAGGAGCCCGCGGTCGTCAGCCTGAATGTTATGATGCATGCCACTAATATACACCTCCTCAATCAAACTCAAAAATCATGCGAAACAGAAAACACCAATAACACCAAAATAATGAAACATATGAAAAGCACAATCAGCACTAAAGTAAATAGATATGCACTGCTCTACTAGGTAGGATTTATCTAATGTCAACCAAACCCTAAATAGATCAAATGATTATTCTACAGTACACGCGTACACACAGTACACTTTTGATCAGAAACCAAGAATGAGACTGTATAACGGAATAAATTTGAAATTATCACTCAAAGGTCAAGTACGAATAAGTATTAAGCAGGAAACAAGGCAAACAGATTTAAGATAAAGCAATCCTACTCAGAAAATAAAACAACCATGCATTTAAGGTAAACGAAACTACAGAAATCAGGGGAGAAATACCCGCCTTAAAATATAGAAAATCATATCCATCTTCAAGTCTGAAGATCACATCAAGCTCCAATCCTACAAATACAAGAATATGAAACCATATACTAAGTACCTACCATCAATGTATCATCCTATTAATTAATAATTGTCTTATCATTTAATTAATTAATTGACTTCTTAGCTAATCTTAATAATTATGATAATTTATCCATAGTTAAGGATTTCTTTAATTAACCACATCCTCTTAGTCAAATCCATCTAATTTCATCATTAATCAAACCATCCCAACAATTAGATTATGTTTAGCCATAACATCCCAAATCCCTAATCCCACATCAATCCCCAATTCAATAATTACTAGGATCAGTTAAGAAATCTAGTTATTTATTCACTTATGTTAACCAAACCAAAATATGAATCATTGATCGCATCAAACAACTCATCCAATAATCCTAATCCCCAATAGAAACACCTTACTTAATCCAATCTCCTTTCTGAATAATCCATCAACATGTTAACCTACCCATCGTTACTTGATTACTAAATCAACTTGATAACCATCGGATTCATCAAAACCTCCGATTAATCAAAGCAACACATACCTCCTTCCTTTGGTACTTCAACTCTATAGGAGACTCATGGCGACCATTGTTGTGGTGGCAAGAAGGGGTGATGCGCTGGGACCTCGAGTGGATGGAGGCAACGGTGAAAAGTCTAGTGTGGCAACCGCACTCTCTCGCATGGAGAGGTAGCGAAGCACCGATGCCTGACGATCGTTCGACGCTGGTGCTTGGGTGGCGTCGCTTGATCACATTAGATTTTAGGAAGAAGAAGGCGCCGATCTCACCTGCTTGTAGCTAGGGTCGTCTTTAGGGGGAGGCAGCATAGGCAGCTGCCTAGGGCCTCCCTATTTTAGGGGCCTCCATATTATTTTGGTTACCTATTAAATTTGATAATAAATCAATTTTTTTAAAGTATATAATGGCTAGAACTGATCGTGTATATATATATATATATATATATATATATATATATATATATATATATATATATATATATATATATATATATATATATATATATATATATATATATATAATCATCTTTCAACTAAAAATTAACCTAGGGCCTCCAATGAACCTTCAATTTTCTAGAGACGACCCTGCTTGTAGCGGAGATATTGCGAGGGAGGAGGCTTTCGGCCCGTGCCGGTTCGAGAAGAAGGGCGACCAGGCGGTGTTAACGTCCGGCGATGAATCAAGGCAGAGAAAAGAGATCACCAGTGGCTGGATCGGTCGACTGTCGCGCGAGAAGTGCTGTGCGAGAGCAGAGTCGGCGAGGGGAAGGTGATCGGGCGCGTGGGGCTTAGGGCACAGACAACCAGGCACAGGGCTATATATATATATATATAAACTTTTCCTTAAATAATTATATATATATATATATATATATATATATATATATATATATTTGAAAAATCAAACTTTTCCTTAAATAATTCCAAACCAACTCATCTTGCGTACAATTAAATTCGCAATTATTTACAAAAATTCCAGAAAATTCTTCCAAAATTTTCCTTTGATTATTTCCAATTTTAAACTCCTATTTACGATGATTTTATATAAATTTATATATATTCCTATATATATATTTATATTATTCTATATATTTATTATTATTATTATTATTATTTTACCGTATTTTACATAGGTAGTCAGATCATGTGAACTTTCCTAAAAGTCCTATGAGTTTCTCAATTTCACATTTCAAGATAGAATTATCTTCCTTAAGTTTTGCAACTCGAGCTGAGTTTTCATGTTGAGCTTCTTCAGCTGATCAGGAATTCAAGTTAAATTGTTCCTTAAACTATTGATTTTTCTTGAGGAGTAATTTAACTTCTTCCTATTTTGTTAATTTATTGTTTAATTAAGCATGCAATGATTTTAAAAATTTTTGCAGTTGAATTAACTTTTACCTTGTTAGAACCTTCTAAACAGGACATGGATCTGTGGCTTGACTCATACTCGAATGGGCAATTTACCAAAGGGCGTATCCAACTATTCGTAATTACCGAAAGGAGTACCATGGTTTCTATTATAACAAAGGGCGCATCCTATATAGTGAAGTTACTTTTATACCCCTCCCGCCAAAGAATGGTTTTATCAAACACATTTTCGAGACAACCGAACCACTTTATCAATAAAATATTAATTTGTGGTTCGGATGGGTAGCAGTCGAATTTTTCTCAGCCAATATATATATGTGAAATGATTTGCATAAGTCGAATGATAATAGAGGATTTCAGGCCCTAAACGGTAACTTTTTTTTTACAGTTATTTTACAAATAACTTAGGTATATTTTTTGTATTTCAAATATATAACACATATCAAAATTAAAAGGAAATTTTTAATTCTCAAATATTTATCTGATTTTCCACAAATCCACCTGAAAATTAGAGGGATTAGAGGAATTTGTTTTTTATCAAATATTTCAGGCCCTCGGATGATTTTCACAAATTTACCGAGGACCTGAAATATCTTTATTTCAGGCCCACGTCGGACCTGAAATAACTTTATTTCAGGCCCAAGGTGGGCCTGAATAAAGTTATTTCAGGCCCAACGTGGGCCTGAAATACATTTATTTCAGGCCTACGGTGGGCCTGAAAGAAGACAATTCAGGCCCAGCGTGGGCCTGAAATAAAAATATTATTTGAGGACCACCCTTAACCATATAATATTTTGACTTCATCCCCCAAGTTAGATTACATATTTTATCCCTAAACCATAAAATACTCTCTCCAAACCTCACCCCTAACTACTGATAATGGTTTTATAGAAATCCAGATATGGGAGGTCAGCAAAACACACTGGTGGAACTAAACTACACCTATAGCTTTGGACAAAATTATAATTTGAGGTTTAGGACACCTAAAATACTTTCTCTAACCTCAACCCTAACTACTGATAATGGTTTTTCAGAAATCCAGATATGGGAGGTCCATCAGTGGGTTTTGAGCAAAACCCACTGATGGAACTAAACTACACCTATAGGTTTGGAAAAAATATCAATTTGAGGTTATGGACACCTAAAATACTTTCTCCAACCTCATCCCTAACTATTGATAATGGTTTTTCAGAAATCCAGATATGGGAGGTCCATCAGTGGGTTTTGAGCAAAACCCACTGATGGAACTAAACTACACCTATAGGTTTGGAAAAAATATAAATTTGAGGTTATGGACACCTAAAATACGTTCTCCAACCTCATCCCTAACTGTTGATAATAGTTTTTCAGAAATCCAGATATGGGAGGTCCATCAGTGGGTTTTGAGCAAAACCCACTGATGGAACTAAACTACACCTATAGCTTTGGAAAAAATATAAATTTGAGGTTATGGACACCTAAAATACTTTCTCCAACCTCATCCCTAACTGTTGATAATGGTTTTTCAGAAATCCAGATATGGGAGGTCCATCAGTGGGTTTTGAGCAAAACCCACTGATGGAACTAAACTACACCAATAGCTTTGGAAAAATTATATATTTTAGGTTATGGACACCTAAAATACTTTCTCCAACCTCATCCCTAACTGTTGATAATAGTTTTTCAGAAATCCAGATATGGGAGGTCCATCAGTGGGTTTTGCTCAAAACCCACTGATGGACCTCCCATATCTGGATTTCTGAAAATCCATTATCAGTAGTTAGGGTTCAGGTTCTAGAAAGTATTTTAGGTGTCAGTAATCTCAAATTATAAATTTTTCCAAAGCTATAGAGCTAGTTTAGTTCCGTCAGTGGGTTTTGAGCAAAACCCACTGATGGACCTCCCATATCTTAATTTGTGAAAAAGCATTTTCAACAGTTAGGGATGAGGTTGGAGAAAGTATTTTAGGTGTCCTAAACCTCAAATTATAATTTTCTCCCAAACTATAGGTGTAGTTTAGTTCCATCAGTGAGTTTTGAGCAAAACCCACTGATGGACCTCCCATATATGGATTTCTGAAAAACCATTATCAGTAGTTAGGGTTCAGGTTGGAGAATGTAGATTAGGTGTCCGAAACCTCAAATTATAATTTTGTTCAAAGTTATAGGTCTAGTTTAGTTCCATCAGTGGGTTTTGCTGACCTCCCATATTTGGATTTCTACAAAACCATTATCAGTAGTTAGGGGTGAGGTTTGGAGAAAGTATTTTAGGCTTTAGGGATAAAATATGTAATCCAACTTGGGGGAAGAGGTCAAAATATTATATGGTTAAGGGTGGTCCTCAAATACTATTTAATTCAGGCCCACTGTGGGCCTGAAATTTTTTTATTTCAGGTCCACGGTGGGCCTGAAATAAATGTATTTCTGGCCCACTATGGGGCTGAAATATCTTTATTTCAGGCCCACCTTGGGCCTGAAATAATGTTATTTCAGGCCCAACGTGGGCCTGAAATAAAGATATTTCAGGCCCGAGGTGGGCCTGAAATAAAGCTATAGGTTGGAGAAAGTAGGGATGAGGTTGGAGAAAGTATTTTAGGTTGGAGAAAGTATTATCAACAGTTAGGGATGAGGTTGGAGAAAGTATTTTAGATGTCGATAACCTCAAATTTATATTTTTTCCAAAGCTATAGGTGTAGTTTAGTTCCATTAGTGGGTTTTGCTCAAAACCCACTGATGGACCTCCCATATCTGGATTTCTGAAAAACCATTATCAATAGTTAGGGATGAGGTTGGAGAAAGTATTTTAGGTGTCCATAACCTCAAATTGATATTTTTTCCAAATCTATAGGTGTAGTTTAGTTCCATCAGTGGGTTTTGCTCAAAACCCACTGATGGACCTCCCATATATGGATTTCTGAAAAACCATTATTAATAGTTAGGGATGAGGTTGGAGAAAGTATTTTAGGTGTCCATAACCTCAAATTTATATTTTTTCCAAACCTATAAGTGTAGTTTAGTTCCATCAGTGGGTTTTGCTCAAAACCCACTGATGGACCTCCCATATCTGGATTTTTGAAAATCCATTATCAGTAGTCATCATCCCTTGGACAAATGGCCCTCCGTCAGACAAAAATGTCCCCAACAAGAACATAGGTAACTAAATGAGAAAGAATTTTCTTATATTTTAAAATAAGAAAGTATTTTATAAACCCACTTATTGAAATCTAAAAAAGTGTTTGTTAATTTTAGCGTGGACTGTGCCTTCTTTGTCATGCAATATGTTCGATGTCTCCTATATGATGAGAAGATGGATTTCAAACAAGGAGACATGAGTAGAATCAGATTTGAGCTGACAGTTAATATTCTGAGAGACATGTTTTGTAAAACTTGAGATAATCTGAAAACTGTATTGGTGATGTAAAAATCCATTTCTGTTGATTGACATCCATTTGTATGGAAAAATCTCCTTATGTGGATGTTGTTATGATTATGTAGATGTTGTTATTCTATATAATATATTGTCAACAAAAACAAAACAATTGGGTGATGTTTATTCAAATCCAGTTGTTGCACTGTTGTGTGCCAAGTGATACGGTCAGATATAATAACTGATAATGCACTGTTGTGTGCCAGTTGCTGCACTGTTGTGTGCCAAATGATCTATTCTGTCACATCTTGTAGGTAAATATAGATTATTATTCTAAAAATCATTATATAATCTAATCAACAATATATATTATATAAATCAGATATAGGAAAACCTATAGGATGATATATTCTGTCACTGTTGGGTTATGCACTGTTTTGAGCAAAACCCACTGATGGAACTAAACTAAACCTATAGGTTTGGAAAAAATTATAATTTGATGTTTCGGACACCTAATCTACATTCTCCAACCTCAACCCAAACTACTGATAATGGATTTTTAGAAATCCAGATATGGGAGGGCCATCAGTGGGTTTCGCTCAAAACCCACTGATGGAACTAAACTAGCCCTATAGCTTTGGAAAAAATTATAATTTGAGGTTTCCGACACCTAAAATACTTTCTAGAACCTCAACCCTAACTACTGATAATGGATTTTCAGAAATCCAGATATGGGAGGTCCATCAGTGGGTTTTGCTCAAAACCCACTGATGGAACTAAACTACATCTATACTTTGGAGAAAATTATAATTTGAGGTTTCCGACACCTAAAATACTTTCTCCAACCTGATCCCTAACTGTTGATAATTTTTTTTCATTAATCCAGATATGGGATGTCCATCAGTGGGTTTTGCTCAAAACCCACTGATGGAACTAAATTACACCTATAGGTTTGGAAAAAATTATAATTTGATGTTTCCGACACCTAAAATACTTTCTCCAACCTCATCAATGGGTCCTTCAGTGGAGTTGAGGTGTTACAAACCTCAAATTATAATTTTGAGGCCCACGTTGGGCCTGAAATAACTTTATTTCAGGCCCAAGGTGGGCCTGAATAAAGTTATTTCAGGCCCACGGTGGGCCTGAAAGAAGACAATTAAGGCCCAGCGTGGGCCTGAAATAAAAATATTATTTGAGGACCACCCTTAACCATATAATATTTTGACTTCATCCCCCAAGTTGGATTACATATTTTATCCCTAAACCCTAAAATACTCTCTCCAACCTCACCCCTAAATACTGATAATGGTTTTGTAGAAATCCAGATATCGGAGGTCCATTTGTGGGTTTTCAGCAAAACCCACTGATGGAAATAAACTAGACCTATAGCTTTGAAAAAAATTATCATTTGAGGTTTAGGACACCTAAAATACTTTCTCCAACCTCAACCCTAACTACTGATAATGGTTTTTCAGAAATCCAGATATGGGAGGTCCATCAGTGGTTTTGCTCAAAACCCACTGATGGAACTAAACTACACCTATAGGTTGGAAAAAATATAAATTTGAGTTATGGACACCTAAATACTCTCCAACCTCATCCAACTATGATAATGGTTTTCAGAAATCCAGATATAGTCCATCAGTGGGTTTTGACAAACCCACTGATGGAACTAAACTAACCTATAGGTTTGGAAAAATATAAATTTGAGGTTATGGACACCTAAAATACTTTCTCCAACCTCATCCCTAACTATTGATAATGGTTTTTCAGAAATCCAGATATGGGAGGTCCATCAGTGGGTTTTGAGCAAAACCCACTGATGGAACTAAACTACACCTATAGGTTTGGAAAAAATATAAATTTGAGGTTATGGACACCTAAAATACTTTCTCCAACCTCATCCCTAACTATTGATAATGGTTTTTCAGAAATCCAGATATGGGAGGTCCATCAGTGGGTTTTGAGCAAAACCCACTGATGGAACTAAACTACACCTATAGGTTTGGAAAAAATATAAATTTGAGGTTATGGACACCTAAAATACTTTCTCCAACCTCATCCCTAACTATTGATAATGGTTTTTCAGAAATCCAGATATGGGAGGTCCATCAGTGGGTTTTGAGCAAAACCCACTGATGGAACTAAACTACACCTATAGGTTTGGAAAAAATATAAATTTGAGGTTATGGACACCTAAAATACTTTCTCCAACCTCATCCCTAACTATTGATAATGGTTTTTCAGAAATCCAGATATGGGAGGTCCATCAGTGGGTTTTGAGCAAAACCCACTGATGGAACTAAACTACACTATAGGTTTGGAAAAAATAAATTTGAGGTTAGGACACCTAAAATACTTTCTCCAACCTCATCCCTAACTATTGATAATGTTTTCAAAATCAGATATGGGAGGTCCATCAGTGGGTTTTGAGCAAAACCCACTGATGGAACTAAACTACACCTATAGCTTTGGAAAAAATATAATTTGAGGTTACGGACACCTAAAATACTTTCTAGAACCTGAACCCTAACTACTGATAATGGATTTTCAGAAATCCAGATATGGGAGGTCCATCAGTGGGTTTTGCTCAAAACCCACTGATGGAACTAAACTACACCTATAGGTTTGGAAAAAATTATAATTTGAGGTTTAGGACACCTAAAATACTTTCTCCAACCTCATCCCTAACTGTTGAAAATGCTTTTTCACAAATCAAGATATGGGAGGTCCATCAGTGGGTTTTGCTCAAAACCCACTGATGGAACTAAACTATACCTATAGGTTTGGAAAAAATTATAATTTGATGTTTCCGACACCTAAAATACTTTCTAGAACCTCAACCCTAACTACTGATAATGGATTTTCAGAAATCCAGATATGGGAGGTCCATCAGTGGGTTTTGCTCAAAACCCACTGATGGAACTAAACTACACCTATAGTTTTGGAGAAAATTATAATTTGAGGTTTAGGACACCTAAAATACTTTCTCCAACCTCATCCCTAACTGTTGATAATGTTTTTTCACAAATCAAGATATGGGAGGTCCATCAGTGGGTTTTGCTCAAAACCCACTGATGGAACTAAACTATACCTATAGGTTTGGAAAAAATTATAATTTGATGTTTCCGACACCTAAAATACTTTCTAGAACCTCAACCCTAACTACTGATAATGGATTTTCAGAAATCCAGATATGGGAGGTCCATCAGTGGGTTTTGAGCAAAACCCACTGATGGAACTAAACTACACCTATAGCTTTGGAAAAAATATAAATTTGAGGTTATGGACACCTAAAATACTTTCTCCAACCTCATCCCTAACTGTTGATAATACTTTCTCCAACCTAAAATACTTTCTCCAACCTCATCCCTACTTTCTCCAACCTATAGCATTATTTCAGGCCCACCTCGGGCCTGAAATATCTTTATTTCAGGCCCACGTTGGGCCTGAAATAACTTTATTTCAGGCCCAAGGTGGGCCTGAAATAAAGATATTTCAGGCCCATAGTGGGCCTGAAATACATTTATTTCAGGCCCACCGTGGACCTGAAATAAAAAAATTTCTGGCCCACAGTGGGCCTGAATTAAATATTATTTGAGGACCACCCTTAACCATATAATATTTTGACCTCTTCCCCCAAGTTGGATTACATATTTTATCCCTAAAGCCTAAAATACTTTCTCCAAACCTCACCCCTAACTACTGATAATGGTTTTGTAGAAATCCAAATATGGGAGGTCAGCAAAACCCACTGATGGAACTAAACTAGACCTATAACTTTGAACAAAATTATAATTTGAGGTTTCGGACACCTAATCTACATTCTCCAACCTGAACCCTAACTACTGATAATGGTTTTTCAGAAATCCATATATGGGAGGTCCATCAGTGGGTTTTGCTCAAAACCCACTGATGGACCTCCCATATCTGGATTCTGAAAAACCATTATCAATAGTTAGGGATGAGGTTGGAGAAAGTATTTTAGGTGTCCATAACCTCAAATTTATATTTTTTCCAAACCTATAGGTGTAGTTTAGTTCCATCAGTGGGTTTTGCTCAAAACCCACTGATGGACCTCCCATATCTGGATTTCTGAAAAACCATTATCAGTAGTTAGGGTTGAGGTTGGAGAAAGTATTTTAGGTGTCCTAAACCTCAAATTATAATTTTGTCCAAAGCTATAGGTGTAGTTTAGTTCCATCAGTGTGTTTTGCTGACCTCCCATATCTGGATTTCTACAAAACCATTATCAGTAGTTAGGGGTGAGGTTTGGAGAGAGTATTTTAGGGTTTAGGGATAAAATATGTAATCCAACTTGGGGGATGAAGTCAAAATATTATATGGTTAAGGGTGGTCCTCAAATAATATTTTTATTTCAGGCCCACGCTGGGCCTGAATTGTCTTCTTTCAGGCCCACCGTGGGCCTGAAATAAATGTATTTCAGGCCCACGTTGGGCCTGAAATAACTTTATTCAGGCCCACCTTGGGCCTGAAATAAAGTTATTTCAGGCCCAACGTGGCCTCAAAATTATAATTTGAGGTTTGTAACACCTCAACTCCACTGAAGGACCCATTGATGAGGTTGGAGAAAGTATTTTAGGTGTCGGAAACATCAAATTATAATTTTTTCCAAACCTATAGGTGTAATTTAGTTCCATCAGTGGGTTTTGAGCAAAACCCACTGATGGACATCCCATATCTGGATTAATGAAAAAAAATTATCAACAGTTAGGGATAGGTTGGAGAAAGTATTTTAGGTGTCGGAAACCTCAAATTATAATTTTCTCCAAAGTATAGGTGTAGTTTAGTTCCATCAGTGGGTTTTGAGCAAAACCCACTGATGGACCTCCCATATCTGGATTTCTGAAAATCCATTATCAAGTAGTTAGGGTTGAGGTTCTAGAAAGTATTTTAGGTGTCGGAAACCTCAAATTATAATTTTTTCCAAAGCTATAGGGCTAGTTTAGTTCCATCAGTGGGTTTTGAGCAAAACCCACTGATGGCCCTCCCATATCTGGATTTCTGAAAATCCATTATCAGTAGTTTGGGTTGAGGTTGGAGAATGTAGATTAGGTGTCCGAAACATCAAATTATAATTTTTTCCAAACCTATAGGTTTAGTTTAGTTCTATCAGTGGGTTTTGCTCAAAACAGTGCATAACCCAACAGTGACAGAATATATCATCCTATAGGTTTTCCTATATCTGATTTATATAATATATATTGTTGATTAGATTATATAATGATTTTTAGAATAATAATCTATATTTACCTACAAGATGTGACAGAATAGATCATTTGGCACACAACAGTGTAGCAACTGGCACACAACAGTGTAGCAACTGGCACACAACAGTGCATTATCAGTTATTATATCTGACCGTATCACTTGGCACACAACAGTGCAACAACTGGATTTGAATAAACATCACCCAATTGTTTTGTTTTTGTTGACAATATATTATATAGAATAACAACATCTACATAATCATAACAACATCCACATAAGGAGATTTTTCCATACAAATGGATGTCAATCAACAGCAATGGATTTTTACATCACCAATACAGTTTTCAGATTATCTCAAGTTTTACAAAACATGTCTCTCAGAATATTAACTGTCAGCTCAAATCTGATTCTACTCATGTCTCCTTGTTTGAAATCCATCTTCTCATCATATAGGAGACATCGAACATATTGCATGACAAAGAAGGCACAGTCCACGCTGAAATTAACAAACACTTTTTTAGATTTCAATAAGTGGGTTTATAAAATACTTTCTTATTTTAAAAAATAAGAAAGTTCTTCCTCATTTAGTTACCTATGTTCTTGTTGGGGACATTTTTGTCTGACGGAGGGCCATTTGTCCAAGGGATGATGACTTTGTA
>JAGFNQ010001031.1:322785-588001 GCA_024364735.1 Boesenbergia rotunda
CTCGCGAGTATATTGTTTAAGTTCTTTTACCTGTCAAACTATCATGAATTTATTAATCACCATCAATGACATTTTAGAGAAAATGATGACCATATATAAGAATAAAGGAAGATAGCTCACCGCTGTGTCAAATTCATGCTTATATTTACGACCACTAGCAAGAGAATTAAAATGATTAAAAGTCATGGATTCTGTATCCACCGCTAACAAGTGAAAGTGTGTATTATCACTGCACAAAGGGATTAAATAAATCTAAACCCTTGTTCAAGCATATCAGTCTTCATCACTTGTTGCAGGGAAATCTTTCTTGACGATCTGATTGATGCCTACAAATATGCATTCACAAAATTAATAATACCATATCATAATATTAGGTCTTGTACAATATATCTGTTTAATTAATATACATCACTTACTGTGAAGAAGGTTGAACAATATATTGACTTGTTGTATGGCCTACCACATGCGGATGCTCCCCTAAATAAAATTTTACAAAAGGCATCAATGACCTCGCCTTTTGTAAAAACCTCTCCATTGAGGATTTGTAAGAATGAATGCAAATTCAAAGCAAAGGGTGCATCCTCCCAGATAAATTCATTTGCCAACCTGCCATGTAAATTGATATGATTATATATTACATAAGAAGATATATTAACTAACGTAAACTATAATATTTTGTAACTTACTTTAGATTCTCCAATCTATTTATCAGGTAGACCACTTCTTTATCTTTATTTTTCTTCTTTGTATTCATAAAATGTTTCTTCACAAACTACATCAATAAAATTTATTTAGCCCAAACTAATTATTGACCAAATTCAATACAATTTATGTATTTTAAATGAAATTAACACACTTACATCAATGCCTTGTTGCCTCATTTTTGTATAGTTCGGAGGTTCTTCTTGTTTCCTCCTCTATGTCTTCTTCAGACATGACTTCCATTACATCGTAAATGTTTCCTCTTGCTTCATCCATATCCTCCTCACTAAGTTTCCTTTTTCCCTTGTCCATAACAATTGATATTTGTTTCCTGTCCCGCTTCCCCTTAGGTAAAAGCTGGTGCCATACTGGACTGTCAATTGGAGTATCCCTGTAATCATACCGAGTTCGGTCACGTCCTCTCCTAGGTGTACAAGATACTGGATCAGAAAGAGGATCGACTACAGGATAACTTTCTTGACCCTCCATGCCTTTTTTTTCAATAATTGAAAGTAATTCCTTAACCCTTTCATTCAAACATATATTCTCCTCTGTTAGCTCCTTGATTCGGTTGTCCTTAAGAATGCATTCACCACATAGGCTAACATCTCCTTCTGATGTCTCCATTGGTCGTGGTATGTCATCACCGATATCAAGGTTCTCAAACAATGTGTTCTCATGTAGGGTAGGAATTAATTCAACAATAACCTGTCAATTACGAAGTACACAAATGTTACTACCTCTCTATCTAACTCAGATAGATCACATTTAAGAATAATTACCTCTTCAGACGAGAGTCGGTCGACAAGGCCCCTCACCCTACTAATATGCGAAGGAATATTCCTCCACTTATTTATTCGGGGCCCTTCAACATTGAATGGTTTTTGAATTGGTACATGCTCCAAAAACCATACCTACACAAATTTTTGCAGCCAAATACATTAATGACATCAAAATATTATAAAATTTAACAAGATAATTCTACTCACTGCCAAAAGCCCTGCAAATCCCTTTAGGTAAGGGAGGTTGGTGGTGCTCTGGTTTCCCTGAGTTGATGAAAATAAGTCCCCAATCTTAGGTAATTGTGGAGACAAAAATTGATGGATAGCTTCTACCCAATTGAATCTACCTAGATTGTCATAATCATCTACTATATCTACAAGACCTAGAGGAACCTTATATGTACTAGATGAAAATAAAACACAAACAAATATATACAAAATATAAAATTTACACACTAATAACACATCATCCTCTGATTCAACACTTTTAGAAAAATGTTTAAGTAACTCCTCAAGTCTTGTTCTTGTAGGTTGTTTTTCTTTTGAGAAGTAAGTACGATAGAGGTCACCCGATGCTTTAGTTGAATTAATAGGGACCGAAACACCACGGTCCACTATACCCAGTATCAATGCAACATCTCGTCTGGAGAACGCAACCGGTACACCTGAAACAATTACAATATTTAGTTATCATCAAGAATATAGGCTTGAAATTATTCCACGTTGGGCCTGAAATGATTTCAATACAGGCCCGACGTGGGCCTGAAATGAATTCAATTCAGGCCCGACGAGGGCCTGAAATGAATACATTTCAGGCCCGACCAGGGCCTGAAATGAATACATTTCAGGCCCGACGAGGGCCTGAAATGAATTCATTTCAGGCCCGAGGTGGGCCTGAAATGTATTCATTTCAGGCCTACCGAGGGCCTGAACTAAATTAACTTCAGGCCCTCGGTAGGCCTGAAATGATTTTATTTCAGGCCTACCGAGGGCCTGAAGTCATTTTCACTTCAGTCCCTCAGTAGCCCTAAAATGAAATGATTAAACTTTATCAAAAACTAATCATTTGAGGCCATCTATATTACTGTCTTATCTTACTATAGATACTATAGATATTGTCTACAATTCATAACTAAAACTATTACCTGAGAATTTAAAACCTTGCGAGGTTGAATCCCAACTTTCAAATATATTAACCAAAATTCCACGGATATGCTGCAATTCTTGTATGTCCAGGAAAAAACTGAAAGGCGACCCTTTGATCTTCGCAATGTGTCGATCATTTAAAATGTCAAATTCTTCAAAAAATTGTTTAAAGTGGCCTAAAATACTGCACCAACGTAATTTTTGTCCAATGTCATCTGAATCCTACAGTTTATATACAGTACAAATTTATTCAGCAAAATAATTTTAAACATGTTGACAAACAATGCTGGTATGACCTAAGCATATCGCTAACATACCTTGGTGGATAATGCCAAGGAAGAAGACGCTGAACCACGTACAGACCTTTTGCCTGACATTATCAAATAAATCCAACGTGCAGAAACCCTAACCCCTTGGTGTATTATGCCGATTAGTCTCCACTTCAACGTTAACACTAAAACCCACCTCAGGATCACACAGAAACGCTTTCGAGCAATGCCTAGGTTTTGGTTGTCCGCAGGGATTCGGGGGATGAGCTCGCGACTATATCACAGCTAGGGCACGTAGGACTGCAAGAAGGCGAGTTCTTGCGCTGAGAGAGGTTGAGAGTGAGCTTTTATCCGAAATGAAGGACTTCCATTTACGTTGTTGCGCTGAGAGAGAACGGAGAAAATTTCCAATGCTACACATCCGAACCACAAATTAATATTTTATTGATAAAGTGGTTCGGTTGTCTCGAAACTGTGTCTGATAAAGTTATTCTTTGGCGGGAGGGGTATAAAAGTAACTTCACTATATGGGATGCGCCCTTTGGTATAATAGAAACCATGGTACTCATTTCGGTAATTACGAATAGTTGGATACGCCCTTTGGTAAATTGCCCTTTTTTTTTTAAGGAGCCACTTCTTCAAATTTATAAAAAATTAATTACATATAATAAAAATATAAAGAATAGATAAGAAATATATATATATAATAAATAGTGTGAGACGAAATTGTTGTTGAGAAGTTTTTTTTATAATAGAAAGATACGTAAGATTTTCCACTTTTAACATGATACAGATATTTCAATCAAGAAATTCACACAATTATGGATATTCTAATAACTCAAGAATGCTCTCCCAGTTATGGCACAACAGTTAAGGCATAGCCGAATTAAAAGGAGTCTCATGATCCTCTATTGAGATATGGGTTAGTGTTGAATTTAATAGAAAATTTTGATATAAAAAAATAAAATAAAAAATAACTCAAAATTTTATGATGGCATCAACACTACCATGACATCAACAGTCCAAGAGGTTGACTATTGACCTTCTCATAATCATGATTCTAAATCTTTCTGTTGAACTGGTCAATAATCTTGCAATCCATAAGATTTTAGAGCTAAGCTGAGCCAAACTCCGCGATGTTGAAATTTATTTGATAAGTTAGTTCGAGTTTAAAATAAATTAAATCTGATAATTTAAATTTGATTTGTTTATATGTTATTTTATTTTAATAAAAAATTTTAATTTTAATTTGATTAAACAGTTAGTAATATGATTTTTAATACTAAAAGGTTATTTATTTATTATAAGAATTTTATTAATGAATAAATTTTACAATTTTTTTTATGATTTTTTAAAAATAATTTAGGTATATGAACTTTTACTTCAACTAACTCCGGAGATAAAATAATCTTGTTTCTCATGCCATAACTAACTTTTTAAATTTTTCTTGCCACTAAAATAAAATATTTAAAAGTGTGTCCTGGCTATGATTCTAACCATTGGTGTTTGAGAAATTACTTAAACACCTTGTCATTACACCATGATTATTAAAGACAAATTCATAATATTTGTTGAGAAATATGAATATAAATTTATTTATTTAATTTAATGAGTTGTTCATAATTTTTTATTTATTAGTTTTTTTATAACGATCCTATCGGAGAGCGAGGTAAAATCCTAACTTGATGATGAGTACAGCTTGATGACAGAGATGGATGATATGATCTCCGATGGCGGCACTAAGAGATCTTTCGGTCAAGGAAAGCCTATCCTGTAAAAAAGATGGCAGTTAGCAATCCACCGGGAAAGTTCCCGGCAAGACCCTCTGATGGTCAAGTTAGAATCCAGTGAAGAAGAGGGAGTTAATCAAAAGACTACTGTAGCTATTTAATCTTAAGCATACATGTATGGAAGGGAAAAAATGTCTTATATAACCGGGGGAACGACAACTCTTGTTCCTCTTCTGTTCCCTTTTGTCCAATGCAGGGACAAGACCAAGGATGTTTGTCGGCTCCCCGATTGGCGCCGCACTATCCGACATATGCTGGGGTGTTATGGTACGGGTTGCCAAAGCTTGCCAGGAACAGTATTGTGCCAGCGAGATCTCCGCGATTCGAACACGAGTGGTGTCAGGTCCGAGTCGGCGTGCGTCGACTCCGTCACTACCCTTACTGGTAGGGTGTCAGACGATAGGCACTGTAGCGGACAATGATAACCTTCGAGTCGTAGCACTCTTAATGAGTATGTCGATCGTCCATTGAAGGAACATCCAGTTATAATGTAAAACATATGCCGCTCGGCTTGAGTGAGGCTTGCTGAGCCGTAGCATATTTGGGTATCGGACGATCGACTAATCTAGGGAACCCCGAGCTGTAAGGTAGGAGGTACGTCGATTGACTTTTGTCGAGACTCACACTCAGTGTCCCCGATAGGGTTAGGGTCCAGAACTCTAGCTGAACCGTTGTCTGAACGGGACATCTGATCTAAGAGGAATTCGAGGTCGGCTGTGTGCTTGCCTCTACGAACGTCGCTATGGTCGACCGGGCTGTCTTGCCTCTTCCATGGAAATCCTCTTTTAGAAGTGACCAATCAGAAGTCAACGTTGGTTGATCACACGCAAGCTAGGGCGAGACCTGAGTGTAATGCATCTCCTCTAGTTCGGAAGAAATCGAGAGAAAAGTAGATCGAGATGCCTTCAAGCCTCACGACATTTTCCCAACCTGCTGAATTGCCCACGACCGAGGGCCCAGGGAACCGGGCCATCACTATATCATTATCCGGGTGATATTTATTTATTTATTTATTTTTATATGTAATGAACATATAATTCTTATTAAATCTAATACTAATCTTACTCACGAACGATTCATTTATCCAATCCCTCTCAAAGGTGAACCGGCCGAAGCCGTCCACGGTCAAGTCAAACAGTGTCAAGGAATCCTGAAACAGTTGGTCTTCTTCCACGAAGCGACGGAGAACGAAGAGAATGGTCAGTCCTCTCGAGAATCATCAAACCGTTCATATTAATTCGGACGACCCAAGTCATCATCTTCGGCAACCGATTTGGCCTTCTTCGACCGCCTATAAAATTGCAACAGCAGAGCTTCTTCTCCAAGTATAGAGCAAAACAGAGCACGCCTAAGCCGAGAACACTCAGCGTTCTGCGCCGAGCCATCGACTAGTAAAGCATGGGAAGTTGCTTCTCCAACTCCAAGACTCACCGCGGGGCGCCGCCGGAGGCCGCGCGGCCACGGCCGAGCAGGAGGTACGAGCTACCGGAGGAGGAAGAAGTGGCGCAGTTGAAGGGCAGGTGGATCGCCGACGTCGACGGGAAGGCGGCCGATTTCATACACAGAGAACGCCGGAGGATGAATTTCGAAGCTTGAACCTCGAATATATGGCGTTAGATTAAATATCTAAATATTAGATTTTTGTGTTTAAGATTTCAGTGAGTAGAAATTCCAAAAACAACAGGGAAAGAGATTGATCTTACGCTGGGTTTGATGAGAGATAATTAATTTGTAATATAATTAATATTATATTACAAAGATTAATTATTTTATTTATATAATTTTAAAATTATAATATAATATAATTTATATTAAAAAATTAATTAAAGTACTATAATTATTACAGACTCAATTACATTATAAATTAGATTTTATTATCCCTAATTAAACGCAATCATGGTGAGAAAATGTATTTTTACTCTGTTTCAGAAAATAAATAATAATATTTTATACTTAAAAAACAGAGTGGATGTTTTTAATATTTTTTTAAATAAAGTCTAAATACCTAAACAATAAAATAAAAGTATTTTATTTATTATTTACATAGTTAAAATAACATTTTAAAATAAAAAATAATGTCAAAGGCAGAATTTTATCTATATCTATTATGTTTCGTCGTAAAGAAATGCTGCTTTAAGATAGAGATATGTTATTTTAAGTGCACTAATAATTTTAACCAAATTTAATTTATGTAGGAGATAGAGTATTCTAAGAGTATGCTCATTTTGAAGTAATTTTAATCAAATTTACGTGCAACTTTAATTATAGTTAATTTAAACTATAATATAAAAAGATAGTTTAAATATTAAATTATGGATAAAATATTATTTTAATACTTTTTAAAAGAGAAATTTAGAATGCCTTGTGTTGAAACTCAACTATATATACATATATCTCCATGACCTCAACTTCGTTTGTATTTAATTAAGAGCGAGTTTAATTTTTTTAAACTTGTGATTGTATTGTCGTTTGACCTACTCTGAATCTCCCTCAACTTTGTTTAAGCATCACTTAGATTATGACTTTAATACCATTTTACTAAAATACAAAGATATGCATATCTATACAAATGACATGTTATTTTTCACTTTGAATATAAGTCCTCGTAATTTTATTCTCAAACTCTCCCTAAAAGGCCTCAAATGGAGATATTTTCCTTCATTTTTAAATTCATTATCTTTTTCATATTTTATCAATGTCAAATTTCATTTTTATATTTTATCAATGTCGAATTTTGATTGTATCCCAGCAGTTTGGTTGGTTAATTTTTTATTTTCATTTATGAGGAAATTATATATTTTTTTTCTTAGAAATTTTTTCCCGACATTCTTTATTTTTTCATATAGAAAATAAATATAAAAATTGGCAATCAAATAATATTTTATAATTTCTTAAATGAAAATAAAAAAATAAAATCGAACGCTCTTTTGTTTTTAAACCGAAGCTTTCGTGGTAGACGTGGCAGTCAAAAGGAGAAAAGGAGCTATGTCTCTGTGTAGGAGAGAGCTCCTTAGCTTTTTTTTTTTTTTTTTTTTTTTTTGTAAGGAGCCACTTCTTAAAATTTATAAAAATTTAATTATATATAATATAAAATATAAAAATAGATGAGAAATATATATAATAAAAAGTGTGAGATGAAAATATTGTTGAGAAATTTTTTTTACAGTAGAAATATGTGTGAGATATTTTATTTTTAATATATATGTCAATGAAAAAGCTCTCACGATTATGGATGCTCTAATAATTCAAGAATGTCTCTGGGTTTATGGTATAGTGATGCGATGACTAATTATTATTTTAAATATTCACGATTTGATCTTCACTTACAGTATATTTGTAGAAAGTTTTCTTGTAAATAGGACGCGAACCCTAGGACGCTGGACTTCTAGACCGCCCACTGCGAATGCTTCCCGATGAGAAACTCTCGTGAGACCGGACCGATCATCTAAAATTGAAAAAACTTCGTTAATCATTTTTTTCTAATAACTCAAGAATGCTCTCTCGGTCATGACACAACAGTTAAGGCATAACAGAATTAAAAGGAGTCACAGAGTTCAATTCTCTATTGGGTATTTTTTTTAATCTCGGACGGTCGACTCCGTTCCATAAAAATTTTCTATCGGCCACTAGGATAAATCGGAAAGTATTCTTGATGGGCGATCTAGAAGTTCAATATCATAAGATTCGTGTCCCATTTAAAAAATTTTTTTTTATAAATACGTCGTAATTGGATCGAATCGCGAAAATTAAAAGGAGCCTTAGAGTTCGATCCTCTATTTAGCATTGAGATACGGGTTACTGTTGAATTTAATAGAAAATTTTGATATAAAAAAATAAAATAAATAATAACTCAAAATTTTATGATGACATCATCACTACAAGACGTCAGCAGTCCAAGAGATTGACTTGACCCTTTCATAGATGAAGTTTCGAAGGAAACGTGTTTGATATGTTTATTTTTTATTTTTATTATAGATAGTAAATATAATTTTTTGAAAAATATATTTGATTTGTATTTTTTAATTTTATTTTTTTAGAATGATGTAATATTTTTTAAAAAATTAAAGAATAAAATAAATTTTTTTTTTATAAAATGGAAAAAATTGATTTTCTGAAAAATAAAAATAAAAAATATAACAAATTAAACGTCCTCTGACTCTTTCGAATGAACAGGCCAATAATCTAACTTGCTAAGTGTCCGTCCATAAGATTTTAGAGGTAAGCTAAGCCAAACTCCACCATGTTGAAATTTATTTGATAAGTAAGTCAGTTCGAGTTTAAAATAAATTAAATCTGATAATTTAAATTTGATTTGTTTATATGTTATTATATTTTAATAAAATTTTATAATTTTAATTTGATTTAAACAGTTAGTAATTTGATTTTTAATATTAAAAGGTTGTTTTTTATTTATTATAAGCATTTTATTAATGAATAAATTTTACAAATTTTATTTATGATTTTTTAAAAATAATCTAGTTATGAACTTTTACTTCAACTAATTTTGGAGATAAAATAATCTGACCTTATAAATTTATCATCAAATAAATTTTAAAGTGTCTTCACGGGATGAACTGATGATTAATATATGAATGTTACCATCAAAAGGTCTGTGGTTAAATCCTGGCAAAGTTAGTATACTCATCCTCCCCATGCGTTAATCACAACATCCGGACTAATAGTCCCCATGATTTATCTCCTCCGTATTGATCCTGGGATAAATTGACGGAGACATTAGGAGCGAACGATTCAATTTTTTACCACCTAAAGGTCTATAGACTTCTCATGCTATAACTAACTTTATAAATTTTGCACCCCACTAACATAAAATTATGAATTAGTTAAAGACCTTGGCATTACACCATGATTATTAAAGAAAAATTCATAATATTTGTTGAGAAATATGAACGAGTTGAATATAAATTTATTAACTAGTTATTCATAATTTTTTCTTTATTATTATTTTTGATAATATAGGCATTCAATTTTTCATACCAATTATTTTTTAAAATGATTGGTCCGACTCCATAAATTTTTTTCATAAATTCAAAAATACTTACAGATGCCCGTCTAAATAATCAATGTCCTTAAAATTTCTTTTCTATTGAAAAAAATCCTCATAGTCTCCCATAATTAAGATTTGTCTCTTAAATATCTGACTAATTAACTATTTGAAAGCCCTCACAACTGTATCATTATCATTTATCCGGGTGGTACTTATTAATTTAATGAATTTTATATTTAATAAACGTATAATTCTTATTAAATCTAATACCAATCTTAATCACGAACGATTCATTTATCCAACTCTCTCAAAGGTGAACCGGCCGAAGCCGTCCATTGTCAAGTCAAACAGCGTCAAGGAATCCTGAAACAGTTGGTCTCCTTCAACGAAGCGACGGAGAACGAAGAGAATGGTCGGTCCTCTCAAGAATCATCAAACCGTTCATATTAATTCCAACGACCCAGGTCACCATCTTCGGCAACCGATTTGGCCTTCTGCGACCGCCTATAAATTTGCAACAGCGGAGCTTCTTCTTCCAGCGCAGAGCAAAACAGAGCACGCCTGAGCCGAGAACTTTCAGCGATCTGCATCGAGCCATCCACTAGTAAAGCATGGGAAGTTGCTTCTCCAACTCCAAGTCTCACCGCGGGGTGCCGCCGGAGGCCGCGCGGCCACGGCCGAGCAGGAGGTACGAGCTACCGGAGGAGGAAGAAGTGGCGCAGTGGAAGGGCAGGTGGACCGCCGACGTCGACGGGAAGGCGGCGGATTTCATACACAGAGAGCGCCGGAGGATGAATTTTGAAGCTTGAATTACCTCGAATACATGGCGTTAGATGAAATCTATAAATATTAGATTTTTATGTTTAAGATTTCAGTTGAGTAGAAATTCCAAAAAGAAAACAAAAACAGGGAAGAGATTGATCTTATTGTATTGAGAAATGTATTTTTACTCTGTTTCTCGTTCGGTTTATAAGAAAATAAATAAGAGTATTTAATTTATAATGAAAAAATAGTGGATGTTTTTAATTTTTTTTAAACATAGTGTATAATAAAAAGAAAAATTATAAGCATTTTATTTATTATTTATATATTTATACATATTAAAAAGAACTTTTTTAAAAAAAAATTTATAGCCTTCCTCGTAAAATAATTTTAATCAAAATTATAATATATTAAAGTAGTTACTCTAAGATAGTGATATATTATTATTTAAAAAAAAATGATATGCAACAAGAATTTGTAGCATGAAACTCAGCATGAATGATGTGACATTCTAATTATAGCGATCCCCGACGGATTCACTATGCCCCTAGGTTATAGTTTGGTTCGGGACGGCGGCCGGAGGCCGCCGTTGGTGTCCAAGTGGTAATCGGATGCGTATATAAAAAATGCCACGTCATTCATATTGGGTTTCATGTTAGAAATTCTTGTTGCGTATCATTGCTCTATTTTAAATCACCAATAGTTTTAAACAAATTTACTTTTAAATTGGAGATAAATTATTTTAAGAGCAGAACCAAATTTAATATTCTAACTTAATTCTAACTTAAAATTACGAGCAACTTTTATTATTATTATTTTAAATAAAAATAATTTAAATATTAAACTACGGATAAAATACTATTTTAATAATTTTAAAAAGCCAAACTTACTCTCTTAATTTTTTACAATATGAATAATTAAAAGCGGGCCCTTTTCATTTTATTAATAATTCAAGAAATTACGATGGCGTCATCAGTACAAGACGTCAGCAATAGCAGATGTTGACCATTGACCCGGTCAAGTCTTCCTGATCGAACCAGTCAATAAACTTCGTCGCTAAGTTTTAAGTCCTTAGGGTTCGGAGACGAAGACCAAGTAGTTCAAGTCGGACTTAAAATAAATTAAGCTTAATTTATTTTTTTTATAAATTTAAAGTTTGTTTAAAATTTAACTTCAACTTGATACGTCGTGTTATTAAGTTTAATTGGGTTGGATTTGTTGGAATATTTTATAATTTTAAATTTATTTTTATTGTTATTAAACTTCATAAGTTTAATGGATTTGTTTAAAAAATTCAGTTGACTTAAAAAAAATCGATTAATTAAAATTTTAATTTATTAAATTTGATTTTAATCAACTCAATCCTGATTTCAGAAAGACATATAGTAAATTTATTTACTTATATTTTTTAACAACCATAGAGCGATTCAGTCAACAGCTTATAAATGACAACATCAGAGCAGAATTCTCGGTTCAACTATGCTCTAATTATTTCGGAGATCATGATTTATCTCTTTCGTGATAATCTTAGGGCAAGTGCGACGGAGACACTAGGGCGAGCAATTTCGTTTATCTGTCTATAAATGACAACATCAGAGCAGAACTTCTTCTCCCACTGCAGAGCAAAATTAAACAGAGAGAGCCTACGCCGATCGAGAAACAGTATTGATCAGTGCACTGCTAGCTTCAACTAGTAAAGCATGGGAAGTTGCTTCTCCAGCTACAAGTCTCGCCGTGTGACTCTGCCGGAGGCTGTGCGGCCATGGCCGGAGGAGGAAGAGGTCGGGCAGTGGAAGCTGGAGGGATGGCGGATCTCTGACGTCGACTGGAAGGCGGAGGATTTCATAGTCAGAGAACGCCGGAGGATGAATTCTGAAGCTTGAACGAACCTCGAAGACACGCTGTTTGATTAACTCTAGAAATATTAGATTCTTAATTAGAGCTTTTTTTTTATGTTTAAGATTTGAGAGCGAGTAGAGTTGGATTGTTTGAGAGCGAGCAGAAATATTAATCTGTTTTTTGTTCGGGCGGTAAGAAAATAAATAAGAGTAATTTTATAATGAAGCGGATGTTTTTAATATTTCTTAAACATAAAGGGTAGAAAAGTTTAAAAATTTAAAAATGTATTAAAATAATATTGCACCTACAATTTAATATCTTAATATCCTCTATTGGAGAGCGAAATATGTTACAGTAACGTCTCCTCTAAGATACTAAAACCATTTCCAATCATAAACACCATTTTAATACTTCTATAACACTAATTTAATGTCACTTCAACATTAAATTTTTTTCCACTCCAACCAAGAGACCATTTCTTACACTAAAAAAAATATTCCTTAGAATATTTTATTTTTCCATCTTATAATTTATTATTCAACATACATATTAATTTTAACATATATATTAATATGTTAAATATTTTTATTATGATCATAATTATTAATAAAATTAATATTTTTATGGTACATAATCATTAATTTTAATTATAATCGTAATATTTTATTTTTAAATAAAAAAATAAATATTAATACTTTCTTCTTAATTTTGATGGAAATAATTTAATAGATATACTATTATTTAAAGATAATACATAATCATAAATAATTAAGATAAAATATTTTAAATATTTTTACAAAACAGCTAATACTTCATTGAAAATACATTGCACGAAACAACTAACACTTCATTGAAAATACATTTTACAAAATAACTAACACTTCATTGAAAATACATTACACAAAACAACTAACACTTATATATTTTCTATGTATGCACTTTGAAATATTAAATGTTTAATTATGTGTTTGTTATAAAATTATCAGTATTATAAATTTTAAAATATTTATAATCTTAGTAATATAACAAATATTTTAAATATTACTTATTTAAGTTAATAACTAATATAAATTCATAATATATAAAATTTACAAAATAAATTTAATTAAATTAAATAATAGTAATTTATAATATTTAAGAATATTTTAAATATAAATTTAATATTATAATACATTTAATTAAATCATGCAACACTTATATAAAATATTTTAAATATAAAATTAATATTATAATATATTTAATTAAATACAAATATAATATTATAATATATTTAATAATAAAATAACCACATGTACCAATTTGGTGCAAGTGAATAGTGCGGCACCATATTGGTGCCGCACTATTCACTTGCACCAAATTGGTGCCCATTATAGTGTATCCATTGGAGATAAAATGGTGCCTCTCCAACATCATTTTAGTGTAATGGGGTATTGGTTGGAGATGGTCTAAGACCACCTTCCACTCCCCTCTGATACTATATTATAGGGATAGGATAAGATTTTTTTTTTCAGATGGGACACGATTCCTAAAATTTTGGACTTCTAAATCGTTCACTACGAACATTTTCTGATTTAGTTTTATGACCGATAGAAAACTTCCGTGAGACCAAACTGGTCATCTTAGATTCGTATGTGTGTGTATATATATATAGAGGAATGATCTGTCGCGGACCGCGGGCTGCGGACACGTGCGGACTGAGCGCTTGATCGGTCGCGGGACCGATCAGGCAAGTGCTTGATCGGTCACCGAAGTGCCTAATCGGTCACGGATTCGACACCAACGGCGGCCTTCGGCCGCCGCCCCCGAACAAAACTATAATCCAGGGGGGTGAGCGGTGAACCCTAGGGGTAGCGGTGAACCCATCGGATAGCGGTGAACCCGTCGGCACTGGATAACGGCGGATCGATCAGGTTGACCGATCAAGCAACTTCCTGATCGGTCAGGATGCCCCTCACCGATAAGGCAGGCCGATCAGCCTCCGAGGTCCGCAGGTGGTCCGTAGCATATCAAAATCGTATATATATATATAAATAGAGAGAGAGAGAAATCATCAGCTGCGGACCACGCGCTGCGGACCGCGTGCGGACTGGCACCGATCGGTCACCAAACCGATCAGGCACACGACCTGCCACTTCTCGACCAACGGCGGCCTTCGGCCGCCGCCCCCAAACAAAACTATAACCCAGGGGGTGCATGAACCCTAAAGGATAGGATGAACCCGTCAGGTACGGGTGAACTCGTCAGGGACTCTCCCGAGCCTCCGGTGGCCGATCAGGCGACCTACGACATCTCGACAGCAACGGCGGCCTTCGGTCATCGCCCCCGAACAAAACTAAAACCCAGGGGGATGCATGAACCCTAGGGGGTAGGGTGAACCTGTCGGGTACGGGCGAACCCGTCGGGGACGCTCCCGAGCCTCCGGTGGCCGATCAGGCAAGTGCCTGATGTTAGGATCGATACGCCTTGCTAGAGGGGGTGAATAGCAAATCGTCTAATCTTCTTGTACCTACGTTGTTAGTTGCACAGCGGAAACAATAATAAAAACAATAAACAATGCTAACAAGAAGGGTTTACTTGGTATCCACCCCGGCCGGGTGACTAATCCAAGAATCCGTCGGTGGATCACTCCCCGGATAACCTCCGGCTAGCCCGCGTCGCTCCTTGTGGGTGGAGAAACCTCGCCACAACACCTCGGACACTATCTGGGCACAAAAGACTACTAACACGCTTTACCCAAGAATGTTTCGTCAAGAAACCCCAGCCCGATCGAGTCCTCCTTTAAATAGACTCGGGCTGGAAATCACACCACCAGTCGACTGCCCCCAGGGCAGTCGACTGGTGCCAGCCAAGTTCGACCGTTGACACTCCAACGTTCGAATTTTGCCAGCTCACCAGCCTCCTACCAGTCGACTGCCGCCAGGGCAGTCGACTGGTCCCTAGCTGAAACTCTTCCCGAGTACATTCACACAGCACTCGACTCTCACGACTCGACTGACTCCTCATCCGCAGCCTCGACTGTTGCCTTCGCGCCCTCTTCATCTTCGGCCCTCGTCCCTCGGATGCGCACGCAAGCCTCCAGCTTGCATCCATGCCACCCTTCACGTACGCCTCGAAGTCCGCGCCCATCAGCTCATCGTCCCTGCACTCCATGGTCCCTCAGATGTGCATGCCAGCCTCCAGCTGGCCTCCATGGCATCCTTCACCGTATTGAGGCCGTCCAGTCAAGTCCATATGCGTACCTGTACAACCTGCACACTCAACATACGCATATCAAATACACAAGGGTAAACCTAACTTAAACCCTTTGCCCAAACATCAAAACCCATGGTCACACCGGACCATCTTAGGGCCGATTGCTCCAACAATCTCTCCCTTTTTTATGTTTGGTAATTCGTTTAAGTTAGGGAAAGCAAGATAGTAGTAATAGCAAATACCATGCCGAATGAATGCATATGCAATGCAAAACTGGATCCTATCCCAAGGCATCCCACACCTAACCCTCAAAGTTAGGAATTTTACACCTAGCTGTCCAAGCTAGGAATTTTCCCACCTAGCCCTCCAAGCTAGGATTTTTCCACACAAACCGGGCTTTTTAAAGTTTCTCCCAAGACTTACAAAGGCTTTTTAAGAACCTCTCCAAGGTTCCCCTTACGCCAAGAAGGGAGCAACCATGCTCCCCCTCAAACTTAGCTCCCCCTAAACCTAGGGTTTCTTTCTAGCAAAGGTATTAATTTCCTACTTAAACACAATATTTCTCCCCCTTTACCATACATCAAAAAGAACCCAATAATTACCCAATTATTGGTTCTTAACATCCCCAATGATCCTAAACATAGTGTATTAAACCCCCATACACTTGTTCCTTGTCATTTGGATCCCAAGTCAGCTGCTGATACCCAAATCAGCCCTGACCAGTCGACTTCCCCCAGGGCAGTCGACTGATACTCTGATAATCAGTTTTCTGACCGAATTTCAGAAACGCGCCAGAAATTCCACAAATCTCCAAAAATTCCCAAATTTCGTGGAGAACTTTATGGTACCCATACCTACTTGGGAAAAATACATCTACCCATGTATCTATCACCATTCCCAAGTTTGACACAAAATCCAAAAATTTCAAAATGAAAATCAAGACAACTAGGATGCAATCTCCCCCTTTACCCATGCCTTCTCCCAATTTCCATTTTCCCATGGTGAAGTTCTACCCAACTTAACACCCAAATTCTTCTCCTTTGACACTTTCAAAGAATTGCCTCCCAAGCAACCTTTCCCTTAGTGCCAACAAGAGCTCAACACAACCTAAAAAATCTAAAGTTTGCAAGCACACTTGCTAGGAAATACCCTATCCTAAAAAAATATGATATCATGGAAATGTCAAGTGTGCTTGACTTTTGGTACAAATCCTGGTTTCCTAAACATGGTACCAATATCAAAATCCATCCATAATTTCATGTGTTTACCAATTCTAACCATTATCAATTTATACAAGAAATTGTCCTCAATTCTTTTCTTTTCAATATGTGTCCACAGTATGACACCTTCTCTCTCAATCCTAGACACATACGGAAGCTTCCAAGGACTTATCATTCAAAAGTCATCCAATGAATTATAAAACTTCCAAACCATATGATATCACACCACAAAATCTTATAATCTCACAATCCTTTCCTATGGTTTCAAATTTTGGAACTTCTGATCATCCTCTAGGCCTATTCCACCTCAGCCCTCACTGATCAGTCGACTGCCCAAATGGCAGTTGACTGCAAAAACATACAGTGTGCATTTTGGCTCGGACCAGTCGACTGCCCCCAGGGCAGTCGACTGATACCTGATTTTCAGGTTTTCAGGCCGAAATTCAGAAATGCCCTAAAAATTCCACAAATCTCCAAAAATTATGAAATTTCGTGGGGAGATTTGTGAAGTCAATATCTACTTAGGAAAAATATGTTTCCAAATAAATGTACTCCAAATCCCAAGATTGGCACGAAATCCTACTTCTTCTAAAAAGTATCAAATAAGCTCGTCCTAAAAGTGCTAATTCTCACTTCTCTTCAATGCATCCACTTCTCCTTGATCACAATTCTTTTCTACCACTGAAATACATGGTATTCCACCATTAAACCTCAATTTTGTCAATTATAGCCCTATTTTCACCTTTTCTCCCTAAAATTCACCTTTTGATGTGCCAAAATCTAGGATTAAGACTTACCCAAGTCTTCCAATCCTTTTTGGCACATTTCACCTAATTTCCTAAGGGAGAACCTTTTGAGATCCATCTACCATGGACCCCAAAGGCTTCTAGAGCTCCCCCTTGAGCTCTTAGCCTTAGCCACCTCCCTAGGTGACTCAATCCACACTAGGCCACACCGGTGTGCCACCGGTGACTCTTGGCCTACAAAATTGATCCTTTTAACCTTGGACACCTTGTCCTTGGTTAGGTCACTCTTTTTACCCTTGGATGGCATTCTCTTGCCATCCTTAGACTTTCCCTCCTTGCTAAGATTGTATGCTTCCCCAGCATATTTTTTTTCATTGCCCTTGGAGGTCTTAGATCGGTACCCCAATCCCGACCTATCATAGTTGGGTTTGATGCTACCCAACACCATGTCTAGACCTTTAGATCCTATCATGAATCTTTCTAAGGTCTTCTCTAAAGTATCAAGTCTTGCCCTTAAGGCTTGATTTTTCCTTTTTAGCCCTTTAACCTTGGATTCCATATGTCCACTTTGGACATTCCTAGACCTATCCATTTTCTTAGGCATTTGTCTCCCCTTCTTGGGGTCAATGCCTTGATCCTTAGGTATCCAAGTCTTAGGTCTATCATGATGCATGCTTTTCTTAGGGTTATGATCTACCTTGTTACCCTTAGTCCTATCATTGTACTTAAATCTATGACTATGCACAAATAAACAATTCTCATGAGTTCTAGCATGCATAGGTGGGTAATTAACATGTTTTTTGAAATGTAAAGAAGAACTTGAAATCGAGTTTCTTTTTAAATTAGGGTTAGAGGGTACCTCCCTTACCCTTGTAGTCCTTCCATGTTGTGAGCTTCTTCTCTTCCTTCTTTCTTCTTTTTCCCATCTTCTTAGATGCTCCATTTTCTTTATTTCACCTTTCTTTGGGCACTTGGTGTGGTAGTGTCCTAACTCACCACATGTGAAGCATCTGATCTTCTTTTTCTTTTCTTGGGCTTCTCCATTCCTACAATTCATGTTAGAATTTAATCGAATTGAGATGAGTTTAGATTGTACCTCCTTTTTCTTACCCTTTGGACACTTGTCCTTGTAGTGTCCCTTTTCATTGCATCCAAAGCATATAATGTGGTCTTTGGCTCTTGCTTTGGTGGAGGTACTAACTTCTTCTTGCTCCAGTGTTGAGGATGACCTTTCCTCCCCCTCAATCCTTGATGTGGAGCCTTTTTCACATTCTTCCTCACTTGAGGATGTGGACACTTCTTCTTTTTCGGATGTTGACAATTCCGTTTCTTTTTCCTTTTTCTCCTCTTCGGATGTCGAGCTCCTCTCCTCATCCGATTGGTCCTTCTCCTCTTCTTGGACCATTAAGCCCATTTCCTTGGGTTCTTCTTCTTCTACTCGTGTAGGGTTTTCATGGACTTCTTCTATCTTTTTCCATAGATCATGTGCATTTTCATATTTACCTACACTACTCAAAACATGGTTAGGCAAAATATTAATCAATATATCGATTACCTTGTTATTTGCCCTAGATTGATCTTGTTGCTCCTTAGTCCAAGATCTAGGTCTAAGCCTTTTTCCATGTTTGTCTCTTGGAATTTTGAAAGTCTCTTCTATTATCATCATACACTCCCAATCCATGTTAAACCATGTCTTCATGCGCATCCTCCAATAACCGAAATCTCCATGATCGTAAGGAGGTGGAGTGTAGATGTCATCCCCAACTTTGTCTTCCATGTTCTTCCCTCTAGCCTTTGCTCTTCTTGGCGGTTATTCCAATCACGAGCGGTCCTTCGCTCTGATACCAATTGTTAGGATCGATACGCCTTGCTAGAGGGGGGTGAATAGCAAATCGTCTAATCTTCTTGTACCTACGTTGTTAGTTGCACAGCGGAAACAATAATAAAAACAATAAACAATGCTAACAAGAAGGGTTTACTTGGTATCCACCCCGGCTAGGTGACTAATCCAAGAATCCGTCGGTGGATTACTCCCCGGATAACCTCCGGCTAGCCCGCGTCGCTCCTTGTGGGTGGAGAAACCTCGCCACAACACTTCGGACACTATCTGGGCACAAAAGACTACTAACACGCTTTACCCAAGCTAGTTTCGTCAAGAAACCCCAGCCCGATCGAGTCCTCCTTTAAATAGACTCGGGTTGGAAATCACGCCACCAGTCGACTGCCCCCAGGGCAGTCGACTGGTGCTAGCCAAATTCGACCGTTGACACTCCAACGTTCGAATTTTGCCAGCTCACCAGCCTCCTACCAGTCGACTGCCCCCAGGGCAGTCGACTGGTCCCTAGCTGAAACCCTTCCCGAGTACATTCACACAGCACTCGACTCTCACGACTCGACTGACTCCTCATCCGCAGCCTCGACTGTTGCCTTCGCGCCCTCTTCATCTTCGGCCCTCGTCCCTCGGATGCGCACGCAAGCCTCCAGCTTGCATCCATGTCACCCTTCACGTACGCCTCGAAGTCCGCGCCCATCAGCTCATCGTCCCTGCACTCCATGGTCCCTCAGATGCGCACGCCAGCCTCCAGCTGGCCTCCATGGCATCCTTCACCGTACTGAGGCCGTCCAGTCAAGTCCATATGCGTACCTGTACAACCTGCACACTCAACATACGCATATCAAATACACAAGGGTAAACCTAACTTAAACCCTTTGCCCAAACATCAAAACCCATGGTCACACCGGACCATCTTAGGGTCGATTGCTCCAACACCTGATTGGTCTGGTGACCGATCAGGCGCCAACCCGCACGCAGTCCGCATGGATTGGTCCGCAGCTGATCAAATTTATATATATATATATAAATATATATATATATATATATATATATATATATATATATATATATATATATATATAGTCATTCTCTCATGCGGACCGCGTGCGTGACCACGGCGCCAGATCGATCAGGGCCTTCCCCTGATCGGTCTGGGGCGTGTGGTCCGCACGGGGTCCGCACATCAGGTTCGCAGGAGAGCAAAATCGTATACACACACACACACATACACACACTATTAGAACGGACGAGGTTCAGCATCCCAGGATTGACACGTGGCACGAGGAAATTACATATCAGGGTCCACTGAACCTGACCACCAAGGTTACTCTCAAGACCACCTTGGGAAGACATATGCCTGAGGTCAGGGGCAGGCTTCATGTTCTCGAGACTCTCTTGGTAAACTAAATAAAGGTCCCAAAGTCAATTGGGAGTGAAGACCCCGAGACCGTCTCGGGAGGGTGGAGCCCGAAGATCATTAGATCAAAGAGCCTGACTTCAAATAGTCGTTCCTCTTTTCAGAACAGGAAAGTCATCAGATAATTATTGTCCGACACACATGGCAATTAAAACCTTAATGATTACGACGGCCGTTATCTAAAAGATATCACGTAATCGATGATTAAGAAACGTGGAGGAAAACATGGAGACACGTGTGACCAAACCCTCATGTATATAAGGTGTTTCGGTATCCAAATAAGGGGTAAGTTTTCCGAACTTAACAAAATTCTACTTTCTCGTGGTCCTCTTGAGAAAATTCATATTCCTGACTTGAGCGAAGGAGTGGGCTCCGTCGAAAAATCCTTCGGTACGTTCTCATTAACGCTCGTGTTAATCTCGCGGAGCGCGATCATCTTCTCCTTGTCGCCATCCTCATGGTCTACGCTTGGTGATTCATCATCCACGTTGATTCTTTTCCGGAACCTGAACAATCCATAAATGATTGCTTTATTAAATTTCTAATTTCTTTCAATAAAGGATTGCTTTGTTAAAAAAAATCGATAAATTAGGAAAAAATCTACGACCACAGATTCGTACGAGCGTTTATTATTTTACAAACCCTGAATTTTTTTTATTCCCTAATACATAATATATTAGGGAGTAAAGAAGAAAATTTAGGAAGTGTAAAATAAGATTTTATCATTTTGAGAATGAATCTAAAGAAATGTTCATGATTGACAATTTATTTTAAAAAATTACTAAAAACTATCTCCATAATTTATGGACCTATATTTTTTGTTACGGGTCCACGATATTAAATCGTTTGGATCGAGCGACATGATCCTTGCTCCAACTTTGATCATATTTATCTTGTGAAAAAAAGTTATTTTAAGAGAATAAGCAACTTTTATGATCAGTAGCATCGCTTTTGAATTAATTTTAAAATGGTGCAGTTTAAGTATAAAAAGTATTTTGAATTTGAAATCGTGGATAAAATATTATTTTAATAGTTTAAAAAAAAGAAGTTTACATTTTTTAAACAATATAAATAATTAAAAGTGTACAGATGTCTACCGTTGACCCGCTAATGAAAGTCAAGTCTCCCTGGCGGTCAATAATCTTACTTGCTAAGTATAACATCCCGTTTAGAAAATTTTTAAGCAATAAAATTAAATTAAATTTCATCGAGAATTGAATTCTAACGGAAATTAAAATTAATTTTTATGTTTGGAATGATTCGGTAAACAAAGAAATGAGCATAAAACTAAATAAATTTGATTATTTTTACTATTTTATCTATAAGTTAGAAATCAAACATTATATTTATGTGAGGTTATTTTAGTATTTTCATAGGTTAGAATTCAATTCTCACACCAAATCATACCTATTTGAGATGGAATTGAATTCCTTAGGGTGTGTTTGATTTGTATTTTCCAATTTGTTTTACATTTTCATTTTATATAGAAAATACAGTTTTCTAAAAACATATTTAGTTTACATTTTCCAGCTTTGTTTTCCAGAAAAAAAACATAGCGTTTTCTGAAAAATTAGAAAATAAAATAAAGTTATTTTCCAAAAAACGAGAAAATATAATTTTCTGAAAAATAAAAATGGAACAAACCAAACGCCCCTTAGTTTTGTTAGATTTCAATTCCCATGAGAATTCAATTCCTTCACTTAAGTCACTTCCAAATCATGGAATTCAATTCAATTTTTGGATGGAATTGAATTCCATGAGTTTCCAAACAAGATGTAAAGGCGTAGCATTTCGGATTTAATGCTCTAATAGGATCAAATATATAAACAACAAAATTTGTCCAAGATTTACCACCTCCGTGACACTGGACGGATTGACGGGGGCGTTTGGGGACGAGCGATTCGCCTTTTGCCACTAAAAATTTGTCCTAGATGTAATATATTTGGCGAAAAAACTCATAATACACGAGAAGAAAAAATCACAGAACATGACATTATCTATAGAATGGTTGTTGTTAAGAAAGATATATCAAATCTCAAGTAGAATCGCCGATGGACAAGAGAGCGAATGCTGAATATCTACAAGCAAAATGACTGAGGCAATGTGATTGGGAAAATGAATAAGATAAATCAGTGGCAAATAAAACGACTGATATCTTAATTTATATCGAACGACCAGAAAGATGTTTGTTTTTTTGCACTGTTAAATTGCGACTATCAATTTCTTATGAAAAATGAAGACAAAATCCAACCTTTTTTGTTTCAGGTTCCGAGCAATTTGAGTTGAAAATGGAATCGGCATCACAATTCGAACGCATCGTCGTCGAGCTTTAGCGCCTCCGCAGCAGCCTCCTCCTCCTCCTCGTCGATGGTTAAGTAGGGGTTATGCGTCGCCGGCCTGAACTTATACCCGGTGAAGACGTAGAAGGCGAGAGTGGCGAGCTCGCCGGCGACGACGCTGGTCCACAGGTAGCGGTAGGAGATGAAGTTGCTGAGCGCGTAGACTCCCACCCTGGTGACGTAGATGTAGCAGATCACGATGATGTAGTAATGGCGGAAAAGGGTGAGCTTCATCAGGTTCACGGCGGCCTTCCCGTTGGTCCTGGCGGCCTCCCGGAGGTTCTTGATGGACCAGACGATGGGGAAAAGGACGGCGCAGCAGCAGACGACGTCGACGAGGAGGAAGACCTGCTTCCAGGTGACCCAGTCGATGGAATAGCGGCCGGATTCGTCGATGGCGACCTGGGCGATGTTGGCCACCACCTGGAGGGGGATGATCGCCATGAGCACCCTCTTCTCGCGGTTCTGGAGGTAGGGTTTGAGGAAGGACCAGCCGGTGCCGATGAGGACGATGAGGGTGAAGAGGGAAATCCCCTTGAGGAAGCTGAAGATGTAGAAAAGCACGTCCCAGCCGTGGGCGGATCCGGTGCGCTCGATGTAGGATTTGTCCTCGGCCTCGCAGAGGAGATTTAGGGCTTTGAGAACGATTACCGCGAGCATGAAGTAGTGAATGCGGAAGACGGCAGCACGGCGGTGGAAGAGGACGGCAGCCCAAGCGATGGCGAGGGCGGCGTAGGCGAAAAAGAGGAGGGAATATATGAAGGGGAGCGGTGCGGCGCCGGCGGAGAGGAAGGCGCGGCGGGAGGGTTCAGGGAAGTTAAACATGGCGGATCGGACGGACATGGAGACGCGGAGATTGGGGAGACAGTTGGCGAAGAGGAGGGTGAACTGGCCGGGTTGGTCGGTGAGGTTTTCGGCGACGCCGAAGGAGGTGGATCTGGCGACCTCGACGCCGGAGGGGTTGGGAGGGGGATCGAGGCGGTCAAATTCATAGACGACGTGGACGTCTCGGTCGCCGGACTGGAGGGCGCAGGTGATGTCGAGGTCGCGGATCTGGCGGAGGACGCGCAGCCATGCTTCGGGGGTGCAGAGGAAGAAGCCGAGCTGGGAAAGGGCGAGGTCGGTGCTGCTGGAGAAGGAGATGCCGGAGACATTGAGCTCGAGACCGCCACGCCGCGTGAAGCCGAAGTCGTCTAAGGGGATGATGGATCGAGAGTCAGATCGGACCTCCATCTGGCGGATCTCGGCGCGAACAGAAGGGACGACGGCCATGATGGACAACGCCAACGCCAACGCCAGTCCGATGATAGGTGTCGCGGATGCCGCCATGGATGCCGTCTTCGTAGCCTCTCCTCTCCGATCAGAATTCCTTCTTTTCTCCCTCTCCCTCTCTCTCTCTCTCGCCCGCACATCAATGGCGGCGGTGGAGGACTTCATCGGTCAATGGAGACGGAAAACTTATTTGCAATTAACTCCAAATATTTAACCTTATTACTATTTAGTCTTTCATTGGAGTCGTGACTTAATCCGTTGCTGATTCCGTCTAATAGTTGGCTAGGGTTTCTCGTGTATAAATTTCCGAGACCTCCTCCGCCGCTCCTCCTTCGTCGGCGCGCTTACACGGTTAACCCTTCCTTCCTGCGACGCAAGCGAAAGCCCTCGACTGCCGACATGCCTTCTCTTCTCTCCGACCCTCTCGCCTCCGAGGAGCTCAAGAGATCGAAGAAGGCGAAGGTCCCTGAGAAGAGCAAGAAGGATAAGAAGAGGAAGGCTGAGGAGGAGGAGGATAAGAGCGACACCACGTCCGAGTACTCATCGGAGGTCCCTGAGAAGAAGAAGAAAAAGAAGAAGGCTGATGCTAATGGTCCTGCGGCGAAGAAGATGAAGCTGAAGGAGAAGGGAGAGGAGACGGATGAGCCAGAGAGCGGTAGTGATGTGGATGACCCGAATGCCTTGTCCAATTTCAGAATCTCGAAGGCCTTGGTAGAGAGCTTGAACTCCAGGGGCATAAAGGCCCTGTTCCCCATCCAGGCTATGACGTTTGATCTCATACTTGATGGATTTGATTTAGTGGGTAGAGCCCGGACTGGTCAGGTTGGAGTTTTCTTGCTTTTCGTTCTCCTATCCATTGCTTACTTAAGATAATTTACTATTTTAGCTGTTCTGGTTCTTGCTAGTAATATAGCCAACTAGAGGGCGGCACAAAATGTTTTTTTTCCTTTTATTGAAAAAAACAAAAGGAAAAACAAACAACAGCGTAGTTTTTGTGTTTCTATGCATTTATGTTATTTCTCTCTCAATAGTTGTTCCTCCTGATGTTCACGGACTGTATTGTTTATGATGGTCTGTTATATATATGTCCTATTCATAGGGTAAAACCTTGGCTTTTGTATTGCCTATATTGGAATCACTGACAAATGGAAGGCTTAAGGCATCAAAGAGAACTGGCTATAAAAGGCCTCCAAGTGTTTTGGTACTACTTCCAACTCGAGAACTTGCAATTCAGGTGCTCCAAATTAGAGGTTAAATATGTTCACTATGAAACCATTTCAAGATTCTTTGTGCTGAAACTTGATTGTCGCAACAATTAATCCAGGTACACTCAGAATTTGAAGTTTATGGCGGGGTAGTGGGGTTATCGTCATGCTGTGTATATGGTGGATCTCCTTATCGTGCTCAAGAAATGTCCATAAAGAGAGGGGTTGATATCGTTGTTGGAACACCAGGACGTGTAAAAGTAATCTGTTTGACTATATGTTCATAAATCCTGCTTGGCTCAGTCAGTTTCTTATTTTTATTTTATTTTATTTGTTTACAGGATCATATAGAGAGAGGAACTCTTGACCTGAGAGCTTTAAACTTCCGGGTCCTTGATGAAGCAGATGAAATGTTGAGAATGGGTTTTGTGGAAGATGTGGAACTAATTCTCGGTATGGTAATCTTCACTGCTTTTTCATTGGTTATTGATAATTTATATCCAGGTAAAAGGATCTGAGAGATACATTTATCATAGTTGATGTTTTGTGTTAGACCTTCTCTAGATGTACTTTAGTCTGGTCTAGTTGCAATATATGTTATTTTCATTGCTTAACTATGCTTTACATGGTTAATATTTATGAAAGTTTTTTCCTTTCATGTTTTCTAGGTAAGGTTGAGGATGCTAACAAAGTTCAAACACTTCTCTTCAGTGCTACCTTACCTGATTGGGTGAAGCAGGTATAGATTCATAATCATGAATTCCTATCTTTTGAGTAAATTTTGCAAAGAGACATTAGCGAATTTTGTATATGTTGTAGCATGCCTTCATGGTACACAAGTTCAATTCTATAATGGTGAACCTTATTATAAGCTCACCATGAACATTAGAATATGAATGCCTAATTTTCTATATGCAGTTTTATTCTTCAATACGAATAATACCTTTTCTACCGTTCCCAGATTTCAGCAAGATTTCTCAAGGAAGATAAGAAAACAGCTGATCTTGTTTGCAATGAGAAACTGAAGGCGAGTGCTACTGTTAGACATCTTGCTCTTCCTTGTTTAAAATCGACAAGACACCAAATTATCCCTGATATTATTCGGTGCTATAGCAGGTTTGTAATTTTATGATTTCACCTAATTTTATTATACTGCAGCCCTGAAACATTATTGATCTTCATTGAGAGCTCGCTGATCTTCTGCTCAGAAAACCACACTCTATAATAAAGAAGTCCTCTAATGTGACCGCAAAATAAAGTCTTCAATAGAAACTCCTCCTTGGATTTATCATAGAATAGAGCGTCGAAAGCGACTTCAATGAAAGGGGTTAGGAGGCGGGTGCCATGAACGCAGTGAACCCCTAAGAAGAGATTGACGGGTGTCAGCATAGATGTTGTAGTAAAGACTGCCGACCACAGGGCCTGGCCTGAGGAGTAGATGCAGTCGATGGCTTGGCAGGAGTGAATGGAATAGATGAGCTCTTGGATGTCGGAGGTCCTGTCATTAGGCGTCTCTTCTATAACCTCTATGGCGGCTCGATGGCACCCACCACCTAACTTCGATGCTCCATTCTATGGTTAATTTTCTTTGTTATGATTTGGTTCCTAAAGTACATATTTGTTTTTCTATTCACAGTGGTGGTCGAACCATTATTTTCACTGAGACAAAAGAATCTGCATCTGAGCTTGCTGGATTATTACCTGGGTCAAGAGCATTGCATGGAGATGTAATGCAACAGCAACGAGAAGTATGCACTTTATGATAACTGATTACTTCATAATTTATATCTTGTCCAAACGAACTTCATCCATTAATATCTGGGATTTTAAATTATGCAGATTATACTAACTGGATTTAGGTCAGGCAAGTTTTTGGTTTTGGTTGCAACAAATGTTGCAGCACGTGGGCTTGACATCAATGATGTGCAGCTGATTATTCAGGTACATCTTTATCCTTGGAGCAATTAACCATTTTAAATAACAATTTCTACAACATTATTTGAATCAATTACATTTTCAGTGTGAGCCCCCACGCGATGTTGAAGCTTACATCCATCGGTCTGGGCGAACTGGAAGGGCCGGTAATTTTTCTTGAAACTTTCACCATGTAATTTTTAGTTTTTGTTTTTTGTGGCAAGTGCTAAGAGACATCTCTTTCAGGCAATACTGGTGTTGCAATTCTTCTTTATGAACCCCGATATAAGTTTAGTGTTTCCAGAATTGAAAAGGAATCTGGTGTTAAGTTTGAGTACATATCTGCACCTCAGCCTGCTGAGATTGCTGAATTAGTTGGATCTGAAGCAGCCAGTGCTATTTCAAATGTCTCTGACAGGTAAGCTGATGTTTCTTCCCCCTTTTTTGGAAATTGTTTAATTTGGTAAAATTCTAACTATGAAGTTGTTTATTTTGCAGTGTGATTCCAGTTTTTCGTTCACAAGCAGAACAGCTCTTGAGCACTTCAGGACTATCGCCTGTAGATCTACTAGCAAAAGCACTTGCCAAGGCTGCTGTAAGTTGCACATTTTGCTTTGAAGCAATACATTGTTGTATTTAGTCATCTTCTATTTTAATGGTTGTCTCTATCGCAGGGGTTTTTGGATATAAAAAAGAGGTCACTGCTCTCATCTTTGGAGAACTACGTGACGGTGCTTCTTCAGACAGGAAACACTATCTATTCGCCGTCGTGAGTATCTTTTTTATTATTATTTAATTTGGAGCGGTTGAATATTCAATAGTTAGACTGAACAGCCTTTAGCTTTTGCATGGTTGCCTATTGTGCTATCAGTACAAATAAAATTGTTAATGCAGATGCATGACTAACCTATTGTTTCCATTGATTTTTCAGGTTTGTTTTCAGCGTCTTGGGGAGACATTTGCCTGAAGAGAAGGTCCAAAATCTTGAAAACCTCTCTCTTACTGCGGATAGTTATGGTGCAGTGTTTGATGTGCCTGCTGATGATGTCGATGCATTTCTTGAAGGTATAGATCTGAAAGCTCAGCTTGACTTTTCATTGACCAGGAGAACACTACTGTGAATTGGTTTTAACTTGCATATCAAAATGAGTGGGGACTGAGTCTGGATGGCTTGCCCTTGTGCCTTGCTCTGGACTGCTTTTATAAATGATTTCGTTTCTTCATTTTGTGCATCTTGTAATGTAATCAAGCGATAACATTTCTCTACAATTTGCTCCTTTGCACAGTTCAAGACAAGACCAGCAGTTTTACTATTGAGGTGCTGGAAACATTGCCTCCACTACAAGATAGACAAAACAGAGGCCCCAGCGCAGGACGAGGAAGGTTCGGCCGTGGTGGGGGTGGTTTCTCCGGCGGCAGAGGTGGATTCTATGGCGGTAGGGGTGGTGGTAACAGATTCTCCGGCAGAGGCAACCGTGGAAGAGGCCGGGGTGGTGGAGGCGGGAACAATTTTTTCCAGAGGAATTGAAGATAACGTAGTTTGTTGTTTCCAGCCAAAATCCTTCGCTGGAATTTGTTTTTTTTAACGAGGAATTAATCAAATTATATTTGAGCTTGAAATGTAATATTGCCTGACAATCTTATATATTCTTACTCCATTATTCAAAAATGTAATTTTGTGTTAAAATTATGGCAAAGCATATTTTAATAATATTAATATACTTATAAACATGTGGATGAACTAATGGAATTTTGGAATTGGGCATGTAAAAATAGTGAAAATTAAAGATACTCATATTTTTATAATTTTTAGAGAAAATGACAATAAAATGATTCAAATAGATCTTATAAGTAAACAAATTAGATTCAAAATTATTTTAAATATTTTTTAAAATTAAAATATTGTAAAAAATCTCTAAATTTTCACTTAATGATTATTTTGATAAAATTCTCCAGATAATAAAAAATTATTATATTTATAGAGCAAAGTCAAATACCCTGGCTAAGAATTCATATTTATCAAAAAGCATCCTATAATTTATTCTTTATCAAAAAAAAATTATATAAAATCAACTCATTCCTCTTATACCATTTCCACTAATTACTTCTTTTTTATTCACTTTTCAAGACTTAAAAATCTTTTCATAATTTGATTTTAAATAATAAATTATGATTCGAATACAGATATTTTCATTTTCTCTCACCATATATATTTCTTCCTGTCTTATACAACACTCATCCCTAATCATTTACTATATTTTGCTGTAATTAAGAAATAATTAAAAGATTATCCTATAAATAAATAATAAATGATGATTATATATTTTAAAAATAAAATCAATATCAGACCACATTGGCCTAGAAATTCGAGAATATCAAACCCTCTGATATTCAAAGTCAAAATTATTTTTTTTTCAAAATAATTATAAATAATTAAAATAAAGATATAATAGAAAATAGAAAATATTGAAAAATATAAATAAAATAAAATAAGAAAAGATAAATAAAATATATAAAAAAATAGAATTAGTAAAAAGATATATAAAATATAAAAAATAAATAGATTTCGTAGAATTATATATATTAAAAATATATAAAATAGAAATTAAAAAAAAATTATATGTGTAAATTAAGATATAGTAGATATCATCGAAAAAATTATTAAAAATCGATTAAATTTATTTTAGGACTAAAGAGGACCTGAAATGAAATATTTCAGGCCCTCTTGGATATGAAAATAAAAATATATAAAGAAAAATAAAGCAAATATAAAGAAAGAAAAGATAAAAATATAAATATATAGAGAGAATAATAAAGCAAATATACAAAGGGATAAAAATATAAAAATAAAATATAGAAATGCATATAAATAAAAAATAAATAATAAAAATAAATAAATAGAGGTTATAGAATAAAAATATAAGAAAGAAATATAATATAAATTAAAATAAAATATAAATGTGAAAATTTTAGATAATAAGATATAAGTTAAAAAAATAAAGATAAGACATAAAAAAATAGAGTTTAAATATGCTACAACCGCATTATGATGTATTGTTCCATGCCACGTGGCACATCACGAAAAGATTATTACTAGTGGTTAGGAATAAGTTTGGATACCATAATTACATTCTCCTAGATCAACACTACCTAGTGATATCAAGTATTGAGAAACCCAAATATCCTAGGTCTGTCAGCGGGTTTTGGCGAAAACTCATTGATAGAGCTAGAAAAGTCTGATTCAATAATATCAAATATTATGATTTTATGGTGTTGCAAAGTCTCGAATTGTGCTATCCAATGTATATTTAGGGGCTTTCCAGTTGTTCTTCAATAGTATGATACGTTTACGTTTGAAAAAAAAATATTTCCAGATGTTCTCGGTAGTTATAATGTATTTTATATTTTGAAAAAAAAATCATATATAATATAATTTATTTATAATATATTTATTTATATTTTTATCTTCTATATCTCTTTATATATTTCATTTATCATTTATCTATATTTTATATAGTTAAAAGAAAAAATAGAGTTAGTAGAAAGATATTATATATATATATATATATATATATATATATATATATATATATATATATATATATAATAGAGTTTGTATAATTGTATATATTAGAAATATATAAAATAGAAATTAAAATAAAATTTATATGTATAAATTAAGATAGATTATATATATATATATATATAATAGAGTTTGTATAATTGTATATATTAGAAATATATAAAATAGAAATTAAAATAAAATTTATATGTATAAATTAAGATAGATTAGATAAAAATTATTAAAAATCAATTATATTTTATTAAAGGACCAAAAAGGGTCTGAAATATTTTTATTTCAGGCTCAAAGAGAGTTTAAAATGAAATATTTCAGGTACTTTTTAGGTGTGAAAATATAAAATATAGATAGAAAAACAAAATAAATATACAAGAGACAAAAGATAAAAATATAAATATGAAAAAAAGATGAAACAAATATATAAAAAGATAAAAATATAAATATAAAATATAAAAATACATACAAATAAATTCTATTTATTTTTTCTATTGTATTTATTTTTTATATTCTTATCTATAAACTCTATTTATTTATCCATATTTTATATTTCTAGATTTATATTTTTATATTTTATATATAAACTATATGTATTTATATATGAACTTTATATCTATATTTATATTTTATACATACAAATACACCTTATATTTATATTCTAGAGTTCTGCTCTTCTGCGGATCACGCGGTACGAAACTGTGTGTGATGAGGGCGCGTACCTGTGTGCGATGGGGGCGCGTGACCGATCTGGGGCTTCCCTGATCGGTCATGCTGGCCTGCGCTCCAAGTCCATCGGCGGCCTTCGACTGTCGCCCCCGAACAAAACTATAACCTCTAGGGGGTACGGTGAACCCTAGGGGTAGCGGTGAACCCGTCGACACGATGAACCCTAGGGACAGTGGTGAACCCGTCGACATAGGTGACCGGTCAGGCAACGTCTGATCGGTCACGATGATCATCTATGTGTATTTCTATATATACAAATAAACTCCATATATATTTCTATATTTTATATTTATATTTTTATCTCTTTATATTTATATTTTATACATACAAATAAGCTTTTAATTATTTCTTAATTTTTTCACAATCACAACAAAATATAGTAATTGATTCCGAATGAATATTGTATAAGATATGAAGAGATATATAGTGTGAAGGAAACTGAGAATATCTACATCCGAATTATAATTTATTATTTTAAAATTAAATTATAAAAAAGTGATTTAGAAATTTTAAAAAGTGAACTAAAAGAGGAGTTATGAGTTATTAACAAGAGAAATATAAGATAAATGAATTGATTTTATATGTATTATTTTTTGATAATGAATAAATTATAAAATATTTTTAAATAAATATATATATATATATATTCAGATACATCTTTTGTAAAATGCAGAATATCCTTGCAACCTTAATAAATACTGGATAAGGATCAATCGATTGATACCGCCTCTTCATCAAATCACCAAAGAGTTGCTCCACGCAGTGCGAGAAGGAGATGGGGAAGGGCGGCGAAGGAAGCGGAGATGCCGGAAAGGCAGAAGAGAACATGGCAGCTTGGCTGGTCTCCGTCAACACTCTCAAGATCCAGCCTTTCCATCTCCCTTCGCTCGGTTCGTCTTGAATAATCAGGGGTTTCCCCTCCTTTTGTTCCGATTTGTCATTGGGGATGCGATTGTTGATCCAAGTTGATTTTCTTTAGGGCCTCACGATGTTCGTGTGAGGATGAAGGCCGTCGGCATTTGTGGCAGCGATGTTCACTATCTTAAGGTTAGGCTTCCCTGTAACTCTGTTGATCCTCTCTAGTTCGATAATGGAAGGATGAATCAAGTGATGCCTTTTCCCCCTCATCTGCGTGCCGCAGACTCTGAGGTGCGCCCATTTCGTTGTTAGAGAACCGATGGTGATCGGGCATGAGTGTGCTGGGGTCGTAGAAGAGGTGGGAAGCGAAGTCAAATCCCTGGTTTCGGGCGATCGCGTGGCGTTAGAGCCCGGCATCAGTTGCTGGCGGTGCAAATTCTGCAAAGGCGGCCGATACAATCTTTGCCCTGATATGAAATTCTTTGCTACCCCTCCTGTTCATGGATCCCTAGCTAACCAGGTGATCAATCTCAGGCTATCTTTTTTCCCTAATAATATCTATTTAGGAGTTTTTTCTTTCCTTGAAATTGTTCGTGTTATCTGATTCATTGATCTTCCAGTTGGCATGATTTGATGAACCTTGCAAATTAACTGAAATCGATCCTCAATCATGATTTTCCATAGACAAATAATGTAGGATACTCAAATTTTTATCTTTTTCACCTTTTGATTTGTTATTTCAGATATTAACCTTGCCAATGCACTTGGTTTGGGTTTCCAGGTGGTTCATCCTGCAGATTTATGCTTTAAGCTTCCTGACAATGTGAGTTTGGAGGAAGGGGCAATGTGTGAGCCCCTAAGTGTTGGTATCCATGCTTGCCGTTGAGCTAATGTAGGTCCAGAGACTACTGTGCTAATTATGGGCGCTGGCCCTATCGGGCTAGTCACAATGCTTGCGGCTCGTGCTTTTGGTGCTCCACGAATCGTCATAGTGGATGTTGATGGATATCGGCTATCGGTTGCTAAATCTCTTGGAGCAGATGAGTTTGTGAAAGTTTCTACAAGCACTCAGGTCTTTGCCTAACTCTTGATGTGCACAAAATTTTTTTGCATGCATTTGATTTCAAATCGCCTACGCCACCATTCTATTTCAGCTATTATGCTTTTGATTGTTGGGATTTGCTAGTGGTTAGAGATTTATATAGATCTATATAAAAGTTGTTTGTATGACAATAACCAATGACACACAATTCAATATATGAATAATGTTTTATGATGGCGATATACAACAACCACCACTAAGCTCTGTGCCACCAAGTGAGGTTGGCTATTTCTGTGATGGTGATATGTAAAAGAAATTTGAGAAAGAGGTTTAGCTCTTGATTTTTGTGCATGCGTAATCAATATAATAAAACGACTAAGTTTCAGTGATAAAATTCTTGCTAAGAAGACTAATGTTTGATAACATTGTTAAATGTACTTGATGAACAAACAAGATCAATCTGTTTATGACCTCGAAACATCCTGCTTGTGTGATATATAACCGCTGTGGTAGAGCTTTGTGGCTTCTTTTTTTCTTTGATACAATTCAACTACAGGATCTAGATGAGGATGTTATTCAGATACAAAAGGCAATGGGCAGTGACATCGATGTGAGCTTCGACTGCGCTGGGTTTAGCAAAACAATGTCGACGGCCTTGAATGCCACCAGGCCAGGTGGAAAAGTTTGCCTTGTGGGCATGGGTCACAATGAGATGACTGTCCCCCTTACTCCTGCTGCAGCAAGGTGTCTATCTCATTGCCGAAGAGTTGGGAGTAAGAAATGAGCCGAACTTCCACTTGATGACTAAATATGGTTCCTTTGTTTACAGAGAGGTTGATGTCGTCGGCATCTTCCGATACAAAGATACTTGGCCATTGTGTATCGAGTTCCTGAGGAGCGGAAAAATCGACGTCAAGCCTCTGATAACCCACAGATTCGGGTTCTCGCAGGAGGAGGTGGTGGAAGCATTCGAAGTCAGTGCTCGCGGCGGAGATGCCATAAAAGTGATGTTCAACCTTTAGATCGATAGCAGTTTGTGTAGTTGGTCTGAAGAATAATTCTGAGTTGTTGTATCAGATCTCTAGCTGCCAAGACAAGGCCATCAATGTTGGTATTGCTATTAAGCTGGTTGAATAAAACGGGTTGATCTCAAAGCTGAGAAAAAAAATAAAAAATTAATGCATTAATCTTTATCTATAAATTATTTTTGGTAGACCAATTTTTAAAATAAAGTATGTTATTGGCTTTGGAAATTAGTAATGAAATTCATGCTGAAGTTATTTATAAAAAAACATTATATATATAAACTTCGTTGTTTAATAATCGTTCAGCGGGCTTGCTCGGTTACTGGGTCCACATACAGTGGTTCAGACATTGAAATGTATATCCAATTATATAATAACTTTATTTTTTTAAAAAACTAATAGTAGAGCAAATTCACAGAAAAGATTTCAAGAATGAAAACAAATAAAAAATATAGAGGACAGTAGGATTAATACCTAAAAAGAATTCATTGTACGTAAAGAACTCGAGGTATTTGGAGTGGCTATTTGCTCAGTTTGACTTACCATGATCCACTAATGTGTCAAAAATGACACACACCCATCAAGAGTTGTGGATGCAAATGATAGTGTGGCACAGTTTCATATCGTCCTATCGTCGAAGATTTTATTTTTTTTAAAGTATGGAAAAAGAAGAAAATTTAAGATAGCTCAGCTATTTGACGGGCATATTTTGTTGGCGGTCCTGTGACCTTTTTTAATTTCCACGGTATTTGACTTAGTCGATTTTACTCGACCGTCAGAACTTCCGGGAGGTTGCTGCCGGGAGGTAGCAAACTGAAATTGTTTACGTCGAGACTAGTGTTGGACACTATCTCCGTAAAACGATATTGCTCCGCTACGGTGCTCACGGATAGCAGCAATTCGTTCCCAAGATATAACGACGTCGTCACGGAATAGTAGCACTTCAAATTCCGTGACCGGCGAACCTTTCCGTAGGATTTTCAGACTCTCGATGCAGAAGATGAGCTCTCTAATGCTTAGATGCTTGAATGCTTCAAATGATTGAATGAATGAATATTTCCAAAGGAGGGATCCTTTATATAGTAGGTGAAGAGGCAAGTGACCCTTGGCGAGGACTGATCCGAACCATCAGTTCATAACCCTTTAAAGGGTTCTGATATCAGCCATTAGATCTGAAGAGTTATAACTCTTCAGATGACTTTTAATCTGGTTCGTTAGATCCGAAGAGATTTTAACTCAATCTAATCTCGTCCGCTGGATTCGAAGAGTTATAACTCTTCATCCCATCTTTGATCTGAGCCGTCAGATTACTCCATTTAATCAGACGCTCCAGATCAGTCCCCTCGCTAATGGTCTGATCGTGACCCTGCAGTATCAACGATCCAGATCGCGCCCCATGCGATCTTGTTGCCATCTTCGATCCAACGATCGTCATCGAAGTGCAAAGTGCGCCAACAAAGCGCCCATTGCGCCCATTGCGCGCGTGCGCGCGTGGCGGGTGGCGGGCTCGCAGGTGCGAGCACCTGCTCGCCCAAGGGTAGAGAGCACCTGTGCTTTTTGTATTGACTGCAAAAGCACAACAACACATATAAGGAAACATTGGCTTTCGCCAATTAGCGATGTGGGACTAATCCCCATCTTTCTCCTTAACGCTATTTTGAGCACGACTTTAAACACTTAATTTCTCATTCACCCGTAATTGGTTTTGAGCAAATTAATAGTCTAGATTTATCTATGCGAAACGTAGATTTCGATTTTGAAGTCAAATATGACTTTCATCGATCGATGGTACTTTGATTTCGCCACGCAAAATCATATCCAACAATCCCCCACATGAATGAAAATTAATGTATGCATGTTGACACTTTACAAGAGTCCAATCGATAAGTCAAAGCATCGGGAGAGGTAGCTTGTGGCTTTGAACCTTCCGTAGTGGAATGCTATCGAGTATACTAGGCTGCGCAGTGAACGTGATGTCTTGAACTGCTCAGCTGTTGGTGTATACTAAGACAATAACACCCCCATAGAGACTTATCTCCCCTACTTTTGGTTCTCATGGTTGGTTCCGTTTCGGCCATGGACACCTTCTTGGATTCATGAGTGTTTCATTGAAGTGGTCTATCTTCACACTCACATAGGTGACACTTCTATCTAGAGTATCCTACCATACTCCACCTTATAAAGGTATAGAAGTCATTAAAAGCATATGCTTAACCTCACTACATGTGATAGGACAACACCAATTCATTCTAGGTTTGGGATAGAGATAACACATCTCTTGTGCTGTTACACAACTTCTGTAACTTCGTTGTCCCATTGAACCAAGATATTGGGATCTCCAGTCAACAAGGTTGGGTTACCGCTACAGCCGTTTTTAGTTGTAGATTTTTAATCCCATTCCTCTTGATGAGCAGTATACTTGATCTCGATTTAGCCCCTTCGTAAGGGGATCTGCCAAATTATCATTAGATTTGACATAATCGATTGCAATCACTCCATTCGAGATCAACTGCCTAATGGTATTATGTCGACGGCGTATATGTCGTGACTTACCATTGTACATGCTACTCTGTGCCCTTCCAATCGCCGATTGACTATCACAGTGGATAAGTACGGCGGGCACAGGTTTCTGTTATGATCGTTCCGTACGCTAGAGGGAGGTGAATAGCGATTTTCCGAACCCCCTCGTTCATGCGTTGTTAGTAGCACAGCGGAATATACAAAAACAAATAAAAACAACGCTAACAACCTGATTTAGTTGGTATCCACCCCGGCCGGGTGACTAATCCAACAATCCGTCGGTGGATCACTCCCCGGATAACCTCCGGCTATCACGTGTCGCTCCTTGTGGGTGGAGAAACCTCGCCACAACACCAAACAATGCTCTGGACACGAAGACTACTAACTTGCCCTTAACCAAGACAAGTTTCGTCAAGAAACCCCAGCCCGATCGAGTCCTCCTTTAAATAGACTCGGGCTGGAAATCACGCCACCAGTCGACTGCCCCCAGGGCAGTCGACTGGTGCCAGCCAAATTCGACCGTTGACACTCCAACGTTCGAATTTGCCAGCTCACCAGCCTCCTACCAGTCGACTGCCCCCAGGGCAGTCGACTGGTCCCTAGCTGAAACCCTTCCTGAGTACATTCACACAGCACTCGACTCTTACGACTCGACTGACTCCTCATCCGCAGCCTCGACTATTGCCTTCGCGCCCTCTTCATCTTCGGCCCTCGTCTCTCGGATGCGCACGCAAGCCTCCAGCTTGCATCCATGCCACCCTTCACGTACGCCTCGAAGTCCGCGCCCATCAGCTCATCGTCCCTGCACTCCATGGTCCCTCAGATGCGCACGCCAGCCTCCAGCTGGCCTCCATGGCATCCTTCACCGTACTGAGGCCGTCCAGTCAAGTCCATATGCGTACCTGTACAACCTGCACACTCAACATACGCATATCAAATACACAAGGGTAAACCTAACTTAAACCCTTTGCCCAAACATCAAAACTCATGGTCACACCGGACCATCTTAGGGCCGATTGCTCCAACAATCTCCCCCTTTTTGATGTTTGGCAATTCGTTTAAGTTAGAGAAAGCAAGATAGTAGTAAATAGCAAAAACCATGCTAAATGAATGCATATGCAATGCATAACTGGATCCTATCCCAAGGCATCCCACACCTAACCCTCTAAGTTAGGAATTTTACACCTAGCCATCCAAGCTAGGAATTTTCCCACCTAGCCCTCCAAGCTAGGATTTTTCCATCAAAATGGGCTTTTTTTTAAAGCTTTTCCCAAGCTCCCCCTACACTGGACTTACAAAGGTTTTTTAAGAACCTTTTCAAGGTTCCCCTTACGCCAAAAGTGGAGCAACCATGCTCCCCCTTAATCTCAACTCCCCCTAAACCTGGGGTTTCTAGCAAAGGTAAGTTTGGTTTCCCAACTTAAACTCAAACTTCTCCCCCTTTGCCATACATCAAAAAGACCCCAATAATATCCCAATTATTGGTTCTTTTAATCCTCAATGATCATAAACAATGTGTAATAGCCCCCCATACACTTGTTTTGCATCATTTGGACCCTAAGTCAGCTGCTGGATACAAAAATTGGCCTTGACCAGTCGACTGCCAAAATGGCAGTCGACTGATACTCTGAAAGTCTGAAATTTCACCATTTCTGACGAACTTCAGAAATGCACCAAAAATTTCACAAATCTCTAAAAATTCCCAAATTTTGTGGAGAGCTTTGTGGTACCCATATCTACTTGGGAAAAATATATTCCAAAATGTATCTATCACCATTCGCAAGTTTGACACAAAACCCAAAACTAGCCAAAAACTTCAATCAAACCTTGACCTAAAGTCCTAGTTTTGGTTTCCTCTTGATGTCTTTGCCCATGCCACCCCACAATGCATCCATAGCATTGATTTACATGGCAATTACACACTAAAAACCAATTTTCATGCAATATGACCTCAATGTCATATTTCCATGCATGAAACTTAAAAACACCGTGCCAAAACCCAAGAATTGAGACTCAAGTCCGTCTCCAATTCTTTTGGCACACTCCATGGTCCATCTAGACCACTAGGAGCACCCCTCCTAAGGTCAATTCACCATATATCCCAAAGGCTTCTAGAGCTCTCCCTTGAGCTCTTAGCCCTAGCCACCTCCCTAGGTGACTCAACAAATGCTAAACCACACCGGTGAATCTCCGGTGACTCTTGGCCTACGAACTCAACCCTCTTAACCTTGGACCCCTTGTCCTTAGTTAAGACCTTTTCATTTCCTTTTGATGGCATTCCCTTGCCATTCTTGCACTCCCCCTTCTTGCCATAATCATATGCTACCCTAGCATATCTCTTTTCCTTTGCATGGGAGACCCTAGATCGGTATCCTAGACCCGATCTATCATTGTTGGGTATTAGACTACCCAACACCATATCCAAACCCTTAGATCCAATAGTGAATCTCTCTAGGGTTTTCTCTAACCTCTCAAGCTTTTCCCTTAAAGCTTGATTTTCCCATTCTAGGTTCCTAAACCTAGAATCCACATGCCCATTTTGGATATTCCTAGAACTATCCATTTTCTTAGGCATTTGTTTCCCTTCCCTTGGGATTAATGCCTTTAGCCTTGGATACACAGGTCTTAGATTTACCATGATGCATGCTTTTCTTAGGATATGTATCTACCTTGTTATCCTTATTCCTATCATGATATTTAAAACCATGGTTATGCATAAGCAAACAATTCTCATTAATTCTAGCATGCATGCATGAATAATTAGCTCTATTTTTCTCGTGCATAGAGGAACTCAAATTAGAGTTACACTTTAACTTAGGGTTAGAAATTACCTCCCTTACCCTTGAAGTTCCTCCTTGTTGTGAGCTTCTCTTCTTCCTTTGCTCCTTCTCCCATCTTCTCAAGTGCTCCATCTTCTTGAGTTTTCCACTCTTTGGGCACTTGGTGTGGTAGTGTCCTAGCTCACCACACGTAAAGCATCGAATTTTTTTTTTCTTTTCCTGAGCTTCTCCAATCCTACAAGCCACATTAGATTTAAAAGAACTTGAAATAGGTTTGGATTCTACCTCCTTTTTACCTTTTGGACACTTATCTTTGTAGTGTCCCTTTTTGTTGCAACCAAAGCATGTGATATGTTCCTTCTTCCTTGCTTTGGTGGAGGTTGGAGCTTCTTCTTGCTCCGGTATGGAAGTGGGTATCTCCTCCCCCTCAATCCTTGAGGTTGTGATCTCTTCCTCTTCCTCCCTTGATGAAGTGGATGACCTTTCACTTTCTTGTGCCACTTCACTTGAGGAGATGGATACCTCTTTTCCTTTTTCCTTTTTCTCCTCTTCTTCGGATGTTGAACTTCTTTCTTCATCCGATTTGTCCTCTTCCTCTTTTTGGGCCATTAAGCTCACTTCATTAGGCTTTTCTACTTCTTGAATTTGTGTAGGATTTTCATGGAATGCTACCATCTTGTTCCATAAATCGTGTGCATTTTGATATTCACCTACACCGCTAATTATATCATTAGGCAAAGCCGTAAGCAATATTGAAATTACCTTCTCATTTGCCTTCGATTGCGTTTGTTGCTCCTTGGTCCAATATCTTGGTCGAAGCTTCTTCCCATGCTTATCTCTCGGAACTTCAAATGGATGTGTTAGTGCAATCATTAAATCCCAATCCATATTAAACCATACCTCTATTCGCATCCTCCAATAATCAAAACTTTCTCGATCGTAAGGAGGTGGAATGTTGATGTTGTCCCCTAAGCGCTCTTCACGCGCCATCTTCTCTAGCCTTTTGCTCTCTCGGCGGTTAGTCCAATCGAGAGCGGTCCTTCGCTCTGATACCAATTGTTAGGATCGTTCCGTACGCTAGAGGGGGGTGAATAGCGATTTTCCGAACCCCCTCGTTCATGCGTTGTTAGTAGCACAACGGAATATACAAAAACAAATAAAAACAACGCTAACAACCTGATTTAGTTGGTATCCACCCCGGCCGGGTGACTAATCCAATAATCCGTCGGTGGATCACTCCCTGGATAACCTCCGGCTATCACGTGTCGCTCCTTGTGGGTGGAGAAACCTCGCCACAACACCAAACAATGCTCTGGACACGAAGACTACTAACTTGCCCTTAACCAAGACAAGTTTCGTCAAGAAACCCCAGCCCGATCGAGTCCTCCTTTAAATAGACTCGGGCTGGAAATCACGCCACCAGTCGACTGCCCCCAGGGCAGTCGACTGGTGCCAGCCAAATTCGACCGTTGACACTCCAACGTTCGAATTTGCCAGCTCACCAGCCTCCTACCAGTCGACTGCCCCCAGGGCAGTCGACTGGTCCCTAGCTGAAACCCTTCCCGAGTACATTCACACAGCACTCGACTCTCACGACTCGACTGACTCCTCATCCGCAGCCTCGACTGTTGCCTTCGCGCCCTCTTCATCTTCGGCCCTCGTCCCTCGGATGCGCACGCAAGCCTCCAGCTTGCATCCATGCCACCCTTCACGTACGCCTCGAAGTCCGCGCCCATCAGCTCATCGTCCCTGCACTCCATGGTCCCTCAGATGTGCACGCCAGCCTCCAGCTGGCCTTCATGGCATCCTTCACCGTACTGAGGTCGTCCAGTCAAGTCCATATGCGTACCTGTACAACCTGCACACTCAACATACGCATATCAAATACACAAGGGTAAACCTAACTTAAACCCTTTGCCCAAACATCAAAACCCATGGTCACACCGGACCATCTTAGGGCCGATTGCTCCAACAGTTTCATCCAGCTCGGAATATCTTCCAAGAAGTTCCGCAGCCATTCAGCTTCTTCAGCTGCTTTGTCAAGTGCTATAAACTCGGATTCCATAGTAGACCGAGCAATGCACGTCTGCTTAGTGGATTTCCATGACACCACTCCCCCACCGATCGTGAATACATATCCACTAGTGGATTTGGAGTCTTTTGTATCCGATATCCAATTAGCATCACAATATCCCTCTAAGACAGCGGGATACTTTCCATAATGTAATCCGTAGTTCATAGTATATTTCAAATATCTAAGAACTCGCATTAATGCTTTCCAATGAGTGTCGTTTGGATTACTCGTGAAACGACTCAATTTGTTGACCACACAGGCAATATCAGGGCGAGTGCAGTTTGTGAGATACATCAAACTGCCTATTATCCGAGAATATTCCAATTGTGATATGGGCTCACCAAGGTTTTTTGCTAAGTGTTGACTTAGATCCATCAGCGTTTTGACAGTAGAGAGGTCGTATGCATTGAACCTTTTCAATATTGACTCTACATAATGGGATTGTTTTAAAACTATCCCATCGGATGTCTTAAGAATTTTAATTCCCAATATGACATCTGCTAGACCCATATCTTTCATGTCGAAATTTTTGGTCAACATTTTCTTAGTATTCATGATTATATCATGATTACTTCCCATTATAAGCATATCGTCTACGTATAGACAGACGATTACATAGCTTCAGGTGTGCTTTTGACATAAATGCATTTGTACTTGCGTTTTAGTATCCATCAGCTTTATACTTGCGTTTAGTATCCACTTACAACCTAATGGTTTAGTACCAGAAGGAAGGTCTACTAATTCCCAAGAATGGTTATTCATGATGGACTCGATTTCACTATTGACTGCTTCTTTCCACAATGGGGCATCGGGACCAGAGAGAGCTTCACTTAATGTTCTTGGTTCCATTTCCGACATAAAAGTCATGAAATACGGCCCGAACGATTTCTCAACTCTAGCCCGTTTGCTCCGTCGTGGCTCTTCGATTTGATCGTCAATAGTCTTTTTATGACAACTAAGTTCTGGAATGTTATCTTCGTTTGGACTTTCGTTGTCATCACTTTGAACGTTTCCCTTTTTATTTGGGAACACGTCTTCATAGAATATTGCATTCCGAGATTCAATGGTTGTACCCACATGAATATCAGGAATGTCTGACTTATGAACTATGAAGCGATATGCACTACTGTTTTGGGCGTATCCGACAAATATCGCATCGAACGTTTTAGGTCCGATCTTTACTTGCTTTGGCTTAGGTACTTCGACCTTTGCTAAGCACCCCCACACTTTCAAGTATTTGTATGACGGCTCGCGGCCTTTCCATAGTTCATATGGCGTTTTGTCATTTTTCTTGTGAGGGATTTTATTGAGAATGTGGTTTGCTGATAATATAGCTTCCCCCCACAAGTTCTGGGGTAAGCCTGAATTTATTAGCAAAGCATTCATCATTTCTTTCAGTGTCCGATTTTTAAGTTCGGCAACGCCATTCGATTGGGGTGAGTAGGGCGCCGTTGTCTGATGAATAATGCCAAATTCTGAGCAGAATTCATCAAACGGTGCACCATATTCTCCACCTCTATCGCTACAAATTGTTTTAATTCGTTTATCAAGTTGATTCTCAACTTCAATTTTATAGGTTCTAAAAGCTTCTAAGGCTTCGTCTTTACTTCTTAAAAGAAAGACATAACAGAAACTCGTGCAGTCATCGATAAAAGTAACGAAGTACTTTTTACCTCCTCTAGTTTGCACGAATTTTAAATCACATAGATCACTATGTATTAATTCTAGAGGCGTCGTTGACCTTTCCACCGAGTGAAAGGGTAGTCTCGTCATTTTCGCTTCCACGCACACTTCACATTTGTGCATTTCGTCAATATCGATGTTCGGTAATAAATTTAGCATGACGAGACGTTTTAGTGTATTATTGTTAATATGTCCGAGTCGATCATGCCATAAATAAAAACACTCAACAACATAGCTAGAAGCTTTTATTTTATTACCATTAAATTCACGGTGTACAGTCATTACAACTATCTTGAACAGATTTTGTTCCAAGTATCCCTTACCTATGAAGACACCGTTCTTTGTAAGTACAAAGTTGTTGGACTGGAACACCAATTTGAAGCCGGCTTTAACAAGTGCCGCTCCAGAAACTAAGTTCTTCCTGATGTCGGGAACATGGAGCACATCAATGAGAGTTAGCTCCTTTCCGGACGTCATTTTCAGAACTACTTTCCCGAGTCCAACAATCGAGGATGAAGCGGAATTGACCATAAAGAGCGTTCTTCCGCTTATCGGGGTATACGTGGAGAACAGCGCCTTATTTGAACAGATATGGCGTGTTGCTCCAGTATCGATCCACCACTGCCTCGGGTTGTCCACCACCGTATTGGCTTCAAACACGACCGCAGCGAGGTCCAGGTCCATTTCGTTGGAAGTTGCGACCTGGTTTGCAACATCCTTCCGGCCTTTGGTTGGCTTCTTCGGACGTCTGCAGTCTTTGGACATGTGTCTTGACTTTCCGCAGTTGTAGCAGGACCCCTTGAATTTGCCTTGAGCCTTCTTGATTGGTTGTTTCGGCTTCTTGGCTCTCGGTTCCGCCAGGTTGGACATCTCGTCAACTGTCCGCTTTGTTCGTTTAGAGTCGGAAAATTTTTGGTTATCCTCCTCAATGCACAGCTTCAGGATCAGGTCTTCAAGTGCCATCTCCTTTTGCTTGTGCTTCAGGTAATTTTTGAAATCCTTCCATGACGGATGGAGTTTCTCGATTACCGTGGCCACCTTGAATGATTCGTTTAGTGGCATGCCTTCGGTATCCAGATCATGCATTATTATTTGCATGTCTTGGACTTGAGACATTATGCTCTTGGAATCCACCATCTTGAAATCCAAAAATCGGCCGACGATGAATTTCTTCAGTCCGGCGTTTTCGGTTTTGTATTTCTTTTCCAGAGATTCCCACAGGGATTTGGCTGTCTCAATTACGCTAAATACGTTGTACAATGCATTGTCCAGTGCATTGAGAACGTAGTTGCGGCACAGAAAATCCCCATGTGACCACACTTCGCGAGCAGCCTGACTCTCGGAATAATTTTCCGCAGCGGCTGGCGGGTCATCACGCAAAAACCGTACAAGGTTTAGCGTGGTTAAGTAGAACAGCATCTTTTGTTGCCATCTCTTGAAATCGGCTCCGGCGAATTTCTCCGGCTTCTCGGCGTGCGGGATGGAGGTCAGTATGTCGTTGATCACGGCCATTTCAGTTTGCCAATATCGTTTTACGATTGTTGGCGGTCCTGTGGCCTTTTTGTAATCTCCGCGGTATTTGACTTAGTCGATTTTACTCGACCGTCGGAACTTCCGGGAGGTTGCTGCCGGGAGGTAGCAAACTGAATTTGTTTACGTCGAGGCTAGTGTTGGATACTATCTCCGTAAAACGATATTGCTCCGCTACGGTGCTCACGGATAGCAGCAATTCGTTCCCAAGATACAACGACGTCGTCTCGAAATAGTAGCACTTCAAATTCCGAGACCGGCGAACCTTTCCGTAGGATTTTCGGACTCTCGATGCAGAAGATGAGCTCTCTAATGCTTAGATGCTTGAATGCTTCGAATGATTGAATGAATGAATATTTCCAAAGGAGGGATCCTTTATATAGTAGGTGAAGAGGCAAGTGACCCTTGGCGAGGACTGATCCGAACCATCAGTTCATAACCCTTTAAAGGGTTCTGATCTCAGCCATTAGATCTGAAGAGTTATAACTCTTCAGATGGCGGGTGGCGGGCTCGCAGGTGCGAGCACCTGCTCGCCCAAGGGTAGAGAGCACCTGTGCTTTTTGTATTGACTGCAAAAGCACAGCAACACATATAAGGTAACATTGGCTTTCGCCAATTAGCGATGTGGGACTAATCCCCATCTTTCTCCTTAACGCTATTTTGAGTACGACTTTAAACACTTAATTTCTCATTTACCCGTAATTGGTTTTGAGCAAATTAATAGTCTAGATTTATCTATGCGAAACGTAGATTTCGATTTTGAAGTCAAATATGACTTTCATCGATCGATGGTACTTTGATTTCGCCTCACAAAATCATATCCAACATATTTCTCTTCCAAGATTTTCACAGCCTCAGTGAATAAACCATCACTCGTTATAGGACAACAAATTTTGATAGGAATGGAAAAATAGACAACTAGAACCTTCCATAATGAATCAACAAGGATACTACATGCTTCATGTTATCAAGTATTCCATGTGAGTCTGATAAGCTCGACTAGAATGAAATAGACCAGGATTCATTAAGAACAGGAAGTCATACTGCAAATCTATAAAAACCGTGATTTCCCTTGAAGTAGCTGGCGCGTTCAGCTAAAGAAGCCTTCTCAAAGAATGTAAAGGCTCTGCTAAAATTGAGAGTAATAAGAACCAGTAAAAGTCGTCACAGAACCACAACAATAATAGTAACTTTAGGCATGACAATCAACCCAAAGACTGGACAAGAAGAAAAAGGAAAGGAAATAATGGTCTTCAACTATAAGAGACTTAATGATATTACGAACAAAGACTAATACAGTCTTCCGGGGATAAGCACCATTATAAGAAAGGTCAGTGGCAAAAGATTTTTTTTCAAAATTTGACCTTAAATCCGGTTTTCATCAAGTTGCTATGCATCCCGACTCCATTGAGTGGACGACGTTTTGGGTACCGGATGGATTATATGAATGGCTTCTCATGCCATTCAGTCTTAAGAATGCACCTGCTATTTTTCAAAAAAAAAAGAATAATTACTTCAGAGGAACTGAACAGTTCATCACAATCTACATTGATGATATACTGGTATTTTCAGAAAACGAAAAGGAACATGAGCAACATCTTAGAGCCATGCTCAACATATGCAAGGAGAATGACCTAATACTTAGTCCTACTAAGATGAAGATAGCAGTAAAGGAAATTGAATTCTTAGGTGCCATCCTAGGAAATAATAAAATCAGACTTCAGTCTCATATAATCAAAAAGATAGTTGATTTCAAAGAAGAAGAATTGATAACAACAAAAGGTACGAGGACTTGGTTAGGAATATTTAATTATGCCCGCAATCACATTCCTAACCTTGGTAGATTACTAAGTCTTTTATATGCCAAAACAAACGCTACTAGAGAAAAGCGTATGAATAAGGCTTGAGACTTAGTTAAGCAAATTAAGGCTGCGTTTGGTAGGGTGTAATCCACCCTATAATGTAATCGAGATTACATTACAAGTTGGATTCCTTTGTTTGGAATCACTTTAAGATTGTAATATAATGTAATCTCGATTACAAAAGAGGTTGATGATTTGTAATCTGGATTACAAACCAAAACCTCTGTAATCTGGATTACATTACAGCTTGTAAAGTCGTCGGTCGGGCGGTGACAGTTGTTAGCCGTATATATACTAAACTTTCAGTATATATTATAAAAATTTAAGTATGAATTTATTTAGATTTAATATTATTTGAAGATAGGGTAAATCAGTCAGGGTAAATCAAGAAGCAGTGGGCGGTTTAGAAGCCCAACGTCTCACGGTTCGCGTCCCATTTGGAAAAAAAATTCTTACAAATATACCGTAGCTGGAGATCGAACCGCGATTATCTAAAATAGCACTACAAACTGCAAACTGCAAACATGAAAACACGATTACAGCACTACAAACTGCAAACACGAAAGATGCATGAAAAATATCACTTGCAGTATCTAGCAGCATGAAGGAAAGCATGATCCTGATGGATTTGATACATTGATGGGAAGAAAAGATAGGAAATTCAAGATACTGACCATGGTTAAGAAGATCTAAATGATGTTAATTACTGATCCTGTCGCCGAGCGCGATGGAGCCGCAACCGGATGACGGTGTGGAGGCGTGACGTGGATGATGACTGGATGTCCTCGCGCAGAATGACAGCGGGCGTGTGGCGTCCTTCGAATGGTATGGAGCAGGTGCCGCCGGATGAACCCTCGACCTGATGGGGATTGACCTGGGGAGGAAGATGACCGTTAGCAACCTAGCCGGGAGACGTCCCGGCAAGGCACTCCGACGGTCAAGTCAGCACTCCGATGAACAAGAAAAATAAGGAAGCACTGAAGACAAGAGGTTTCGCGCGTATCTGTGCGTACCTGCGAATGAGGAGAGGAGTGGCTTATATAGCCGGGGAAAAGGACCAAATTTGACATGTGTCAGGACCTTCTGACAAGGTCAGAGAATATGGTATGGTGAGGTCGATTTGGGTATGACCTGTGTCAGGATCCTCTGACAGGATCAGCGGATGTGGTATGGTGAGGTTGTGCTGAGTATGACCTGTGTCAGGATCCTCTGACAGGGTCAGAGGATATGGTATGGTTATGCCGATTTGTAACCAACCTTCTTTGTCGTATACCGCTCGTCTTGTGTGAGGACAAAGACGGGTTTCTGTTAATCAAAGAGAGTCAGTTCACACGAATGGTGATAGCCTGTTATCTGCAGCGGGTTCAGGTGTATTCTGTGGTTATCTCTGGGTGATCCCGAGAGAGTGTCCGAGCGGACACAGGGACAGCACGCCCGGCCGGATATTAAGTCTGGGTGTAAGGTCTGCCGGGCGGATGCACTTCGGATAAACGAGGTGTGTGAGCCTTAATGCGGTCGGCGGGTTTGACCGGCCGGATGAGGCGTGTAAGCCTTAATGCGGTCGGCCGGCCGGGTTTGACCGGCCGGATGAGGCGTGTAAGCCTTAATGTGGCCGGCCGGGTTTGACCGGCCGGATGAGGCGTGTAAGCCTTAATGTGGCCGGCCGGGTTTGACCGGCCGGCGGAGACCCTGGGACCGGTCAAGATGTTTGACGAGTTGGCTGCCCGTACATTGGCGTGGATCCTGAAGTGGGCCAGGCCGTTTGCCACGATGGCGATCCGTACGGTGCCAAGGAAGGGGCGGGATCAAGTATATATACTGAAACAATGTATACTCAAATTTTTTCAAATAATACTCAAATTTCTTAAATTAGTACTCAATCTCAAATCATTTATACTAAAATTTTTACAATATATACTGAATTTGTACTCTTTTATATTGAAAAAAAATAACACACAAAATCATCTTGTCAATCCCATTAAGGGGTACATACAAAGATTTTAACAAGTGAGGATTGCATGCAAAGGTCAATTTCAGTTTGGAAAGTTTTTATCAATTTTTTTTACCTAAATAAATAGATTAAAGAATTTTTCTTTTTTAAGTCCACACAAGTCAAATTGATGATAAATAAAAAGTTTTTTATTAACTTTTTCATACTAATATGTAATAAAATTATCTTTTATATTAAGCATACAACTAAGAAAATGAAAATTATGAAAAATGAATCATATTTGTTTTGTGTGCATAACCCAGTGAGCACTAGAAAAATTGAGGAAATAAACAGGTAAGGAAATGAGCAATAAGATATAAATCATTTATACTTCTTGTGATACCATCTAACCATATTTGTCGTTCAAATGAATCTCGACCTTTTTAAACCAAATAAATTGTAATTCCAATTTTATATTTCTATTGAATTACTTTATTTTTAATATAAGAGAAATAAAGAGATTGTATTTTTTTAAGTTGGCACCAGATATAAAGAGATTGGCCTAGTTTCACTAAAATTTCTTATTGACTATCAGCGTAAATCAAAAAGTGGTCGTAGTAGATGACCAATTAACCTAACATTCTTAGGACAATCGTCTATTAAAGAAAATTTATCCGTTAATTTATCGAAACTGGAACTTATTCCTTACATGTATGAGAAATTGAGAAAATAATTTATCAATGTATTATTGTCTTAGAGTAAAGAGATTGCATTCTTGATTGTTGTTTGTTAGTTTGTTAGAATATATCAATCAAAAATATATATTAGGAAATTATCAATTCTGGTAGCTCATCAAAAATCTGCAGATGACGGGGCGGGCTGGCTAACATCTTGGTGAATTGAAAAAACCCAACCTAATTCATCCCAAAGCGAGTTGTGGGTTATGTGGGACATGAGCTCATAAAAAAGAAGAATCGAAAAAATAATAACACAATGGGGTCGTTGGGCCTGATATGGCCCAATGTGCCGAATATTAGATTTTTTTCTCGATTCTTCGTTATTACATTTTAACACCTCGAAGAAGTCCAAATAAATAATGGATAACATATTTGAACTCCTTGTAATCTCAGAAATCTACGGGAATTGAAATTTGTGAAATCGGACCTCTCCTTTGAAGATTCGGTATAAAGTAAAAATTCGGTATACAAGAGTAAAATTCGGTATACAAGATGATTTAATACTAATTTAAAAAATTTGAATATAAAGTTTCGGTGACCCCTCCTTTGAAGATCTTGATGCGGTAGCCCCTCCATTATGATCTTGATGCAATCTCACATACTGAAAATTTTAAATTTTATATTCAATTTCTTCAAATAATACTAAATCTAAATAAATACATACTTAAAATTTTTATAATATATACTAAAAATTTTACTATATACTGAAATAATGTATACTCAAATTGTCTAGAAGAAAAGAAATAAATTACAGTGACAAACTACAGGACTCAAAAATGTATAATAGTAAAATAACATATTTTTTATCACAAACTCCTACGATGTGTAACAGATGATTTTTCTTTCTAACAAGAACCAATGTGGATCAACATTCTTAAGGAGAAATGTCAACATTAACGAGCGAGATTTTAGGTAATTGACAATATTTAATTTAACTAATAAAACAAGCCCCTCATTGCATTCAAATGGAAACAATGCCTGTCCGGGCCCGAGTTTGGCAATAAACTCATTTTGCTTTACTCCAGGGGGTTTTCTAGATATCTCTGGCAAAGAATTTTGACTACAGCTGAAAGAGGTATAACCATACTCACTGCCATTAGGCAGCCACTTCAATTGATCTGACTCAACCGGTAAATAAAGATAGAATGTAGGATTACCAAAAGCTAAATGCTACTATGAATGCAAGCTCATACTAAAAAATATTTTAGCTACATATTAACTACTTAAGAATAAGATAAAAACATTACCTGTGATATGTGGACTGCCCTCTTTGCAAGACACATCCAGCTTATAGACAACAACATTGTGTTCATTTGGGATTTCATTTTCTATGGTATAATGCATTCAAAATTTGTTAAGATACTCCATATATCACTATAAAAAAATTTGAAATATATATATACACAAACCTGCCAGATATCCAAAGAGTCTTGGGTAGGGTTGTGCAATTGGTTCAAACCGAACCAACCGAGTCGATTAAATTCAAAATCGAACCGACCGAACTTTTTTCGAACCAACCGAACCGAACCGAACCGAACCGAACTTTTCAAAAAATCAAACCGACCAAACCGATAAAACATCGGTTTATTCGGTTTTTGACCGAAATAACCGAATTTTTCAGTTCGATTTGATTTGGTTCAGGTTTAATTTGATTTGATTCCAATTTGATTCGGTTCAACTCATAATATCGATTTGATTAGTTTCGATTTGACTCATTTCAACTCATAATATCAATTTAGTTTGATTTCGATTTGGTTTGATTCAATTTGATTTGATGGGATTGATAAGATGATTTTGTGTTATTTTTTTATCAGTATACAAGAGTAAAAATTCGGTATAAAGTAAAAATTCGGTATACAAGAGTAAAAATTCGGTATACAAGATGATTTAGTACTAATTTAAAAAATTTGAATATAAAGTTTCGGTGACCCCTCCTTTGAAGATCTTGATGCGGTAGCCCCTCCATTATGATCTTGATGCAACCTCACATACTGAAATTTTTAAATTTTATATTCAAATTTCTTCAAATAATACTAAATCTAAATAAATACATACTTAAATTTTTATAATATATACTAAAAATTTTACTATATACTGAAACAATGTATACTCAAATTGTTTGGAAGAAAAGAAATAAATTACAGTGACAAACTACAGGACTCAAAAATGTATAATAGTAAAATAACATATTTTTTATCACAAACTCCTACGATGTGTAACAGATGATTTTTCTTTCTAACAAGAACCAATGTGGATCAACATCTTAAGGAGAAATGTCAACATTAACGAGCGAGATTTTAGGTAATTGACAATATTTAATTTAACTAATAAAACAAGCCCCTCATTGCATTCAAATGGAAACAATGCCTGTCCAGGCCCGAGTTTGGCAATAAACTCATTTTGCTTTACTCCAGGGGGTTTTCTAGATATCTCTGGCAAAGAATTTTGACTACAGCTGAAAGAGGTATAACCATACTCACTGCCATTAGGTAGCCACTTCAATTGATCTGACTCAACTGGTAAATAAAGATAGAATGTAGGATTACCAAAAGCTAAATGCTACTATGAATGTAAGCTCATACTAAAAAAATGTTTTAGCTACATATTAACTACTTAAGAATAAGATAAAAACATTACCTGTGATATGTGGACTGCCCTCTTTGCAAGACACATCCAGCTTATAGACAACAACATTGTGTTCATTTGGGATTTCATTTTCTATGGTATAATGCATTCAAAATTTGTTAAGATACTCCATATATCACTATAAAAAAATTTGAAATATATATATACACAAACCTGCCAGATATCCAAAGAGTCTTGGGTAGGGTTGTGCAATTGGTTCAAACCGAACCAACCGAGTCGATTAAATTCAAAATCGAACCGACCGAACTTTTTTTGAACCAACCGAACCGAACCGAACTTTTCAAAAAATCAAACCGACCAAACCGATAAAACATCGGTTTATTCGGTTTTTGACCGAAATAATCAAATTTTTCAGTTCGATTTGATTTGGTTCAGGTTTAATTTGATTTGATTCCAATTTGATTCGGTTTAACTCATAATATCGATTTGATTTGTTTCGATTTGACTCATTTCAACTCATAATATCAATTTAGTTTGATTTCGATTTGGTTTGATTTCAATTTGATTTGATGGGATTGATAAGATGATTTTGTGTTATTTTTTTATCAGTATACAAGAGTAAAAATTCGGTATAAAGCAAAAATTCGGTATACAAGATGATTTAGTACTAATTTAAAAAATTTGAATATAAAGTTTCGGTGACCCCTCCTTTGAAGATCTTGATGCGGTAGCCCTCCATTATGATCTTGATGCAACCTCACATACTGAAATTTTTAAATTTTATATTCAAATTTCTTCAATAATACTAAATCTAAATAAATACATACTTAAAATTTTATAATATATACTAAAAATTTTACTATATACTGAAACAATGCATACTCAAATTGTTTGGAAGAAAAGAAATAAATTACAGTCACAAACTACAGGACTTAAAAATGTATAATAGTAAAATAATATATTTTTTATAACAAACTCCTACGATGTGTAACAGATGATTTTTCTTTCTAACAAGAACCAACGTGGATCAACATACTTAAGGAGAAATGTCAACATTAACGAGCGAGATTTTAGGTAATTGACAATATTTAATTTAACTAATAAAACAAGCCCCTCATTGCATTCAAATGGAAACAATGCCTCTCCGGGCCCGAGTTTGGCAATAAACTCATTTTGCTTTACTCCAAGGGGTTTTCTAGATATCTCTGGCAAAGAATTTTGACTACAGCTGAAAGAGGTATAACCATACTCACTGCCATTAGGCAGCCACTTCAATTGATCTGACTCAACTGGTAAAGAAAGATAGAATGTAAGATTATCAAAAGCTAAATGTTACTATGAATGCAAGCTCATACTAAAAAAATATTTTAGCTACATATTAACTACTTAAGAATAAGATAAAAACATTACCTGTGATATGTGGACTGCCCTCTTTGCAAGACACATCCAGGTTATAGACAACAACATTATGTTCATTTGGGATTTCATTTTCTATTATATAATGCTTTCAAAATTTGTTAAGATACTCCATATATCACTATAAAAAAATTTGAAATATATATATACACAAACCTGCCAGATATCCAAAGAGTCTTGGGTAGGGTTGTGCAATTGGTTCAAACCGAACCAACCGAGTCGATTAAATTCAAAATCGAACCGACCGAACTTTTTTCGAACCAACCAAACCGAACCGAACTTTTCAAAAAATCAAACCGACCGAACCGATAAAACATCGGTTTATTCGGTTTTTGACCGAAATAACCAAAATTTTTCAGTTCGATTTGATTTGGTTCAGGTTTAATTTGATTTGATTCCAATTTGATTCGGTTCAACTCATAATATCGATTTGATTTGTTTCGATTTGACTCATTTCAACTCATAATATCAATTTAGTTTGATTTCGATTTGGTTTGATTTCAATTTGATTTGATTTTGTTTAATTCTTATATGGTTCGGTTCTAATTTAGTTCGGTTCAATTTAAAATATCGATTTAATCGGTTTAACCTAATTTCGATTTTCAAAATCGAAACCGAACCGATTAAACTGATATTTTCAAAAAAAAAACCTAACTTCCGAATTAACCGAACTTTTATGTTCGGTCGGTTAATTCAGTTTAACAGACCGTTTGCACAACCCTAGTCTTGGGCCAGCATGGAGCGTAATGAAGCTAAACCTGTGTAGTAGTCAGTTTAAAGAACAAAACGATACATATTCTCGAGAACAAGTTAACTTTATACCTTAAAATAGGACTGTGCAATCGATTCAAACCGAACCGACTAAATTGATTAAATTCAAAATCGAATCGACCGAACTTTTTTTGAACCAACCGAACCAAACCAAACTTTTCAAAAAACCGAACCGACCGAACCAATAAAATATCGGTTTATTCGGTTTTCGACAGAAATAATCTATTTTTTCGGTTCGATTTGATTTGGTTCCGGTTTAATTTAGTTTGATTCCAATTTAGTCAGTTCAACTTATAATATCGATTTGATTTGTTTCGATTTGATTCATTTCAACTCATAATATTAATTTAGTTTGATTTCAGTTTGTTTTATTTGGTTTAATTCTTATTTGGTTCAATTTTAATTTTGTTCGGTTCAATTTAAAATATCGATTTAATCGGTTTAACCTAATTTCGATTTTCAAAATCGAAACCGAACTGGTTAAATTGATATAACCGATATTTTTGAAAAAAAAAATCGAGCTTTCGAATTAACCGAACCGAATTTTTAAGTTCGATCGGTTCAATCAGTTAGTTCGATTTAACCGACCGTTTGCACAACCCTACTCACAAATGAGTATCCTCTGGAATGCATTGACAATAGGAAATTCAATGCCGTTCATATCAAATACAATCTCGTCCTCAGTGAGTTTGGAATTTCAACCTTAAAGTTTAAGAAATCTTCTATTCCGACGCCCCCATTGATATGGAAGCTGAGTAAAAGTAATGTTTACATCGAAAAGCTACAATAAAAGACAAATGCACAACGAAGCACACGGAACGAGATCACAAGTCGTTGAAAACTTACATTGATCCAGGCTGAAGGGATTAGCTGTAAGCTGAGTAAAGGGCATTTTATCGAATGACACGCATGATTTTTCGAATTAATCAAAAGATGCATGCTATTTTATTATTTATCAAAAAATATATTTTTTTCAGTACTCTTTCAATTTTACTCTTCTGTCAAATCTAATTTATATATATGCAATCTCTTTTTCCTTTCCTCTTTCTCTTATGCATACAACATATCTTCTCTTTCCTCTCCCCTCTTCATATTTCTCCCACTTTTACATGCATTTTCTTTCTCTTTCATCTTTTCTTTCTACTCTCTTTTAGATGAATAGATGCATAATATGGAAAAAATATCAGGCCCGTGTTAAGCCTGATATTTTTCATATCAAGCCCAACGTGGACCAATTTCGAAAATCTTTCTTGTTGTGGGACTACTTAAAAGTTTTTTAAATATTCTAAACTATAATTAAATCTCAAAGAATATATATATAATTGAGTCATTTTGATAATATTCTTATTATTTGCTAATAAGAACTATTTATCATCATTGTCAATATCTCTTGTTACTTATATTTAAATGAAATAGGATTCCTAAAATAATAGATAGCATAAATTAAGGTGGAATCAAAATTTAAAGATCACATTGGGATTGATATGAAATTATATTAGGCTCACGTACTGGGTTTGATATGGATATCATATCAGACCCAATGAGCCAAATATAAAATTTTTTTGTGGATTCTTTATAGTACACTCACTGGTGTGCATACCCAGTGAGTGCACTAGAAAAATTGAGGAAATAAACATGTAAGTAAATGAGCAATAAGAAATAAATATTTATACTTACACCATATGACCATATTTGTCGTTCAAATGAGTCTCGGACTTTTTAAACCAATGAAATTATAATTCCAATTTTATATTTCTATTGAATTTATTTATTTTTAATATAAGAGAAATAAAGAGATTATATTTTTTAATTGACACCGGATATCTAATTTATGCTGATTAATTCTAGATGTGATCAACCTAGTTCTACTAAAATTTTTCATCGACTATCAACAAAAATCGAAAAGTGATCGTAGCAGATGGCCAATTAACACAACATTGTTAGGTCAACCGTCTATTGAAAAAAATTCATCCATTAATTATCGAAACTGGAATTTAATCCTTAAATGTATAAAAAATTGAGAAAGCACCCTATCAATGTACTATTATCCTTGAGTAAAGAGAATGTATTCTTGATTGGATGTTTGTTTGTTCGGTAGAATAGATTAATCAAAACTACACATTAAGAAATTATCAGTTGTGCTAGCTCATCAAAAACCCGCAGATGACGGGGAGGGCCGGCTGCCATCTTGGTGAATTGAAAAACCTAACTTAATTCATCCCAAAGCGAGTTGCGAGTTATGCGGGACAGTCTATGAGCTCATCAAAAAATCTATAAAACGTTGAAAATTTTAAATTTAGTTTGCGTATTAGACAGATAAAACTTGCAAGTCCATTAAATTTTTCATTTTAATTTTCAACTTAAAAAAATCTCAATACTAACCCACTTAACAAGCTAACCCAATCCATCACTGGCCGTCCACCTAGATCCGATAGATTGATAAAATTTCAATACTAACTCACTTAAATTATTTAATTGAACATACCACCCAAATTGACAACTATACTATAAAAGCTAATTCAATTTTATTTCGTGTGTTATAAAGTTACACTATTAACAAGTCATTTGATGGAGTAAAATGATATTTTTATTACAACGACAACATAATACATAAATCAACCATAAACTTAAAAGCACCTTGTAAATTTGCATAATTTATTAGAGAAAAGAAAAACGGTTCCTGTTAAATAGAATGATTGTCTTGTATAAATCATTTGTTTTGACAAGTAACAAAATTGCTTAAATAATTTTACATAGGAAAACAAAAATTCTCAACTAAACTACCATAACATAATCTAAACCTGGAGAAACAACAAAACTCTCATCTAAGTGATTCACAAAATGGATCTCTACAGAGTGCACCAAGTTAGCCTAGAGTTTGAGAATGTGCCATTAGCTTGCTTGGCTTCTCAAGTGAACCGTCATTTTTATGTTCATTCCTCCAAATTCGGATGCCAAATATTTGTACACGTAAGGAATCGCCACAGTTTGCATTTCTTTGCCGCAAGCTTGGCATATATAGCTCTTGGGAGTTCTGGCAGGCGGGAGGTTCTTCTTCTGGGGTTGTATAGTAGTGGCCGAGAGAAGACTGCCACAGTCGGAGCATACATGAGCTATGTGGTAGTCGGAACAGGTGTGGAGCCTGTCATGTAAAAGGTAGGCAGCTCCATGGGCAAGAACTGCATCGCGCTCCATTTCTCCAAACCGAATACCACCACCTCGTTTCCTTCCTCCAATGGGTTGCCTGGTGATCTGATCCACAGTTCCCGTAGAGCGTACCTGAATCATTAATACAAGTTAATCGAACTCAACAGAAAGATCACAAGCTATCACAATTCTTTAGTAGAAGCCAAAGGCGCAAACCATTACAAAATGACATAAGTTTTTAAAATAAAAATTACATATTTATGTTGTAAACATGTTAACCCAGAAAAGTCAACAAGACACTGAAAGGAGAACCAAATACAGTCAGAGAATGCACTGCAACTAAAGTTTACCAGGCTATTTCACCAAACGGCTTGTCAGATTGTTTGGTAAAACATCTTGATCTAACGTGAAAGCGTTTTGATACAATGAATGAGTGGGCATGATTTGGGCATTTTCTAATAGGTTAGGATGGAAATAGGGATTTTTCATTGTAAGGGGCCTTATCAGGTGTTCAATCACTCGTTCACAGGATCATTTTAAACAGGAAGATGATGATCAACACTAGCGCATGGTGAAATTTCCACAGAAGCATTTATTAGAAATCTACAATTTAGAGGATGAAAAAATGGGGTTTCATCCACGTACCTAACTGCTTCACTAAAATAGTAGTATTTTTTATTATCTGCAGTGTTCCACTTAATGGTTTACGTTCAGGGATAAATTAGAAAAGAAATAAAACTTACTTATAATATTATTATACTTAAATAAGAGCCACGTAGTATTTTTTAGTACCAGAATTTAGCAAATAAACAGGAAATGGAGAAAGATCACCTGAAATTTGTCAGAAACCATGTGGCGGAGTCGCTGGTAATAAACAGGCCCAAAAAAAATCCTACAAGGCAACCGTGTTCCATAAACTCCACTGTACAGTTCCTCTTCTCCATAATAGTTGAAACCATAAGAAATCAGCATTTGACCTAGTTCATCAATCAGTGGGCTAGATTTGGATTTCTTATCTTCATCTTCTTTGTTGCAATTTGACCTGACGAAAGGAGTTGCATCAACAAATTTTCCATGCAGGCTTCCTCCCTGCAAAGGTTAGCAAAGAAATGTAGAATTTGCTACCACCAAGACTTGCCATAGGATAAAAAAGATTCCAAAAGAGAGTTGGAAAACTGAAATGCCTAGGTGCATTGATGACCAAATTTCTAATCAAAACCAGGTTTACTTAGACAAAGCAAAATTATACTGTAATAAGCAACGAGTAAACAGCAAAGACCTAAAGAGTGACCTTAGCTGCCATCGACTCCAGAAGCATTGCAATAGTCATTCGCGAAGGAAATGCATGAGAATTAATTATTAAATCTGGTCGCATCCCAGTAACTTCAGAAAATGGCATCAGTTCAGAAGGCCATAGCTGAGAGCAAACACCCTTCTGCCCATGCCGGCTGCTAAACTTATCACCAATAATAGGATATCTGGTGTGTCGAGTGCGAATGTTAACCTGAAAAGGTTAATTATTGTGTTAAGCATCTTTACTCACCATTTAAAGCCTAAGCAAAAATTAACTAGCGGTGCACATAATGAATAATGGAAATGGTTTTGTTCCAAAAGAATGTTAGTGTTTGCTTATTACAGGTTTTCCATGTTCACTTGCATATTATCCAAGAAATGTGGAAGAGATTGATTACATAACTTGGTTTATGTTTTCTCATAAACATCAAGAATGAACTTTAGATGGGATTGATTTACATCAATTAAAGATCTTGCAGGTTGCAATTTAGATGCTTAATTAACTTATAAAACATTCAAAATCTTATTGATCACCACTGCACATATTATTATCATTTATCAATATCAAAGACACACAGGAAAATTATAAAAACCTAAATTTGTGATTCTGATGCATCAAAAAAATTTCAATTCAACAAAACAAATCTGAAGATGCATATTATGTTAGAAATAGTGAAGTAAGAAGATGAATCAAACCTTTTGCAGGTAGTTCTTTGAGCCCGTACCATCAACAGAAACATAGTCAATGATGGCATCTTCTGAACCTTTTGAATAAGTTGGTTTCGTTGTGCTTGTTAAGGTATTGTGTGTGCTATATACTGGCCCATGTGGATGTACTATCTGAAAAAATGTGTTGATGTTTTAGTATTATAGACAACAATCATAGATGTATTACTTAAGTGAAATAACCTGTCCAACGTAAGGTAGGCCATCTGAGTCAATTGAAGACGTCATGTTTATGTCAGTGTTGCTCCTGGCAAATATTTCTTGGACCCGGTCTGACTCATGCTTCTTTTTCAAGTCAATCGACTCTGTCTGCATAAAAAAATGTGGTGAATTGTAAATTGAAAAACATGCAGAAAAAAAAAGTAAACATTCAAGGTCGAGCACAATTCATGATTAATAAAACAAGAGCCAATGATCATGCTGCGCATAAGCAAGTCCGCTCTCTCTGACACATGCACAAGGGGAGAATCTTTGGAAGCAAACTATTTTCATTGCAATATGAATCTTCTATAGGGCCCTCAATATATACTCAATTGCAGTTGCAGGGAGACAAGGCATCAACTAAGGACAAAATAGATGGCAGAAGCTCTGCCAGAGAAGACTAGCTATTATACTAATAAAGATAAAGAATAATAACTATTTTCGTGTTTCATCCTAGACAGTGGTTTCAACAAAGAATTTTTCCTCTCAGTTCTTTGCTTCTATTCCAGCATCACGCTACACTGATTCCAGAAACAATAATGAAGAACTTTCTTAATTTTCCTATTAGAATGATCAATAACAGCTCTCCTGTCATGAATTGAGTTTGTCATTGAGAGTCAAGAAAATCTGTAGTCAAGGTATCTGAATGCTTGCAGAATCAAAAAGGGGAAGACATGGAGATGGAGTGGCGAAATGGACGATAAAGAGAGAAAATAAAAACCAATAAGGAAGTTGCTCGGACTTATTAGGTGGCTGTCCTGTAGGATTCTTAAAAGGCAGGTGTTGTTGGGTCCTCCATATCCCCTACTCGTTTTATTAAGTTCATTTCAGCCACTACAAGTCAGTTTTTTCTTCCTCCACCAAATGTATGATTAAGGCCCAAATGACGCAAAGACATAATAGGATGACTGATAATGATCAACAGTGAGAAAGGAAAAGGGAAGAACCATATGTGATGTATTCCTCTACTTGCTTTGAGTGGTGGAAACAACAAAAGGAAAAATTTGTAAATAAAGCCTTAGAAGTGATTGCTATTCAATTTGTGAGGATATCAAGTAAAATTCCTTCCCACTTTTCTTTCCCTACATTTTTTCCAACAAAATCATGATTTATTTCCTTTGTATCCCTTCTTCTTTGGTAAGGATGGGCATGGTTCAGACTAGGTATAAAAAAATCCCACAAACCAAACACAGCTCGGTTATTTTATTAACAAAACTGGAAACTGAAACTTTTGGGACAGTTCAGATCGCAGTTCGAGATTCTAGTTTCGCAGGGTTCTGATTTCTTGGGGATTTATGATTGCAAAATAATGTGGGTAAATACAATATGTTTTGAGCTTCTTTACCACTTTATAAGTAACAAATGTAGTATGTAATACTATGTTTGCATGTATTATGAAATAATAAAATATCCAATCTGTTCAAACGAGTTTTATATAAGAAAACGACCCAACCCTAAAACATTCCATCTCTCATCTGTGAAGCTCCATCCAAAACCTGAAAAAAAAACTAAATTTTCAGGTCAGGTTACTTCACTTTCCTGGTTCAGGCTGATTATTTATATTTTTTCCTATCACTACTTCTCAATGGTACAAGGGCATCAAAACACAAAAAAAAACAGATCATAATGATATGAACTTCTTCAGCATATGTACAATCACTGCCGGAAAGAATAATAGTAATTAGCTTATAGAAAATACAACCGGCATATCACAATGAACACAAATAATATTAGCTTCATCTATATTCACCAAAAATAGAAAGAATTATGCGAACATAAAATTATTATAAAAAGCATGACCACATAAAGCATTCCCCAATGTATTGAAAAATAATTTAATTGTTCAAATATTACTAGTAATGTTTCTTTGTCTAAAGCTCAATAGGTAAGATTCAGGTTGCTAACCCTAACATAGTTATATATGAACCATGAAAATACATGCATATGATAAGATGATAAGACACCTTGTAAATATGCCCACGACCAAACCCACGGTCCACGGACATCTTGTTCAAAATCATGGCATCTTCCATGTCATAACTGCAAAAAGGTGGAAGGAATAGCTTGAACACTAGCAAACCAATAGCAAAATACCAACACGTCATGATTAGTTTTAATGTACCCTGTGTAAGATAAAACTGCAACAATTGCATTTGTGCCGGTTGGGAACTCATCCATGCAGTATTTAGTATATGAAGCAGTCCGGACGAGGAGATTGCGGAGTCTGCGAAGGATATTTTGGGTGTGTAAATATTAAAGACAAATTTGAAATATGTCCATGCAAAGATCAACGAATATATAATCTAATGGCTAACAGTTGAGGATAAAAACATTGTCTTGATGTCATACTGCAAACTACCTTTTCATATATATTAGTAATTTGAAACCGTAGACATGTCAAGAAAGTTAATTAATAAGAAAGGGTTGTAGCCTTCTATAGTCTATGCATCAGAAGACAGACACTAATAGATAGTTACAGATATTCTCAACTATTTTGCTGCCGAAGGTGTCTTGTGAACCACATCCAACCACAATATACCATAAAATGGAAGCTTCAATGAGAATAACTACATAAGAATAATCTAACAAGTAGAACTAAAATATTAGCAATCAACATTAGTTAGGAAATGTTATATGGGCAAACCTGGAGATGATATGTCTTCAAATCTGCACGATGTTGCAAAGCTTGGCCAGAAAACCCCATTGTTTGTTTAGCCATCTAACATGCAAAAAACACAAAATGAAGGGATAGTCCTAGTAGCATATTTAGCAGCAAACAAAAGATGTAACATGACATAAAACAAAGCCAACCTGGCACTGGTACATGTTTCGTGGGCTCTGATTGTGATCAGACCAGGGAGTGAGATTGGCAACCACACTAAGTATTCCGGTTGGGTGTATTTCTTCATGTGTCGCAGGAAAGAAATCTCTTCTTCCACCATCTCCACCATCAGGGCATCTTATTTCCATAAATACCTATAGACAACAAAAGAATTTTGTTCAGAAGGCAGACATCTAAAACCAAAGGTCATTCTCATGAATCTGCACTGCATAAGTAAATCATAGATCATATCCTTACCTGCTCAAACGGCCCAATAAGTTCAATATCATTGCCTCCATCATTGACATGGGCAAGATTTCTAACAGGCCGAATAAATCTAGAAGGATTAGTAAATAGGTACAATCCAGGATATGCCCCACCAAAACTTAAAGGTATATATCCGACCTCTAAATCTTCAGGAATCTGCAGTGATCATGACCCAGGTGCAATTGTTAGAAATTGAATGGAGATAAAAGAAAGAAATCCAAGACGAAATACCCCTGATAAGGCAGAAAGCTTCAGGCTCCGGATATGTGCAACTACTTCCTCTATTTGATGAGAAGCTATAGACCCTACAACACATCCATCCAAGAGAACATGAAGAATTTCAGGAGGGCCAGCACGCTCAAGCTTCGGAAGCAATGGGGTCATTCCAAACGCAACTAAGACGGAGAGTATAGACATTCTTATCTTGAGAGTGTCTTTAGTTTTTCCTTCCGAATCATAGGAAGATGAAATACCTGAAGTAGGAGAGCAAACATGCTAGATTATCTAAAATTTTAAAGAAACCTAATAATCAGACAGCAACATTAGGTGGATATTTTAACCATGCAATACAAAAGATATATTAATCTTGGTTTTCCAATAACTGATTATGTTGAACATGCAATGATATGGAAACAGATACTGGAACAAACATAAAACAAAAGTAACCACAGCATTTGTCTGTTACTATTTTAATAAAATATATTCTACAGGGAATCAAAGGTACTCATGAAGAGATAGGAGTTTGCAAAACCTTGAAATGTACAAACCATGATTAACAATTTTAGTTATAGATTGTGAACTTACGACAGGAACAAGCCATATGGTTTAGCAAGCCACAAGGTTCCCCATCAGGAGTATTGACAGGGCAAAGGAAGCCCCAAGATCTGTAACATCAGTGAGAAATTAATGAACATATTACATATGACCATCTAGCAAACTTGTAAGCCATTCAAAAAAGATAAAGTGAGATGACATACTCTGGCAGCAATTTTCGTACACTTGTCGTACGCATCTTTGTAAAAGCAGCACCTCTATGTACAGAACGAAAATGCGATAGATAACGTAAGAAATTTAGCCTCTCTGCTTGAATGGTCATCCCTTCTCTCTACATAACCAAAACAAGTAAAAGATCTATATCAAATCAATTTTAAACAAGTTAAACTTCTTCCCTCTCCTTTCCGTCCAAGGAAAGGTTTCTCTCCTCAGTTAAATTTCTCCATAAGAAATACACCCTTAAGTGACAATCTTAGCGCAAAAGATTGATATTAACAAAATAAGTAGCATGAGGGGAGTAAAAAGGTAATCACCTGAGGCAAGTCTAGACCTGATTGTGTGTTCAATCTTCCAACTTTTATCATGCTCTCAATGGCCCTCCCAAAATTTGTAGAATTCTTGGTTACAATCTTCCTCACCTGTGCTACTGTTCATAGAATTATAAAACAACATGACAAAATGTTGAGAGTTGATGTGTTGATAAGTGATAACAAAGTAGGAAGGGATAGTGAAATGAATAGATAAATGAAAATGAGAAGTATGTACTAAATGAATCTAGCTTAAACCCTTATGGGTGAGAATGTCTATCAACAGTGACAACTTCTATGTCGAAATAGAGTTCACTTTTATTGTGATATATCATGGAGCAAAAGGAAAAGATCTTTAAAAGATATATTGCTAAACCTAGCTGAACTTGATTTAGGTAGTTTGGTTTTTCTTACTCATCATCTCAATCAATATTCACTCCAATAAAAACAAAAACTGGCATCTTGATTTAGGTAGTTTGATTTATTCTTATTCTTAGTCAAGCTTGATGATCCATTTGGAATCGATTCCAACTACTATAGCAATGTTAATGGCTGACTAGCCACACAAACAAGAGAGAACTAAATAAGACCTAGACAACAAACTGCATTAATTAATTAGCTATCAAAATTAGATTCGGTTCATGAGTTTCAAAGTTTAGACTGGCTCCATTAACAGTGCAAAAATTTGGGTGAGATGACTTACCTTTTAAATAATAAACTGTTTCAATAATTTGAATCTGCAACAAAATGTTATGGTACAAGAAATTGAAAGATATTTATACCACTTTTTATATCAAAGGCCCTTTCCTTCTTTGCTAGCTCATCAAGAAGTTGTTGTCTTGCCTTCTTCAACCACACTTGAAGTTTTTCCTACAAATAATGAATATGAAGGACAATAAGTTCATCCACAATATAGGCATGTTACATGTCTAAGAAAAAAGAGAAACCCAAATTGATCAGTCAGGGGAATTCATCAAAACATTCAAAGATACATTGCATGAGTAAAGGAAATGTTGATCCAAGTAGCAACAGAAAAGTTGGATGTCAAAATTATTTCCACAAAGCTTTGAGGTCTAACTCTAGAAATCAGGAAAATGCATTGTTCATGCACGGTGTCCATTAGACACAAGGCATTGAGGTGAAACAAAGATCATTCTCACCTGATATTCCCACCTACAAAGGATTTCACATCCACCTTGGGTTTTGTCAATGTCATCACAGTTAACTCAATCAACATCCCACTCCATGGTCAGATCCAATTTAGTGTTGCTCTTTTAACATTGTTCATCATCTCGATTTCCACTCCTTGAACACATAGCCTACTTCAAGTGTCACATATTAACAGTTAAGAGATTAGTTCCCAACAAATAATTAGTTGGGACAAAAAAAATCTGGACCAATGTGATATTTAAGATCCTAAGGTTGACCTCAAACAAGATCCAACTAAATTTATCCCACAAGAATCATATAACATGATCCTGTTCCAATTACCTGAATTTTTCAATCAGAATCATAAGTGAAAGGGATAGAGGAAGACCAAAGAAAAATTTAGTTAATATAAATCAACTATGATTAAATTGATTTAACTATAACTAATAATATAATTTTACATATGGCTCAATGGAGGGATAAAATCCTTGTCTCCTTGTAGCATCTATCAGATGTAGGTTTTCACCATTTCAGTCATCATTGCATAAAAATTTGTGATTGCATCGATGATTTATCTGCTCAACAAAAGGAAAATATCTGCAATCCTAACTTGCCAAAACACTAAGATGGGACCCTACTAGAAAATTCAAACCCCTCAATTAATAGACAGCTGAAATATCCCCTATGGCTATGAAGAAAGCAAGCTCAACTCGAGTTCTTTCTCATTTTAAAAGTTTTATATCAGGGTAGAATATATACACATTTAAGAAGCCTTCTTAAGAAGGTCCAGTATCAGTTGGTGACAGATAAAGAGTCATGGATTGGCTAATGCAAGCACACAAGGTGAAAATCATGACAGAAGCAAACCAAATCATGTTTGGTGACCAAAAGAGAATATTACACAGCAACAAAATACTGGAATTATAAAACAAGAGTTACTTTGTTAACTGTCTAAATACTCATTAATCAGGTATAAATCACCAATGCATAAACAGAATACCTTAAGATAAATGGCTATCAAGTGTCCAGGCAACAGAACTTCCTGGTTTTGGAGTGTATCAGGATTATCAGGGGCAGCAGTTTGATCTACGAGTGCATAAAGTTTCTGCAGCATAAAACTGAAAGAGCAAAGGATTAAGCAGGATATTCAAGACAACCTCATGTACAAAATGACATAGATCAGTAAGACAGAATATATATATATATAGAAAGAGAGCGAGAGAGAAGGAGAGGGAGAGAAAAACTAATATGATTATATGAGATAAAAAGAACTAACATTAGCAAATTGAACTTGTCATGATTGCTCCCAAGATGAATAAAGATATAGTCTTCAAGAACAGCTTCTGCAACCTACAGGACATAATATTATAGGTGCCGATCAAATACACAGTGTTGGTAAGAAGAATTCTTTTTTCAAAAGGAAAGAAGCATACATATTCATGAATCATGTCTATGGAGTTTAACTTACAGTTGTATAACTCTCGGTTTCAAATCCATCCATGACTGGTCTGAAGTACTCTCCTACAGATTAAAGACAGATTACTGCAATGCACGATCAACATCAACAAAAGCACCAGATATCAAGGAATACCAATATGCTTCAAGCACTGATGGCGAGTAAAAAGCGACAAATCTCTGACTTCATCAAGAATAATTTGAGCCCTTTCACCAATAAGTTGAGTACCAACAGCACCTTTTTCTCTTTGGTATCTCTCATTATAATAACATGTCAAGCTCACAAAGATTTCATGATCATTTGTGTCAATAAGAGCCTGTAAAGACTATCTTACTATTAACTTTGCAAATTAGAAAGCAAGAAAGAAAGAGAAAGAGGGAGGAGGGTTCACATAGTAAGGCATGCATTAAAAAGTTATTGACTAAACCAGGAGATATCCCACAAACTTATACTGCATATCTGAGCATATAAATAATACTTTTTATGTGACTCAGAAACAGGGTGGGTTCGCATCAAATGACTTCATGATTTGCTCATTGAACTGCTAACTAACAGTCAAACAAAATTTTCCATTCGGTAGGAAGAAGATTCTAAAAGAAACCAGGAGGAAGAAAGAGTACAAGGACACAGTATACTAGAGGGTCCTTGTGGTTTTTGGTGGATTTTTTAAATGCATGTTGGTAATGACATTATCAGAGAAGGCGTTGCTCTTCCAACTACGATAAGCATTAACATTATTTTCATTTACAAACAAGTACAGAACTTATAATCAATTTGTCAAATGAAATGAAGTTGGATTAGAAAAAGGATTATTTCTCTTTATCGAGATGTTCCTTTTAACTCTTTGGATTGCAGAAGATGTTTCCAATACTTTAATCATGTCCCTAAGAGTCACATAGATACTTTGGTCTATGTTCAACGATCAAAAGAATTAAAATTTACCTTAGGCTTCACTTTATGACTAAAACTGCTGATGAACACATTAGGTTATACAGCAACTGAAAGTTTTAAGATGATATTTCTAAATGAATATGAGTAGCTTTTGATCAATTCCAGATTAACTCCAATCTTATTTAAACTAAGGATCCACATCATTGGTCAATCTACATAACTCCGCTGGAGTTGGTCAATCTACATAACTCCGCTGGATTTGCAATTTAGCAGCACACCACTCTTGGTACAGATCACAAACTCAATGGACATACTCTACACTGATATAGGATCTAAGCAGATCCAGACTAGAAACAGTGACAAACCATTGTTGAACTACCCCGCCCAAATGATACATTGCATGTTCTTCCCTATGATGAGAACATTAAACTTGAGAATACACATATTTACCAGTACAATTGTATGAATGATACATTGCATGTTCTTCCCTATGATGAGAACACAAAACTTGAGAATACACATATTTACCAGTACAATTGTATGTTAAATTACCAGACTATGGGCAAGGTATATCAAAACGAAGCACAATAACACTCAAGGTTTCTCATGACACAGAAGAAAAAACTCCTAAAAACAACAATATCTCTTAAATGATTTGCAGTGAGTCAACAAGCAGTCTTCATTCAATACCAAAACTTAGCAACTCAAAGCATAAAAAAAGTTTATTAAGTAATTCAAGTTTAGGATAGCACACCTTCAAAATAATACCAACTGGAAGCAGAAACTCTCTTCCTCTTATCCTAGAAGGTTGTATAATACATTACATTTCGAAAATCCAGAAGCTGAATGACTTATGAAGAGAATTAAATATGTAATACTACCAGAATCCAAGCCTTGCACTTCCATTTTCAAGGTAGTATAACTTGAGAGTGACAGAAGTTTGGTCTTCTCGAGCACATCTATAGGAAATAAGAGTTTGGTAGAAAAAACAGTATTACATCAGTTCTTTAGTACATTAATAGAGGATAGTGTGTGTGAAATTCTATAATTTTAAAAGTAAATGCACCAAATATTTCATAGTACTTCCAAGTTCTGGAAAACATAAATAGACTCAAATAGTGTAACCGATGTCGATGCATAGATAATCACCTTATGATATTACAAAGAAAATTTTGGTCAACATATTTAGGTAATACATTTAATATCTTTATGCTAGGTAGTGTTCTGATTGTTAATTAGGGCTCCTTAGTTTAACAGTATCAATTTAAGAGACATGGAGGGGAAAGTTTTTAGTCTCCATTTGCCTTCATTTGTCTTTTGTATGAAAGTTCTCCAAACCCGAGGAATCCAATTATGCCCCTCTAATCTCTTATATTCCTCCCATCAGTGTCAACAGAGATCACAAGCCTCACAAAATATTATTTCCATTTTGGATATTCCAACCCTTTAGTTGCTTGGTATGTTATCTTCTAGCTTATAATAACATTTCTGAAGTTTTCATGATAGCCATAGTGATGCAGAACTATGTATTGTAGTTGTTATCACCTAAATGCAAGAAAAGTGAAACATAAAGGTCCTGACTGAAAGTAAATCAATGATACTTCATAGCAGCACCGCAAGAAAGAAAAAAAACTTTGGCATGTATCCACAAGAAAGAAGAATAAATGAAATCACCTTATAACCACTGCTTTGTCACTGTAGCCAGGTCCACGGTTATTAAATGATTTGCGCACCATGCTTATTGGCTAAATCACACAAGTTACATTTACATCAGCAAGCTAGGGAAAACCGTCAAAAGCAGAGAAATGAGAAAGATAGGAGTTACAACAAGCATCTCACATAGTTACGCTTTTGAATAATTAAAAGTCGTGCAAGTCGCTCCATTCCAGCGCAAATGAAGTACCTAGGAAGGTATAAACAAATGTCAAATCTTTATTTCGTTTTAACAGAAGAAATTCAATCATGTTCAAATTTGATTCATCTCAACTCCAGACTGGATTGATATTTAATTCAATTGATACAGAAACAAGGTTCTATGAATTTCATGGGTATTTTGTTTTATCAAAAAAATACTAATCATGTTTAAATTAGATTGATTTCAGAGGTAGATTTAATATATATTTAATTCAATCAGTAACAAAATATGGTGAGAGACCACAAGGTCTCTGATAATTAGTTTTCCATTGGGAGATGAAGAGAATGCAAAGACCAGAGAGAGAGAGACAGAGACTTTTGAGTTGTAATGTTCATTTATACACAAGCAATCAGTAGAGAAGAAATTCAAGAGTCTAGCCCCTTTATCTCTGTCCTTATTCAAGTTGAGTCCGCTTCATCTCCCAAAGATACACTAACTACTACAGATTTTGCATTCTCCCTTCTACAAACTAACATGAAATGTAGTCTAATAGACAGTCACTCGTTGTATCTATTAAATTACATAAAACTTTCTGGCTTCATTCATCAAATTGAGAGTGTTATATCGAAGTATCTATTGCATATAATTGTGTCATGGTATGAGCAATATAATGTTCAACATTTCCAGGAAGCTAAAAGATTAATTTCTCAACCAAAAAAATGTTATTATTTGGACATCAAATAAGTTTAATGAAATGCAAAGAGAGAATGTAGCTAGTGATTGAAATGTTCACCTACCCACCCATTTCCGTTGCCTCCTCTTTGTGAAAAACAAGCTTTTTATGGTCAGCGCCTCTCAGGTGGCAGAGTTTTGACTGAAACCATTTAAAACATTGTTGAATGGCAAGAAAAAAACTAAACAATCATATAGAACAAAACAAACACTTGATAGATTGAAAATACAATTAGCTAAGATCTTCATTAATGTAGTAGTCAATTTATTCATTAAAATCATAGCTAGAAATAGAAACATATATACGCAATAGTTATGGTATTATCTTGAATATGTATATATATATATATATATATATATATATATATATCATTCCATCATTCCAATAGTTATGGAGACATGTCAAACAATTTCATGAAGCAACTTACCTTCTGACAGCGAGATTTCATAAACTATGCACAGCTGTTTTTGCCTGATTTTTATAATGGCTAAAATTAAAAAATATCAATCTCTTAGAGTTTATTAAGGAAACTCCCATCTACCCAAGGTATCAAATGGTCTTATGGTATAATCCATCAATGGCACATCTCAACAATAATATTTTACAACCAAGATTATAATTTCATGTGCAGTGCAGCCTATAAACATCAGAAAGCAAAACACAGCAGTTGCTTTGAATAATTCAAAACATGGAACCTGTGTTTCCCCTGAATGACTGAACATTACAACCCACTACAACAACATCCTTGCATTATTCCTGTACTTGGAGAATGTAGCTAAATATCCACCTCTTAATAATTTAACTCCATGGGATTTTTTTCAGTATGCATGATTCTAAGGTCTCAAACCCATGTCTCATCAACGCAGTACTTGAATTTCCTCACATAATTCTCAAACGAAACTAACAAATAAGACATTATTGCACAAGCAAATATGATCCAGAAATAACCATTAGCAAGTTCTAGTTTGTGTTATGTTCCCTGATATACTAGAAACTGTGTTAACCCTCTTCTATCGACAGTTGAAAACCTCAAAGACTTACTTTCTCAGAGTGGAAGTGTTATAATATTATATATAGTAACATATAAAATAAAAAAGGAAATATAAAACAGAAAACACAGAACAGTGAATCATCAACCTTCAACATTATTGGCAGATGGCCCAAGTTGATAGATTCTCTAACAACGACTCCATCATCATACTGAAAACACAATAACGCCTTGAAATCTCCTTTATAAGTTGTTCTGGCTTGTCTACACTGTTTTTTTTTTGTAAGATAGGTCAGAATCAGTAGAAAAATAAATCAATATACTATAGATTTAATTTTTAAAACAGGAACACCAACCTCATGGGGATACAAAGGTTCGTTTAGCCGCCCGTCTTTCGTTGGAGGAAGTATCTGCGGACCCTCTAAGGAAAGTATTCAAGTCGGTTAAGAAAAAATAGATTATCAAAACGAACGAGGAAGATAGGGAACGACTATAATTAAACAATAGGAACAAATAAAGTAAACAACTGTATAAAGGATATTTCTGAGCTTGACTCCAGTTACGCGGTCGACGATTTCTACGGGGCGTATTGCAAAAAATATCTTTTGAAGACCCTCATCGAGAAAGTAATCAAAGGACTCAACGTGCGGGCGGAAGAGGTCTCGCAGCGCCTCGTAGTCGGGCTTCGACTTTGATCCCATTATCAACACTGGCGTGACAGACTTAGCCCCGAAATCAAATATTTTTGAAGTAGCGGAAGGGAAGAGCGGCAATGACGAAGCAGCTCGAGACGCCGATCGAAAAAGAGAAGGCGCGGGATCGAGAAGGAGAAGACGTAGGTAGGAGGCGATCGGGGAATTGCTGGGGTGAGTCGATGGATGGTTTTTAATAGGGTTTAGTATTCCGTTATTATATTATATAATAAATAAAATTAAATATTATATATGTTATTAAATATTATATTATTAAATATCATAAATAAAAAATAATTTATAATTGTTATTTTTTCCCTAATATTAATTATTTATTATAAATTTAAATTAAATGTATTTAAAAGTATATTTTAATTTTATTATATATTTATAAAGATTTAATTTATCAAAATATTACTAATAATCACTTACACCTTGTTTGGAAAGGAAGGAATTGGAATTCCTTTGGAAATTGAAATTCAATTCCATCCTTTTGTAGCAATTTTCATAAAGAAATTGCTAAGATATTGAATTCCAACTCCTTTCAAACCCCTCAAAACAAATCACACCTAAACACATGTGATTTGTGAAAGTAATTCACTTAAACGAATTAAATTACCAAATCGCCCCCTCACAAAATAAATTAAAGTTGCTCCGGGTCCATCCTCGTAGGATAAAATCGTAAAAGTATAACAATTGAATTCAATTCAATTCTGTTTTTCCAATTCATTCCAAACATGAGAATTGGAATTCCAATTCCTTACTTAAAAGGTTTTCAAACAGGGTGTTAACAACAGAAGTTACACTAAGTACACATAAACTTAAAAATATTCAAGAAATACAAATAAAAATGAAACTGAGATGCTTAAACCTAACAAATAACTATAAATAAAAACGATACTAAAGCACATATAAACCTAAAATATCATCAATATTATTTGATCATATATAGGAACAGTATAATAATACTGAATGTTAAATTCTTATAATATTGTATTTTCAATTAAATATCATTGTCTTGTTTTATATTAGTAATATATTTTATCTTAATTGTATGTGATGTTATAATATTTTTAAAATATATTTATATCCGAATAATTATGTAATAAATATTAAAAATGAAAATCATAATTATATATATATATATATATAGTAATTGGATGTAAACTTTTAAAAACATAATTTATTAAATATAAATAAAATATTAATTTTAAATATAATAATTATTAAATTAAAATATATGTCGATAATTAAATTATAAATACATGAATAAGAAAAAAATAAAATATTCTTTTTTGTTGTGATATAGTATGAATGGGTTGAAGCTGAAATAGTATTTGATGCTTACATTGTACCGTTTTGATATGAAAATAATATTAAATATAGTGTTGAGGATTGGAGATAGTTTTAGAACCAATTGAGTCGTGAGTTAACTTTTACTATTCTATTAATATAAAAAAAATCAATAAAACATAATTTTTTATTAAAAAATACGATTTAAATTTAATGGTGTAATAAGCTAGGTATTAGAGCAAAAGGTATATAATCCATTTCAAACGATTTAATACCATCGACACTCATAATAATATATAAATAAATAAATCATGATAGATTATAAAAATCATGTATTACAAAAAGAATTAAGCCCAACTCCATGAGAAATATTTATGCAAATATCAACATATATACGCGCTATGTATAAAACGTATATGAATGCTAGAAATGTTCAATAATATATAGAAGCATCGACTTTTTACGACGTACACAAGAATTGGTATTTATCAAAAGACGTATTATGATTTCATTTTTACCAAAAGACGCACTCATTTTAGTAAACTTCCTCTTATACTCCTCCTGCCAAGTACTTCTTTTCTCTTTCTCTTTCTCAATAACGAATTCCGAGACAACTAAACAGGCTTTTTCAGACTTCTTTATTTTAAAATAATATATTATAAAATCTGCTAAAAAAACGTAAGTTAAAGAAATAAAAAAATATTTCAGTTAAAAAAATATCTCTTCCAACGTGATTTCAAAAATATAAACAGATGATATTTTATATTTGATTAATATAAATTAATATATTTAATAATATTTAATAAATATATTAATATAAAAAAACTATCAAAAACACGTAATTTCAGATTCAAACGCAGGACCTGAAGTCGCGTTAGGAGGGCCTGAAACACATCTGCTCCTTGGGCCTGAAGCGGATGTGTTTCAACCCTCCTTGGGCCTGAAGTCATTTAACTTCAGGCCCTGCGTGGGCCTGAAGTTAATGCACTCAATTTTTTTATTTTAAAAATATTTTTTATAAAATTTAATCATGATTTATTAAATTAAATAAAAATATCAATAGTTCTAGGAGATTGTATTTTTGGTATCCAAACTTCTAATTATTATAAATTATGATGCAATAGGAGTTTTTTAGTCTATCGGTGGGTTTTCACCAAAACCCATTGATGGACCTACGATATTTGGATTTCTCAAAACGTAATATCAATAGTTAGAGTTGAGCTAGGAGATGATATTTTTGGTATCCAAATTTCTAATGATTATAAATTATATTGCAATAGAAAATTTTTAGGTCTATTAGTGGGTTTTCACCAAAACCCACTGATGGACATAGGATATTTGGATTTCTCAAAACTCAATATCAATAGTTAGAGTTGAATTAGGAGATGATATTTTTGGTGTCCAAATTTCTAATGATTATAAATTATGTTGCAATGTGAGATTTTTTTTGTCGATTCTTTTTTATTAACTTTTAACACCTCGGAGAAGTCGAAATAAACAATAGATAATATATTTGAACTCCTTGTAATCTCAGAAATCCACGGGACTTGAAAGTGGTATAATTGGAGCTTTTTAAGTCAATAAATGAGTTTTGATCAAAATCTACTGATTTGACATAGAGAGCTCTGATTGCACAAATTCAGTTCCTCTGGATTTTCGAGGTTACGAGGAGTTCAAATATGATATCCATTATTTATTTTGAGTTCTCCGAGGTGATAAAATATAATAAAGATGAATAGAGAAAAAAAACTCATATTGAGCCTGTTAGGCCTGATATGGAATCATATCAAGCCCAAACGGGCCTAATATGAAATTTTTTCTCGATTATTTCTTATTACATTTTATCACCTCGGAGAACTTAAAATAAATAATGGATAACATATTTGAACTCCTCGTAACCTCGAAAATCCAGAGGAACTGAAATTTGTGTAATCGGAGCTCTATAGGTCAAATCAGTGAGTTTTGGTCAAAACTCACTTATTGACTTAGAGAGCTCCAATTATACAAATTTCAAGTATCATGGATTTCTGAGGTTACAAGAAGTTCATATATCGTATACATTGTTTATTTCGATTTCTCCGAGGTGTTAAAAGGTAATAAGGAAGAATCAACAAAAAAAAATTTACATTGGGCCTGATATGGATACCATATCAGGCTCAATGCGACCTTTAAATTTTGATTTCACTTTAATTTATGTTATTTATTATTTTAAGGAATCCTATTACATTTAAATATAAGTAATAAGAGATATTGAGAATGATGATAAATAGTTCTTATTAACAAATAATAAGAATATTATCAAAGTGACTAAATTATATATATATATATATATATTCTTTGGGATTTAATTATAGTTTAGAATATTTAAAAAACTTTTAAATAGTCCTTTTGATAATATTCTTATTATTTACTAATAAGAACTATTTATCATCATTGTCAATATCTCTTGTTACTTATATTTAAATACAATAGAATTCTCTAAAATAATAAATAATATAAATTAAGGTGGAACAAAAATTTAAAGGTCGCATTGGGCCTGATATGGAATTATATCAAGCCCACATTGGGCCCAATATGAGATTTTTTTATTGATTCTTCCTTATTATCTTGTAACACCTCGAAGAAGTTGAAATAAATATGGATAGTATATTTAAATTCCTTATAACTTCAAAAATCGACGGGACTTGAAATTGGTATAATTAGAGCTCTCTATGTCAATCAGTAGATTTTGATCAAAACCCACTGATTTGATCTAGAGAACTCCGATTACACAAATTTCAATTCCTTTGGATTTCTGAGGTTACGAGGAGTTCAAATATGTTATCCATTATTTATTTCGACTTCTCCGAGATGATAAAATATAATAAGAAAGAATCGAAAAAAATCTCATATTGGGCCCGTTGGGCCTGATATGGATCATATCAGGCCTAATGTGGGCTTGATATGATCCATATCAAGCCCATGGGCCCAATGTGTGATTTTTCGACTATTCCTTTTTATTACATTTTAACATTTTAGAGAAGTCGAAATAAACAATAGATAGCATATTTGAACTCCTTATAGCCTTAGAAATGCACGTAAATTGAAATTAGTGTAATCGGAACTCTTTAGGTCAAATCAACGAGTTTTGACCAAAACCCACTAATTTGACTTAGATAGCGTCGATTGCACAAATTTCAGTTCCCCTAGATTTTTGAGGTTTCAAGGAGTTCAAATATGCTATCTATTGTTTATTTCGACTTCTCCGAAGTATTAAAATGTAATAAGGAAGAATCGAGAAAAAAATCTAACATTGAGGCTGTTAGGCCTGATATGGATTTCATATCAAGCCCACGTTGGGTTTGATATGATTCCATATAAGACCAACGTGGGCCTGATATAATTTATATCAGGCCCAACGAGCCTAATATGAGATTTATTTTCTCGATTCTTCGTTATTACATTTTACCACCTTGGAGAAGTCAAAATAAATAATGGATAGCATATTTGAACTCCTCGTAACCTCGGAAATCCAGAGAAACTAAAATTGTAATCGGAGCTCTCTAAGTCAATCAGTGGATTTTAATCAAAATCCACTGATTGACTTAGAGAGCTTCAACTATTCCAATTTCAAGTCCCGTGGATTTCTGAGGTTACAAGGAGTTTAAATATACTATCCATTGTTTATTTCGACTTCTCCGAGGTGTTAAAGCTAATAAGAAAGAATCGATAAAAAAATTTCACATTGGGCCCATTGGACAAAATATAGAATGTAACAACCCGATCCCTCTGGCCCCATTCCGACGACCCTCTAGACCATGTCGTTACTATGTAGCGACCGACCCACTCTAGTCCCATTTGGCGACCCTCCAGGTCCCATTTGGCGACTCTCTAGGCCGTGTTGCTACCGACCTTCCCACTCCTGACAATGGATTTTTGCCTTCCCCAGATTCGAACCCTAGACCTCCAGGACAAGTACTAAAGTTCCTTGAATCTGGTAGCCAGGTGAGCCCGGCTCACTTTTACTTGTAGGGCGGATTAATGGGGCTTGCAGCAGTTACTCTTGGTTTGGGAACAGATGGCGTTCGGCATTTGAGAGTAAGACATGCATGTTTATATATGTTCAAAGTTAAAGTTTCTTAATTGGTGTATCTTACACAAATTTGTTACTAATAGTTTTTCTTTTTTGATAATATCAAAGCAAATTATACTGCCAGTACTTGAATCTTCTACTGACCAAAATAGCAGTGTTCGATATTATGCTTGTGAAACACTATATACTATTGCAAAGGTGATTATGAATATATTTGTCTTGTTTACCTCACAGATTTTTTTTTATCTTCTTCATTAATCATTTGTAGCAATGATTACTTTATTATATCATCGTGCAGGTTCTTGGTGAAGATTTTATCATATTCTTCAAGGGGATATTTGATCAAGTGTGTAAGATTCCAATGAGTTCTGATCCTATCGAGTAAAATACGATTCAGTTTTTAGACGGTCTTGTAAAAGTAAGTTTTAAGTTTAATGATTTATTTCTATAATAATTAGTGAACATGGATAATATTGAGTTAATGCCCTCATCGGGACATATGACACAAGTAATGAACCCAGGTATTGGACCGACCTGTTTACTTTAGTTTGTTTTTATTTTGTAATTACATGTACATATATGAAATGTGTTGATGACTATATTATTTTTCCTTTTCAAGAATAAAAGAACTTATACCAACACTGATGGAGCGTATGAATGTATTCGATCCTTGTCCTTATATGCACATTTTGGTGGGGTGGGTAAAGATGTGCGGTAGTGTTTCAGGTTCTCTTGATGGTAATGTATCTTAAAATCCAAAAACCCAAAACAAATTTTATATTCTCTTGATAACTATTTGTTGTATGTCAACAATCCATTCAATCATTATATTATTCTTTCATAGTTTTGTTTGGATTGTTACGTGACTCCGGTAAGTTTCAATTAATTCAACTAGTTGTTCAAGTGCAAGACCATTGGATATTCTATATATATTTAAAAGAACTTTGAACATTGTCAACTAGATCATTGTAACTATTCTATTTTTTTTCCCCTAATGTGAGGTTTCTATTATTAAAAATGTAGACTATGGTTGTATGGCTAAAGTAGTAATCCATAGAGCTCATTCTCCTGATGAATTAACTCTATTGACATCTATCACATGGGTATGTTATTTTATTATTTCTTTACATGTTTAAAATTGAATTATGACAAATGTCTCATTCTTATGGATTGTTGACATACATAATGGCATTTTTCTTTAAAATTTTCTATTGAAGTATATATTCGCAATGCCCATCTTCTCTATAATCTCACTATGACTTAGTATAATTGATTGACTAATATCCTGTTCTTTAGATAAATGAGTTTGTGAAACTTGGTGCGGAGAAACTTGAGTCTTACTATGCTGAAATTCTAAGCGTCATATTCCCTTGCATGTCTGACGAGAAAGAAGAGATAAGAGTGGTGAGTAGAATGTACGCTCTGTGCATCTTCTATCTATCCTTTTTCATTAAGTATCATGTTATAATTTGCATCTGTTATGAACAGGTTGCGTGTGAAATCAATGAGAAGATTCGTCGAATCTAGCTGATAGATGCAATAAAGATGTTTAAGCTGGGATGAAAACTGAAAACTGGACTTTGATGGTCTAACGAGTACTTTGTTTTTAGTATTTTGTTAACTTGCTAGACATGCATGTAAGAAGAGCTTTTGGTTAGATGTGGCAACTTCTTTTCTTAGCTGTTTTTAAGACTTCTAAGAACTTAACTCTCATTTACTTTTCATTCTCTCCAACTTAAATTTTGCTAGTGGATTACACTACAAAAATCCAGCAATTTGAATTTTTTATAGACTCAATCTTTCTATGCATCTAATATGTTTGATTCTACACAAGTAATTAGTTAGTTGCATAGGTATTCTTATACCTGGAACAAAAAATCACTAGAAGATATAGAAATATATATTCTTTAATTTGATTTATGAAATAATATTTAATTCCAAAATATATTACAACAAGATTTTTAAAATTGATGAAATGAATAGCTAATAGAAATATGTATTCTTTATTATAGAAATATGAAAATAATACATATTTCTATTAGCTATTCATTTCATAAATTCTAAAAATCTGGTTGTAATATATTTTGGAATTAAATATTATTTCATAAATCAAATTAAAGAATACATATTTCTATATCTTCTAGTGATTTTTTGTTCCAGGTATAAGAATACCTATGCAACTAACTAATTACTTGTGTAGAATCAAACATATTAGATGCATAGAAAGATTGAGTCTATAAAAAATTCAAATTGGTGGATCTTTGTAGTGTAATCCACTAGCAAAATTTAAGTTGGAGAGAATGAAAAGTAAATGAGAGTTAAGTTCTTAGAGGTCTTAAAAACAGCTAAGAAAAGAAGTTGCCACATCTAACCAAAAGCTCTTCTTACATGCATGTCTAGCAAGTTAACAAAATACTAAAAGCAAAGTACTCGTTAGACCATCAAAGTCCAATTTTCTGTTTTCATCCCAGCTTAAACATCTTTATTGCATCTATCAGCTGGATTCGACAAATCTTCTCATTGATTTCACGCGCAACTTGTTCATAACAGATGCAAATTATAACATGATACTTAATGAAAAAGCATCGATAGAAGATGCACAGAGTGTGCATTCTACTCACCACTCTTATCTCTTCTTTCTCGTCAGACATGCAAGGGAATATGACGCTTAGAATTTCAGCATAGTAAGGCTCAAGTTTCTCCGCACCAAGTTTCACAAACTCATTTATCTAAAGAACAGGATATTAGTCAATCAATTATACTAAGTCATAGTGAGATTATAGAGAAGATGGGCATTGCGAATATATACTTCAATAGAAAATTTTTAAAAAAATGCCATTATGTATGTCAACAATCCATAAGAATGAGACATTTGTCATAATTCAATTTTAAACATGTAAAGAAATAATAAAATAACATACCCATGTGATAGATGTCAATTGAGTTAATTCATCAGGAGAATGAGCTCTATGGATTACTACTTGAGCCATACAACCATAGTCTACATTCTTAATAATAGAAACCTCACATTAGGGAAAAAAAAATAGAATAGTTACAATGATCTAGTTGACAATGTTCAAAGTTCTTTTAAATATATATAGAATATCCAATGGTCTTGCACTTGAACAACTAGTTGAATTAATTGAAACTTACCGGAGTTTCTTTGATGTCTTGAAGTAACTCCGACAGCTTAGAATCGACATGTCGTTGAATTTCATGACGGGAGTCACTTAACAATCCAAACAAAACTATGAAAGAATAATATAATCATTGAATGGATTGTTGACATACAACAAATAGTTATCAAGAGAATATAAAATTTGCTTTGGGTTTTTGGATTTTAAGATACATTACCATCAAGAGAACCTAAAACACTACCGTACATCTTTACCCACCCCGCCAAAATGTGCATATAAGGACAAGGATCGAATACATTCATACGCTCCATCAGTATTGGTATAAGTTCTTTTATTCTTGAAAAGGAAAAATAATATAGTCATCAACACATTTCATGAATGTACATGTAATTACAAAATAAAAACAAACTAAAGTAAACAGGTCGGTCCAATACCTGGGATCTTTACTCTCTGTCACAATGTCCTGATGAGGGCATTAACTCAATATTATCCATGTTCACTAATTATTTATAGAAATAAATCATTAAACTTAAAACTTACTTTTACAAGACCATCTAAATAATGAATCGTATTTTGCACGATAGGATCAAAACTCTTTGGAATCTTACACACTTGATCAAATATCCCCTTGAAGAATATGATAAAATCTTCACCAAGAACCTGCACGATGATATAATAAAGTAATCATTGCTACAAATGATTAATGAAGAAGATAAAAAAAAATCTGTGAGGTAAACAAGACAAATATATTCATAATCACCTTTGCAATAGTATATAGTGTTTCACAAGCATAATATTATCTTGGTCAGTAGAAGATTCAAGTACTGGTAGTATAATTTGCTTTGATATTATCAAAAAAGAAAAAATATTAATAACAAATTTGTGTAAGATATACCAGTTAAGAAACTTTAACTTTGAAAATATATAAATTAACATGCATGTCTTACTCTCAAATGTCGAACGCCATCTGTTCCCAAACAAAGAGTAACTGCTGCAAGCCTCATTAATCCGCTCTGCAAGTAAAAGTTAGAATGTGTAGTGTTCACGCAGCATAAACTAGTAAACTTTTCAAGTTAATTCCGATTGAAGGAATGCATTTTTGATTCCATAGAAATAGGATGTCGTGATTGCCTAAATAATAGCGAACTGACCTTCCTATGGTTCGCCTCCCGTGAGCAAGCAAATTCCAAGGTTAACAGGTCGATGATAGCCGAAATCTTATCATGTTCTCCAGAAAGTGCGAGATGTTTGACGATTCCTTCGATCTGCGGTTTCGAAGCATTTCAATACAACAAATTAACAAAATCCATTCATTATTCAAGAACAATCAAGAATCCTAGATCTTCCCAATAAGTATACATACGTACCTCGAGAGCAGCATATTTCAATATGACAAACAAAATCCATTCATTATTCAAGAACAATCAAGAAACCTAGATCTTCCCAATAAGTATACATACGTACCTCGAGAGCAGCATTCTTTTGCTTCTCGTAGAGTTTGTCCTCGAGGTCAAGGAGAACGCTGGCGGGTAACGACGACGAGGAGCCAGCCATGCCGACGATCTTGACGGACTTGAAACCGGAGGGGGGAATGGAACGACGGAGCTAGCAAGAAATTAAGACGGAATGACTTGAGTGAGGATAACTACGCCTGCCAGGGTGAGGAGGAGAGATAGAAATGGTCAAATGGGACACTGCCTGCCAGGGTGAACAGTCGGATCCTATGTGCGAAGCACACCCCTGTGCCCGTGTCTCAAATCGTCGGCGAGCGCCGGCAAATCGTCCGATCGACGATCGGATACCACCAATAATTTTTGATCGTCGTTCCGAATAAGATGATATCCTCAGAGAATGGTGAACCCGTCAAAATCGTCGCATCAATCGTCTCGTCGGATTCGACGGTGAATACGGTAACATCACAAGTGTGACGATTTTGACGGGTTCACCGTTCTCCGAGGATATCATCTTATTCAAAACGACGATAAAAAATTATTGGTGGTGTCCGATCGTCGATCGGACGACTCGCCGGCGATTTGGCACACGGGCACAGGGGTGTGCTTGGCACAGAGGATCCAGACTCTAGGATGAACTGACCCCGAATCACACCGACTTGACCGACAAAATCGTCCGGCCAACGGATTCTGGCACAGAGCAGAGAGAGCATGAGGAGAGGGCAAGACAATAAGCAGTCCGGATCCTCTGTACCGGACTGCCCCATGTACCCGTGTACTAACTCGTCGGCGATCGCCGGTGAGTCGTCCGATCGACGATCAGACACCACCAATAATTTTTTATCGTCGTTCCGAATAAGATGATATCCTCGGATCACGGTGAACCCGTCAAAATCGTCGCAATTAGACGTCTTGTCAGATTCGACGGTGAATACGGTACCATCACAATTGCGACGATTTTGACGGGTTCACCGTGATCCGAGGATATCATCTTATTCGAAACGATTATCAAAAATTATTGATGATGTCCGATCGTCGATCGGACGACTCACCGGTGATCGCCGACGAGTTGATACACGGATATATGAGACAGTCCGATACAGAGGATCCGGACTGGACAACAAGTAGAAGAAAGAGATGCAAATCAAATAGCATCTGACAGCGACCAACCAATTATGACAGAGAAATCAGTTATTGGCTCCTAATTTTGTTTCTAGCGTTTAAAGAAATAATAATAAAAAAAAGTTAAAATTAAAATTTTAAATAGAATAAATATTTAAAAATTAATTTTTTAATCATAGGATGTAGCAACTATTGGAGATAACATTCATGCAACATTGCAACCTAATTCCTTCCAGTGGTCCAAGGAGCATTAAAAAAGTTATATTTGATTTATTTTATAATCATATTTATAAAAAAGATTGATCAGAACATTAAATAGACAATTATATAAAGAACATTTTTCCCCGACTCCATCCGGAGGTTTTATGCAAACATGGACTTGCAATTCATCAAATTTCTTTTTAAAAAATCACATTAAAAGGTAGGGAGATAAATCTAAATAACCATATATATCATGTAATAGAATCAATTAAATAATCAGATCATGTAATAACATCAATTAAATAATCTATTTGGTCAAAGATTTTCTTCATCCTACTCTAATATTCTTTATAATTTTTTTTTTATTTTGCTTAGAAAAAGTGTTGAATTCATAAAAATTCATGGTAATTATTAAACCAAAATACTTTTCTACTATAAAATAATAAAAATGTATTAGACTTTGTCATACAATATGTGCATGCTAATTTACTAGTCGTACTTTATCCCGACAATATTGCGTATGCTCAATGGCGTAGCCAGGAGCGTCGACAGCCCTGGGCTAAATTACGAGAGGCAGTTTGACTCATGACTGATTATATTATTATTGGAGGACATAAGAAGTCGATTACTTGTGTCGGAGAACACAAGAAGTCGATCACTAGTGTCGGAGAATATTGTCGATAGTGATAGTGATGATTGACAATCACCATCATTTAAAGGGTTGAATTAAGTTCAATATATTAATCCTAAATCTTAAAAATTATTGGACTATACTGAATATTTACCTAAAATTTGCTAGGGTGCACTGGGCTGGGCTTCATATTTTAGCTTTAAATCCTAAAAATTATTGAACTATATTAAATATTCACCTAGAAATTATTGGGCTGCACTAGGCTAGAGCCCAGTGTAGCCCACCCTTGGCTACGCCCTTGCGTATGCTAGAAAATAATTAATCGTGCATCATAAAATAGTATACAAGATAAATTAGTTTTATTTGTAATATCATAAGTCTCTGACCCTATATTTCATAATTCATTTAACTCGGCAATCAGAAGTTATCATAAAACATCTATATTTTTTTTTTGAATTTGTTAGACCTGAAATAAGCACAGTAAATTCATAATGCTAAATTGTACAATATTAATATAAATAGCCAAAATAAATATACTATCCTGATTGACCAAATGATTGAAATTCATTTGTGAAAAGTCTTCGTCTCACATTATATGGTTACATTGTAAAGGAAAGAAATATTGTATCGAGATATTTTTATTGAGTTACAAGGATGACATTTATACCTCATTCGCAAAGACTATCTAGTAACGAACTATACTTATAGCCCAGGCCAACTCAATTGATTTTTTTTATTAAACATGGTTAGCCGAAAGCATGATTAATCCTTGATTAATTGTTACTGTGGCAAAAAAGCGTTAAGCGTAAGCACAGATTAATCCTCGTTTGACTTGTCTCCTCGATTAACTATTCTTCCTCCGAAAAAAATTAAAAAAGTTTAAGGAGTATTTGATTTGTTCGATTTTTTATTTTTATTTTCTAAAAAAACATTTATTTTGGCGTCATGTGCAAAGCTAGAATCCATTTAATTTAGATGTCTCTCTGTTTTTTTTTAAAAATTGTATATGTATATTTGTAATATACTAATACCTTGGCACATTATATGAAAGCAAAAGTTCAATATTAAAAAATAAAATTATAAATTTATACTTGAGAGTTAAGTCGAGCTGATATTTGTTTTATTTAAGTTTATTTAATAAAATTATTGACTCATTAATTGATTATTATTTATTTAGGAATATAATTAAAACTATTTTAAAATGAAATATCATTCTAAAAAAAAATTAATATTTTCTTATTTTTTTAAGAAAATCAAGATCATCCAACTATTAAAAATACTTCAATTTCTATAGTCGTCATGATGCAACATAAAATGGATAGATCTATTAAAGAGCTCTCTCTCTATATATATATCTATAATCCCGCTCTAGCTGACGGAGAGGATGTCTAGCTGGCACGGCTGACAAGGATGACAGGACGGATGTAGAATTCCTGACTGGGGCCGGACACAAGGAAAAACACGGGCCATAATGCCCTCACTCGGATCCACCCGACCAATCTGGCCCCCAGGTGACTCGGCTCACAAGAAAAACCAAGTTGGCCCGACGGGCCGGAAGTAAACCCAATCAGGTGGTCGGGTATACCTATCAGCGAAAACCTGACCGGGAATAGCCCCGACCTAGCCTCCCGATCAGGATAGATCCCGACCGGGGTTTCTCAGCCTATAGGGTTTCTTATTTCTCCCTCGCAGTGGACATGCACCATGCGGAGGTCCCGACAATGCTACTCCAGGGATGCCGATCGGCAATCCTGGGTGCTCTGTAACTCGGCGCGCCATATTTCGGGAGATTTCTCTTGTCAATGCTTGTGCCAATTCTCAGACATCTAGAGTGTGACAGTATTGACCGCGCCGGCATCCGTCGACCCAAGCCTGACACTACACGTGTCAGAAATCCCAAGAATTTCGCAGCCTTCGTATGATTTCTGACCGTCACAGTGAGTAAGAGCAAGTCGTACCACGGAGCCACTCGCGAATCCAGAAATCACAGCGTCGACCGACTGACACTGTTCTCTGACTTTGTTTTCACACGAGACAAAAGTGGAGACAAAGTTGGTCGGCCCCCGGCTATATATGGGACTCTCCACTTCTCACGCGGTGGTACGCAAAAGAGGATTTACAGTGTTCTTTATTTTTCTTCTTCTCCATCGTGTTTCTGACTTGACCGTCGAAGGACAATTGTCGGGAACTTTTCTGACGAGTCTCTAATGGTCCTTTTCTTGCATGCGGTGAGCTAGCCGCTCTTCGGAGTATCCAGCCTAGCCAACCGTCGCCGCCACATTCCCTCTGTTGACTGATTGGGATACGTTAACTCGATTTATATATATATATATATATATATATATATATATATATATATATATATATATTTATATATATATATATAGAGAGAGAGAGGAATGTTATGGTGCACAATCATGAGCACCTGCATAGGTGGCAACCTACACATCACTCATCAAAAATGTATGATAGAGATGAATGATCAAGATTTCACTACCTAAGTAAGTGCTCATGGTTGTGCACCATAAGTTATGCGCCATAATATTATATTATATTATATATATATATATATATATATATATATATATATATATATATATATATTATATATATATATATATATATATATATATATATATATATATATATATATTCACATCGAAGCAAGACACTTTGTTGAGAGAAAAATAAAAATAAGATCGAGTATCAATCTTAATTTTAAAAATTTTCAAAATCTTTTAATTGACAGGTCACTTCTTCAAATCACACATATTCACCGTATCTCCTTATATTTGATAAAATCTTTCTAATTTTATTTTTAATTCAATTATATTTTTATTTAATTAACTTCTTTCTATTTTATTGTAATTATAAAAAAGGACCATTTAGATTGAACTTGTTATACCTACTATTTCCTTAACTACTAACCAACTTCAGCCATGACGGTGTCCTTGTTATTTGCTTTTGAGATCATGCTTTAATTCCCCTTCGACTTTAGCCACTTCGCTCGCCTTGCTCCTTCGCTTCACTTACTCATCTCCATGGTCTTTCCTTGTCGTTGCTCGTGGCCATGGCCACTCTCTTCATGGCCAAACCCTCGCTCCAAGAGGCATAGTCGTTGATATGGCCGCAGTTGCTACGACTGGATCGACGCGTCCTCTATGTCAGCGTACTCTTACAGTTACACCAATGCAGGAGGCCAATGAGCGGCTGTAGATTGAGATCCTGATGAGATGCTCAAACACGGTCTCACACCAAGCTCGTGAACCAACAACTTCTATCTCATCATCGGCGGCACACTCTCTAATGCTACGTTAGTAGTCAGGCTTTCCATCATGACCCACAAATTTTTAATATTTACAAATTAGATATCATTACTAATAATTCAGAAGATCCGTTCGCAACTGCTCCTTGAGTCTCCGATCGCGAAGCTGCGCTTGCTCGGCCTAGGCAACTCGGTGTTGCGCTTGAACCGCCTCTGCGTCAGCCGAGACACTCTGTGCTTTGGCGGTCTCCAGCTCCTCTTGAACCTGATTTAGTAAGTCCTGAAGGCCGATAACTTCCGCCCTTAAGCTGTTTAAAGAGGCGTCATCAGAAACCAGCTGGGTATGCCGGAGTCGGGCTTCAAGATCCTCCACCCGCCGCTCGGCATGATATCGGACCTTGGCATGGCTCAGCATGGACATGCATATATATGCTGAAGCCTTGGGCCCAAGATTGCAAAAAGAAGATCTGGTAACGTCTCAACTGGAGAAAGTGCAAGGCACGTAACAACCCGTAAACATATATCTGTGTGGTCGTAGCCATGAAATCGTCCACCCAGACGCTCGGGCCGCCTGAGCTGCCTGCTCGCAAGCCGGCCAGAAACCGGTCTGCTACTATACTATACAGCCGGACATCTTGCGACCGTATGGGGGCTATGCCGCTCGGCACCATCATGCTCATAAGCAAGTCAGATAGCGAGGGCGGCATCATATGCAGTAGGCCTTCGCTCGCAGGCTCCCCCAACCGGGTCAGAGAAGCCTCCCCTAAAGGGGCAACAATTGACTCCACCGGGAGCACTAAAGGAGAAGAAGGTGGCAGTGCTGGGGAGTCAGTCATCGGCGTCTTACCCTTTTGCCTTTTGCTGGGTCGACTAGAAGAGACTTCCGTGGGGTTGACCGAGCCGGGCACGGACCGATCATCACATGGGCGCCTCAGCAGACGACTCAGAGGTCGGGCATCCTCTGAGCCAGATAGGGAGAGGTCCTCGTCCTCAGACACGGAGGCCGGATGACGGGGGGTGGGTGACTTAGAGCCGAAGAAAGTCGCCTCCTGCTCTGCCAGTAGCTCTGCACAAAGTTCCTACTCAGCCCGCTGTTCTGCTATGCGCACCCCGCGCTCTTTCATCATCTTCAATATACGCGCCTCCATCTCCGTAGGCTCTAGTCCATAACCCTCTTCGGGGGCGGCCGGATACATCATCTCGGCTACCGGGCCAACAATGGTCAGGTGGCATTAAAGAGACAAGGAAGAAGAAAAAATACTTACCGAGAGAAGCTGGCCGACGAAATGGTGCAAGGCTGAGTCCGAATGCGGACAGAATGTCCTCACCTAATAATGGCACGATAGAGAAGTGCCGTCCTCCGAGCACGGAGAGGGCAAGCTCGAATGGAGGGAATTTTCGGGAGTTCGTATGATGAGGAGGTACTTGAGGAAAGTTCAGTAGAAAATCGGCCAGCCAGGTCGGGTACGCGGCAGGGCGAATATAAAAATACCGCTCCTTCTAACCCTTGTTGGAAGACGGAAGCTTGGAAAGAAAGGAAGTGCCAGGACGGGCTTGGAAGTAGAACTCGCCCAACACTTGCCTTTTAAGGCAGAAGAAGTAGTAAAAGATATTGGCTCGAAGGGGAATCCAATATAGTTGAAAAATAATAACCGACTCGCAGAGGAGGCGGATGGAATTGGCAGTTAACTAGGACAGATTAAGGCGGAGGTAGTGGCAAACCGAGACGATGAAGGGATGGATTGGGAAACGTATCCCGACTTGCAGGTGATCGCAGGAGATGGTAATGTAATGTTCCGGAGGCATCGCAGGTTGGTCGGAGGAAGCGGGCAGCAGGCTATGATGATCGGACGGGATGTGGAACTCTGCCCTAATCACATTGAGGTCGCAATGTTCAAGGATGGACCTCATGGTGACATACCATGGAGCCGGGTCGCGAGATACGAAAGTCATGTGAAGTAAAAGAAGGAAGGAAATCTAACCAAGGAAGAAGTCGTCGGAGAAGAAAGATGAGACCAGAGGCTTCGCCGCAGCCTTAGCCGGAAACAGAAGTGCAACACAACGGTGTAAAAAGTGAAGAGGCGGTGTTAAAAGTAAAAACATACTCAACCTCAGGGCCTATAAGGGCCGCCCGATGGCACGCCACAGAAGAAGCGGCGGTTAAGGATAGTCGTCCAATCAGGCACCGAGGGGCCCAGGAAACAAGGCGTCTCACGCATGACCTCATCAGTCACTGAGCAAAAGGCAAACGCCTCGTCACTTGGAGAGGCAATGGAGAAAAGACACATGGAACAACCATCAACCGCGGGCATTAATATTGCATAAGGTCTCCATCTGCTTGGATATCTCGAGCAGCAGAAGGCGAAAAGATGGACGATGTGACATATCCGGTAGACCGGGATGCTTGTTCATCAAAGGCCCGCTAAGGGCCGCAAGAAGGGGTCAGGTCATCTTGGCGCGCCAGGCTTGCTTCAACAGACGATGGTCCAGTCAGTCGGACTCAGCGCCTCCTTCGACTAGACTCGAGGGGGATGCTTATGATCCCAGCCTTGCTTATGGGTAGGCCAACCCGCTCAGCCAGCCAGCCAGCCTGGCGCCACGGACGTCCAGCAGATGTATCAGTAAAGACATCGCCCGGGGGGTCCCCGAGCCCGGGAGCACCCCGGGGCACTATTCGGCCAGTAGCGAGTAGGGTCAGACAAGCCGACCCCTAGCCTCTCCTGATCTGGTCACCTCGACCCGTTTCCCGACCTAGACTTAGGTCGTGCGCTTCAGTCGGACGCGTGGCGGCCCACACTCCTGTCGCATCGCATGAATCAGATACCCAACAGAGTCAGCTAGGCATGTCTCGGTAAACCCCCGACTCATGGCGTATTCTACGCCTTAACACTCCCAGTCGGACGTGTGACTGTCCACACTCCTTGGCCATTACCCGACACGGTCCTTGACACCCAGACCCGCCGGTCGGCACTCAGGGCACGAACTTTTTTCGTCCCTATGCCTCCTATATCATAATATCCAGGGTATGACCCTGATGTCGGGGTACTGCAGGCCAGACCGCCAATCCAGTACTATTGTACTGCTTGAGCACCCCGCGCCCTGCCGCGCAGCTCCCTCGTGCTCTCCTACGGGCTGACAGGCACCACACCCTAGTCTTGTCAATCACGGACAAGGGTTGTCAGTCCCCCCGGCTATATAAACCCTTCACTCCACCTCCCACATGTATGCGCGCGCGAGCTCCCTCATCTATTATTACATTTCAATTCAGTTCCACTATTATACTTACGGATACTGACTTGACCGTCGGAGTGCCTGTTCGGGGAAACCCCCCGACGGATTTGGTGACGGTCACTGTTTTGCAGACCTAATCCGGAGCGCAACCAGGCCAGCACCACCTCACTCGCTCGTGCCATCCGAGAGACCGCCCAACCCTTGGGACCGCCACCTCACTTCGCGACAGGATCAAGGGCGTAGTCCTAAATTGTATCCCAAAATAGTGACGGTGTCTATTTGCCGCTGCTAATTAACAAAGGATGGAAAATAACTTCCGTCGCTATCATATATTTATGGATGGAAGTTTATTTTTATTGCTAATTAGCGACCGATATTAATGTCTATCGCTAATTAACAACGAAAAAATATATTCCAACGTTAATTAGCAAAGGAATTTAATATCTGTTGTTAATTAACAATGAAAATAAACTTTCGTCGTTAATAAAAGGCAGATTATATATTTTCATCACTAATTAATGATGAAAAATAATATCCATCATTATTATTTCTGATATTTCTGATAAGAATTAATGACGTTTCTTGTTGCCCCCTACAAGAAATAGGAGAATTAATATTGGAACTTCAGTAATAGATTACCACATGAAAATGAAAATAAAGATCGAATTTTCAAAAAAAAAAAACAATTTCTAACCATTTTTTAGGAAATAAAATTCCTCCCTCCCGTCTAAAGATACGTAATGTTATCCGATGATTATCAGCCGAAGCACGTAATGTTCGTTGAAGATAGTAAAGAGATGGCGCAGTGTCTAGCAGACAGGCATGAATCATAATCATCATAATCAGGTGGGCACCAAGCAAGACAGACAATCATCAGGTAAGGCTATTAAGCACAACGCTTAAAAAATCATATTACTCACAGATACGAAGTTGTTATATTTTACATCGGAAACAAAGAAGAATATTTATAAAAAAAAAACAAAAAGAAAAAAAATTAAGATAGTTGAGCTATCTGACGGTGACATTTCTCTTCCAAGATTGTCACAGCCTCAATGAATAACTCATCAGGTGATAAAGCTCCAACAGATTCGATGGTGACTGCAGGAAGTAAACACCAGCAAACTCAGTTGGAAACAAAATGGATCAAAACCTCATAAATAATAATTCAAAAATAGTGTCTCTTCACATGGAACAATAGCGTGACTAATAGAGCTAGTTGGTTATATCACGACTTGCAAAGCTAAATCATCAGGAGATAATGAGCAGAAGACTTACAAATAAAGTGATCTTTGACACGTCGCAGCTCCACGAGTTCTTCACTCACATCGCGGATACATTCTCTGCAAAATGTACAAGCTCGAGAGTTGGCAACCACTGCCTTCTTGTCACCTACATGAGCATGATACATTCAACAGATTTGGCATATAATAAACAACATGAAGGCATATGATGTGTAGAATAGTATCTAAGCCATTACTCATTATAGGACAGGTATTGATAGGATCCATTAGGATCGCAAGCATTCCACAAGTTAATTACAAGTGTAATAAGAGCTCGACTAAAATGAAAGAGACGAGGATCCATTATCCGTATTAAGTGAATAAGATCAAGGAGACAGAGACTTGAATCTATTGACATGCCAGCACAATCCAATCTGAATAGTACATGCTAAGAACTAAAATATTAACACACCTTAGTACCAAATAAATCACTGGATCCTAGATGGTCTTGATGAGGAAGTCTAAGTGTAATGCTAGAAGTTAAAATAACGACAAAAGATTGACTGCCACTGAAATGGAACTCAGGAGATGGAAATACAAGAGTTTTCTAGAACTCATGAGGTGCTTATTAATATTCTGGATTTTAACCCTACCTATATTTTCTTCTGATTTTAACCAATAAAAAACAGCAAATCATATAGAAATGTCAACTAAAATTCTTCTCATATCTACTGGATTCAAATGTGTGCAAGAAAAAGAAAAAACTTACCATTTCCAAGATCTTGAATGTCAAAAACATTGGCTGGGCATTTCTTTACTAGCTTTTCAGCATCTTGACCTTTTACTTCTTCAGATAGTACAACCTAACAGGAAATACTCCATAATAAGGACGACCATTAATTCTAGTAATAGTTAAAAATAATAGAGTTCGTTTTCACCTCTGGGAGCATTCGGTACCATGGTGCAGCCACAGGAGACCACTTGGCATGATCTCTGCCAATGCCTTTGACAGCATGTGCCTCAAGCTCAATTGCCTGGCAAAAAGGAGATAAATTAGACAATGACAAACTACAGGTCTCAAAAATGTATGATAGTAAAATAAAATATGTGGGATTTTATCTCAAAACAAAAAAGATAAAACTTTACTGAAAAGAAGATTGTCTGCCATCTCATGAAATGTAAACGATACCTGTCCTGGCCCAAGTTTGGCAAGAATGATGTCATCATGCTTTACTCCAAGTGGTTTTTTGGATATTTCTGGCAAAGAATTTTGACTACAGCTGAATGAGGTGTAACTTTTAGCTTTTGAAGACTTGTCAAGAGTAGCTATTTCGAGTTCACTGCCATTTGGTAGCCATTTCAATTGATCTGACTTAACTGGTACATGAAGACAAAGAATGCAGGATTACCAAAAGGCTAAATGTTGCAATCCAAATAAGTAAAGAACCTAAGCATCTGGATAGATTTGTAAATGTATAAGAGCGTGATGCAAAATGAAAGAAAAATAAAATTGAACCCAGAAGAAAAATATTGACACGCTCCGGAAGAATAAAGAATTCAATCTTTGAGAAAAAAACAAGGAATACCAAGCATCTCCAAAATGCATAATTATGATGAACACTTGTTGCAATGTAATGCAAGTTCATACTAAAAAATACTTTATCTACATATTTATTAAGAATACGACGGAATGGTACCTGTAATACGTGGACTACCCTTTTTGCAGGATACATCCAGCTTATAGACAATAGTATTCCGTTCATTTGGCACATCATTTTCTATGAAATAACGAATTCAAAACTGCATTAAGGTACTTCATATGTCACTAGAAAAAAATGAAAAGAATATATATAGACAATAGTATTCCGTTGCTACACACCTGACAAGTATTCAAAGACCCTTGGGTCAGCATCAAGAGGAATAAGGCCAAGTCTGTGGGCTAGCACCTCATCTGGTATTACAGATGTGTTATTGACCATTAGGATTTTCTCGATGGCCATAGCAGGAACCTAGAAAATAATAGGAACTTTTAGCATGGCTATTACTTTAGAACAAAAATAAAAAAATAGAACAATATGTAAATAAGGCATTGTTGTATGCTTAAATTGTTATAGAAGAAGTTTAAAAAGACTAAGTGTTATAGAAAAAGTTCAAACAAAATGATCGAGATTCTTCAAAAATTTTAAAAACTTGTCAATGATATTGAGAGCCAGCTATTTTTATACCTCAGCGATGAGGATCTGTCGGAATGCATTTGCCAATGCAACATCAATGCCGATCATATCAAATTCAATCTCGTCCTCAGTGAGCCTGACAATTTCAACATTAAAGTTGCTGTTGAATTTTTTTATGTCAACACTGTTGTCAACTCCCATCGATGCGTTAGCTCCAGAGTACTGAATACTTTCTGTCTATAGATACAAATGCAAAGTTCACATAAAAAAAGTCAATGATAGTATGATACAGCGTAAATAAAAAAAATGTACAAGAAAGCAAAGCAAGAGGTAAAATTTCTCTATGAGCACAGGAAACACTTTCCATCTAGAAAAATTGATTTTTTTTAGACAATGGAGTTAATTTGTGAGGATAACACAATTTTTGTTCTTCTTAAGGTTAAAAGATTAATCTTTTCGTTTGATTCATCGATAGATGCATGCAAACTAGAAAAAAATCCACATAAGAAGCTAAAGGAAGTCTTACATGGATCGGGGCATCAGCCTTGCAAAGAACCGGGGTCCGCTGAAGATTAAGCTGCTCCAGGAGCTGCTCCGTAGGGACGTCCGGCATATCCAGAGCCGACATCGACATATTTCAACCACCGCAATGACGCCGGCTGAGAAAGGCGGTGAACTCGTTAGGGTTTACCCTGGATCGAGGGCTTAAAAAGGCGCGCGCAGCAGGGTTCGGTACGAAGAAAAATAACGACTTAAGGAAATAAATTCTTTCTTGATCAAAAAATTATAATATTTATTAACATAATTAATACTGTTAATTTCTAATCAATAATTTTTTACTAATTATAATAACTGATTTATTCTAATAATAATAATAATTTCAATTATTTGTCGTAAAAAGTGGAATAGTCATCCAGCGGCCAATAAATTTATTAAAAATATATATATAAAAATTCAATCCACACAGAATGTTTTTTAGGCTCTGTTTACTTAGAGGTAAGGAAAGTAAAACTAGGGAAATTTATCCGCTGAGGAAAATTTTCTGACGTTTACTTCATTAAAAATTTAGAAGGGATGGAAAACATAATCCTTCGGCGGATAATTTTGTGGGAAAAAATTATCCCCTCCGAATCGGATGGAAAGTGAACGGAAAGAACATACGGAAACAAAAATTACATAAAATACCAATATGTTTTTTTCCTTTTTCTCTTCCGCGACTCCTTTGGTCGTGACTCTTTCGTGAGTCCTTCTTCTACCGTGACTCCTTCTTCCTCCGTGACTCCTCTTTCTGTGATTGCTCCCCGCCAACGCAATTGCTCCACAACCTGCATCTTCTATGATTGCTCCACATCGATTCCTCTCCTGCAGTTGCTCCATTGCCCTCATCTATTCTTGTGACGGATCCCACAATGGCTATCGTGATTGTTGCTCCCCGTTGACTCCTCTTTTGTGATTACTCCACGGTGAGCATCTATTCACACGATTGCTCCCGCAATTGCTTCTCTAATTATTTTATACAACCGCTCCAGTCGTCCGCACCATCTTCTGTGGTAACATGGTATGGCGTTCTTGCCTTCATTTCTTCAGTTCTAATCTGGAAACAGTCAAATTTTTAATCCATTGTTCGACAAATGAAGGAAGAAATGCATGGCTAATCAAAGATGTTACTAATCTATATTGATTTTTATCTCCATTTTAACCATCCTGATTTTTTTTATATTAGTTTATATTATAATTAATATCAGTAGTTAATTGTAGTTGATAAATGCGCATCAAAGGAAGAAGATTTATTTGATTTTATTAGGAAAATTATTAGAATGTCATGATGTATTATATTGAGTATTTGTGTCTTTATATTATACATCTAATATGTTAGTAATGTTTAATTTGAATAATACAATGTTTTGAATATGCTATTGTTAAATCTTAATGCTAATTGTCTTTGAATGAATATTATTTTATATGCATGGATACTGATAATATAATCATAAATATTTTAAATGTTTTTTAGTTCAATAAAGGATTTTAAATTTTTTAATAAAAAATAAAAAGGATATTTTAGATAATATATTATTTTGTTTTCTTTCTTTTATTATAAATAAACGAGACAATGGTTTGATCTCATTCATCTTCGTCGATGAAGTAAATACGCACATCACATGAAGAATTCCTTTCCATTCCCCTGAAGAATCCTTTCCACTATGGATTCCTTTCTTTCCTTAATTCACATTGTGAAGTAAACAGAGCATTAATCTATTTTAAAAAAAGATTTTTATATTATCTTTTCTTATTTAAAAAAGCGCAGGGTCGTCAAGAGCAGCTAAAATAATAACGACTTAAGGAAATAAATTCTTTCTTAATAAAAAAAATTATAATATTTATTAACATAATTAATACTGTTAATTTCTAATTAATAAATTTTTACTAATAATAATAACTGATTTATTCTAATAATAATAATTTTAATTGTTTGCAGTAGAATCCGGTAAATCGGACAGTTATAACTTAAAATTGATAACTATGCAAGGATATTTTTCAATAATTTCACTTGTTTGAGTCATATGGAGCTGTCATAGCCAATAAATTGGTTAAAAATATATATATAAATTTAATCCACACAGAAAAAAAATTATCCATTTTTAAAAAAGATTTTCGTATAATCTTTTCTTATTTAAAACAAAACCAAACATTTTTTTTATTTAAAAAGTTTAGAATTCAAAGCCCTAACAATTATTAATACATTATTTTTAAAAAAATTTCATTCACCGCCAAAGAATAATTAATTATTGTGCAATTTATTTATATATCTTAAATCAAAATTTCAAGTCTAATGACTCAAATTTTGTATGACAAAATTGGCCTAATATGCGGTAATATTACTGCAACGAGCATGGATTGAATTTCGATAAAAATAATGTATAATTATCCTCACGCATACTAACCAATTCTAATTTCCTAATTTACTTCTATACAAGTGATTGTAAGATCATGTGTGAAGCACTCGAGATCAACCATTGTCTTCAACTAGCTACAAGTTATTATCTCCAATTTATATTGTTTGTCACATAACAAACCATAGTAGTATGAAAGGACACCATCGCGCTAGGGCAAATGCTCCCTCAGAATTTATTGCCTTCCAATCCAAATAGTATGAGACCGCCTTGGAAGGGTCTTTATGGTGACGACTTCACCTTTGCTCTAATGAAAAGACACACATGGCTCGAGATCAATCAAGTCGACTAGTCCAAAATCCATGTTTTTAATCCATAAAATCCATATCTAACAAATGATGCTAGTGTAACCTTCAACTCCATCAAGTACAATGAGAACTACTATTAAGAAGGCACTTTTGATTCCCCTACACATACCTCACATCCCCACTTTACTATCAAAACTGTACTCACACAAAACTTCACTTAAAATAGGGCACACATACATACATATATATGTATTTATATGCTTGGCTAGGCCAAATAATCAAACAAAGATCCCCACTTTTCGACACCGAGACACTCTGAGACAACCCTAGTTAGAGCCACAGCATCCTTTAGTAGTCCACAGCAAGCTGATATGCTAATTTAAGTAGTTCAACTTTGATTCGATTCTTCATGGAGAATTTTGGCTGCAATGGCCACCAAAGACGATCCTTGGCACCAGGAAGAGCTGATGCCCATCTTAAAGTTTACCCTCTTGTCTTAGCTCTCTTCATGCCAAGGCTATCGTGGAAAGGGGAGACTGACCCTGACGTGTGAGAGCCTTCGTCGCGAAGGGTGCCATTCAGTAGGGCGAGCTCTCTGAGCTGCTGCTTCTTAAGGAAGTCCATTGATTCATCCTGCAAAACGAATGATGGGAGCTTTGTCAAAGGAATATGGTAATTAAATGCTTTAAGAGAAATGTTGTAGTTTATTCGGAATTAAGTTGGCATCAAAAATTGGATGCTGGCTGGAAAAAGCATACCACAGGTTTCAGCATCTCCTCAAGAGCTTCGCGAGCTTGCATTAAGCGGGTATCAACAATTTCAACTGGCAAGTCTGCTTCTACGAGAATGTGAAGGGGCTCGTTGAGATGTTCGTAACCTGGTTTCCCTCGCATCATTTCCTCCTACAAATTAAAGCTGACTTCAGCTATAATATAGAGACGCAGAAATGCATTTGAATTTTCATTAAGAGAACAAGAGGCATGACACAAACAGAACAGATGGCAGAGAATAGGAAAAGAACTAGAACGAAGTATCAGGAATACTTGTTCTCATGAATATTGCATTCAGGCCAAGGAATCTAAACATGCCTCACCCTGTGCTACTGCAGGTAGTAGAAGGACCCAAAAGCATCTGCATTCCTTTTATATTTTGGGAATTGAAATTCACTGCTCTAGTTTCTAGATCTTCTCATGAAACTTTTGTCCTAGTTTTGCACCTTATTATCAATATGCAGATACGACAGGCTACGTGAAAGGCAAGCAATCTACAAGGTAACAAACTGATACAGAGGTAAGGGGATTTATAGTTAAAATACAAAGATTAAATCTGCATCTACCTTGGGAGAAATCAACAACAGAATCCTAACAGATTGGGTAGGGAAAAAATAACCTTGGCCACTACATGGTAACATTAGTCTCCATGTTATAAAATCTGTAAAAGGCAATGCACCTGATTAACCTACATTGGCAACAAAGCAATGATACTGTTTGGATTGTCTTATAGTGTGCATCTATTGGTTTTGTCTAAGAGGAGTTGAAATCACAGTGTCATGCAGGCAATTCAGCTGAATAAGTAATAGTTGAAAGGGGTTTCTACCCGAGCAGGATCTTTAATACTGCCTCGCCCCCGTATTAGCACACGACAAGCAGTGAGAGCTTCAAGCCGCTTAAGAGAGTTTCCTCTCGGACCAAGGAGTCGACCAACAAAGTTGTACTATAAAATCAGGGAAATACATATTACTTATTAGAGAGAATGCCTTCGTAAAACAAAAGGTGGAAAGCTAAATTATGCCTCTTACATTGGGAAACTGATCCACGGGAATATCCACTCTAATTGTTTTCTTAACAACAAGACCAGAAGAGTTGCCTTGTGGCCCAACCCAACCACTCCTAGTTGAAGGCTGTAATGCTCCCAGTCTCTGCAGAACAATTAAAAACTCATTGGAGGTAAATAAGAACATCAACAGAAGTGCATTCTACGAACACAACTGCAGCAATGGATTTTCTAAACAATGAGCAGAAATCTAAAACTAAAAGAAAAACACTATTGCAGTGTATGCTCCTATGCAACATAATAAAGATCAAGATCCAAGGTTATTTATATTATATGTTTATGCAAAAATTCTTAGACACCTGAACCATTTAAGACTTGCATGATCAAGGAACTGATTTGTCAATGCAATTAAGACAAACATCATAATCATTGAAGCCAACATTCTTCAAATTATTAAGTTGTTCTGCATGAGAAGATTACCTAGCACATGTATCTAATGCAAACAATGTGAATTTTAAGAAGCAGAGGTTCTAAAGCAGCACAGTATGTCTAGTTGAAACTTGGAAGCTGTTCAGATGACAAAAGGTTAGAATTTCCAATGGATTTGCACAACTAAGTTAGTAAGCAAAGAAGCTGAAAAGATGTAGACACCACATCTAATGTTAAATCAATTGTAAAGGCAAGGAAGCTGAAAAGATGTAGACACCACATCTAATGTTAAATCAATTGTAAAGGCACGGGAATGATGCACTAAACAGAAAACCAATCTGTTAGTTTGACCCATTATAAGAATAGCAGGATAAAATTTACTGAGCAGTATACTAGATAAAAAGGAAGTCATGTTAATGGTTAGTATCCGTACTTCAGATTGAAATGCTGATGCCCAGCTATTCATGTCAGCAACGCCTCCGTTTGGAAATAATCCTCCAGTGATCAGTGGGCTACCATGTTCAAAACCAGATTGATCTAAAAGAGATGCATTCTCCAACAGTTTGGTTACACGCAAAATTTCTGCTCCACATTCAATTTCAAGCACAAGAACTACCAGTTAGCTTTGTTAATTGAATTAGTTAGCAGTAAATGGACAGTCATGGGTTAATGATTGGATAATTAGAACCATACTCAATTGCATAAACTGGTAATAAACTAGACATATTAAGAAAATAATTGGCTTGTTCTACTCCTACAAAATAACCAATTGAAACAATGTCTACAAAAGATACAGAGAGCCACTTAAAGACTGTTGTAGCTGCCAAGAAAACAATCAACCAAGCAAATAGTTAAAGAACTAGAGAATTCAAATACAACTGATGGAAAATAATATAGCCATTCTCTTGTGAACCAATATTTGGTTGCTTTCAGCTTGATACAAGAATTTTTCACTGTTGAACAGGTTAAAAAGAGCAGCAAATCATGGCTTTATTGTGCTCAGAATATTGATGTTCATTAAGCCAATATCAAGGCAACACGCATATTCTTCATTAAAAAACGCTTCTCATTTCATGAGTGCATTCAAAAAAACTTTCAATCTCTCTTCACCCACAGAAACCTGTTGCTATCAATTGGAATTCATTATTCGACATGTTTCTCTTAACTGAAGATCAAGTGTTTACTTAATACAGATTGTAGTTCGACAAACAATTTTCACATGCACCACATGCATGTTTGGTTGGCAAAGTGATCCATGTAATTTGAATAGTTTAGTTCATATTCATGTCGATATGATTCTAGAATAAATAGACAAAAATATCTTAATTTTCAATATCAAGCTTCTAGATTTCAGCTATCCTATAGCTCGCTACATATATCTTGCGTACATTACCATTTCATCGAGGTCAATTGCAAAGCTCGAGCACATAATCTGGGTTCATTAAAAAATTAGAAAACTCACCCTGGTTAAGCAAGTGGAAACTGTGAGGCAGCACTGGCATAAACGGATTTAGTTTCTGTCGCTCCGCAAGCAATTCCGTCAGGTACCTGGCAAGTAATGGATGACTCAGTACTTTCACAGGATATTTGTCAAATAACTAGCATCCACAAGGAATTGAAAGAGAGATTCCAAACTGCCACCAGATACAGAAAACAAGTTCATTGGGGTCAATGTTCATCCAGATGCGACAGATCTTCCAAAAGAGTTTGTTTTTAAGAAAAGAAAAGAGATAAACCCCCACCCAAGTTGAGAAGGCAGACTATTAATCCAATACTTCGGCTGCAACTTCCGAAGCCCTTATCAACAGCTAGTAAACATCCTCTCCCCTTGAGTGCATAGTGATTAACCTCTAAAAATACAATACGGATACGCCATAAAAAAAAAAGACTTGCAGTCTTTCACCAACTGTGCATCATTTATAAACTCATTACAATGCAGCAGAATAAGAATCAGTTCGTCTCGATCGAAGCAAGATCTAGATCTTAAAATAAAGTCCAAATGATCTAGCAAAAACCAAGATACAATAGTAAAAATTACTAACTCCATCAAGCAATTCCAAGATACAACAAAGTCGAAACTCAACTGTCAACCGTAAAGTTTTAAAGCACAAGGAGACGTGGTCGGGAAAATCGCCGAGTACACGCTCCTTGATTTATCAACAGACACGGATAGAAACAACCTAAAGACCAAAAAAAAAATTTGTAAAACTCGATTTTTTTCCCCCAACAACATGGATGGTCTCGCAAAGAGCGAAATCTTACTTCTCCTGCTCACCGATGGCGCCGCCAGGCGTTCGCATGCCGGAGAAGTGTGGCGAATAGGGGACAGTGGAGGGGGAGGGCGAATAGGCCATGTATCTGCCGGAATCCATCGGTCCGGCGAGATCGGCTCCGGATTCCTGCAGAGCGCGGCGATCGGGCGGTGGATTGCGGAAGGATCTCGATCCCCCACAGCAGAGCGGCCTCAATTTCGCAGCGGCGCCGTACGGACGAAGCAGGCGAGAGGAGGCGGCGACGAATGAGAGAGAGAGAGAGAGGAAGCGAAAGGGAACGGGGGTTGGGTTTTATTTATCTCGCAGGAGTAACTGGAAAACAGTAAAACACCCTTCACTGCATTCCGCTGTTGGAAGAACCAATTTATTGAAAGAAAATAGCTTTTTATTTATTTATTTAAAAAATATACTAAATAAATTAACTTGGTTCTTAGGGTTTTATCTAAAGTCAAAATATATTTAATTTTTTTAATAATTTATATTTGATAATATTTTATTATTTTTGAATGAACGAAGACTTTAAAATACATATTTAAAATACAAACTACTTTAATGTTAACCGAAAATATATTTTTTCAATATTGTTCTCATTTTATCTTTTTGTCGAATCTAATTTATATGCGTGCAATCTCTTTACTCTCCTCCCTTCTCGTTCTTCTCTCTTTTTCATATATTTTCTTTCTCTTTCCTTTCTCTTTCTCATTTAGATGAATGCATGCATAACATGAGAAAAATATCAGGTCTACGTTAGATCTGATATTTTTCATATCAGACTCAACGTGGGTCTGATATTAAAAGTTGTTCAACTTCGATAGGACCGTCGTCGACTGCAACAGCAACGATGGTTGAGATGTCGACCAGTTGGGGTACGGGAGATCTCCGATCAACTTCGTCCAATAGTACATCAATCCACCGATATTATTTTTGTATTATTCTTAAAGTTCTCTGCTTTTTAATTTTGGCTCGAATTTTTTTTTGAAAATAAATTTTAAGAATTAAAAATAAAATAAAATTTTATCATCAAATGATTAAAAGAGTTGAAACCTGCATACTTTTGAATATTAATATTTAAATTAATTAAAATATTCTTTCATTAAATTAAAACTAAAAGATCATATTAGACCCACGTTGGGCCTGATATGATTCCATATCAGGCCCAACATGAGCCTGATATACAATCCATTTAAGGCCCAACAACCCCAATATGTGATCTTCCTGATTTTCATTATTATATTTTAACACCTCGAAGAAGTTCAAATAAACAATAGATAGCATATTTGAACTCCTTGTAACCTCAGAAATCTACGGGAACTGAAATTTTTACAATCAGAACTCTCTAGGTCAAATCAGTAGGTTTTGGTCAAAACCTACTGATTTGACCTAGAGAGTTCCGATTGCAAAAATTTCAGTTTCCGTGGATTTTTGAGGTTACAAGTAGTTCAAATATGCTATCCATTATTTATTTGGACTTCTCGAAGTATTAAAATGTAATAACGAAGAATCAGGAAGATCACATATTGGGATTGTTGGGCCTAAAATGGATTGCATATTAGATCACGTTGGTCCTAATATGGAATCATATCAGGGTCACGTTGTGCCTGATATGATATTTTAGTTTTAATTTAATAAAAAAATTTTTTAATTAATATAAATATTAATATTTAAATCTAAATCTATATCTAAAAAGTAGGTAGGTTTAACTCATTTTAACGATTTGATGATAAATTTTTATTTCATTTTATTTTTTTTAATTCTTAAAATTTATTTTCGAAAAAAAACTCGAGTCAAAATTAAAAAGCAGAAAACTTTAATAACAATATAAAAATAACATCGGTAGATCGATACGCCATTGGAGATCCTAGTCGGAGATCTCCTGTAGCCCCAACTGGTCAACATCCTAGCCGTCGTCGCTGTCGAAGTCGATGATGGTCCTATCGAAGTTGAACAATTTTCATATCAGACTCACGTTGGGCCTATATGAAAAATATCAGGCCTAATATAAGCCTGATATGAAATATATCGGACTCAACATAGGTCTGATATCTTTCTCATGTTATGCATACATCCATCTAAAAGAGGAAAGAAAAAAAATATACATGAAAAAAAAAAGAGGAATGAGAAGAGAGGAGAGAAAAAAGAGATAGGTTGCATGTATAAGAGAGAGAGGAAACAAAAAAAAAGATTATATGAATATAAGTTAGATTTGATAGAAAGATAAAATAAAAAAAATACTATAATATATATATATATATATACCAAAATAATTTGTGCCTCTTAATTAATTCGAAAAAATTACAAATAGTGTATTATTTAAATAAAAATTGAACAATAATCTTTGACCCCATGTACATAGAGAGAGAGAGGCTGGTCTGGAAGATCCTTGACAGAGGCTGGCTTCGATTCTCGAGTTGCAGACTTGTAGTGATCGAATCAGGTCATTGTGGAGCCGGCAATGGAGGAGAAAGCCATCAATTTCAAAATTTTAAGCTCCAGGGAGTACCAAGGCCACAAAAAGAAGGTGACTTCATGAGATTTCCTCTCTCTCTCTCTCTCTCTCTCTCTCTCTCTTTTGATTTATTTAGTGATTGTCGTTCTGTTTTCAACCTTGTTTGAGATGTATGTAACCCCTAAAAAATGCGCTCGTTATCTGTTCTTTGTTTTGTAGGACGCCGTACAATGTTTGATTTCATGTTTTTGCTGATACTGGATTGGAAATTCCCTAGCAATGCTTGATTATGCGTTTGAGAACTAACGTAACTGCAGGTGCGATGCCAGGTTCATTCGGTGGCCTGGAATTGTCTGGGAACGAAGCTTGCATCATATCGATGCTCATGGTCATGTAATCCTACTGCCTCGTTGTGTTTGTTATTTTTACTGACTGGACCGAGAAGACGAAAAGTTGGAATATGTTAATAAATTACTTTAATATTTTGCTTTTTCCTCATCTTGGCATATCTATATCTGGAAGTGGAAATGAGCCATCATACACAAATGAGTGATTTATCCTCTGGTATTTGGAAGCCTTGTCCATGTGAGAGGAGTGGCATTGGTCGTGAGATACTGCTGTCACTTTTGCATTCTCTGAAGTTAAGATGCTCTTTCTGCAATGTCACTGATGGGGCCACATCTCTATAATCTATTGTCATTTCTCTTTTTACAGTGTTACATTACCATTACATTTTTTATCAACTTTCTTTTGGCTATCCTCTATTTCTACTGATTTTGTGTTGTTTCCTCTGGTTTTACTGACCTTATGTTGTTCTGCCTTCTTTTCCTCCCTTTATTCTCTTGGAGCTACTGCGACGTTGTTTCTTAATTTTCTTAGAGTTACTCTAATGCTATTTTCATGTCTCTAGTTCTCTATCATGTTCCCTTTTTGTTGCCATTTTTTTTTCCATTATAAATTCCTTCCCTAATTCAGTAGATGGTTTTCTTTTGCTCTAATGTCCAATATCAACTAGTCCATTGAGTATAATTCAAAGAACTTATCTAATAAATCCAAAGGTAGATTTTTTTTATAGACAATAATAGACTTGATTAAGTTCATTGACGATGGGATACCACAAGATTTACCAAGTTGGAATAGCTGGAAAAACAATTGACAAGATGTATACACAGTTTGAGGTTCATTTGAACAGTTATTTTGACTATCCTAGAGAAGCCTGTACTTGTTTGTCCTAGAAGAAATTTCTACTTGTGGATATGATTTTGTTGTTATATTTCTAGCTGTTTAAATCATTAGTGTTTTTCAGATGTGGATATTCACAGTTTAATATGTTAGTTTTCATATATAATCGACTCATCACATGGAAGGTCCGGTGGCCTCTTGGTCTCTTTGACCAGATTTATTTATTTGTTTTTGTTTTGCATTCAGAATTATCATCAGGGTTAGTTTAACTTTGTGAAGCCATGTAATGCAAATGTGCCTATTCATCTAAAATAAATTTGTGGATACAGTTTTTTGTTGCACCATTTACATATTCCATCACTACATATGCAGGGAAAAGTCAAAGATATTGAGTTGAAAGGTCATACAGACAATGTGGATCAGCTATGCTGGGACCCTAAGCATCCTGATGTTGTTTCAACTGCAGCAGGGGACAAGACTTCGGTTTTGGGATGCTCGGAGTAAATTACTCTTTCTTCGTTAGGCTTCACTTTCTAAAATTCTCTAATTAATAACATGTTAAATGAGTGGGAAAATAACAAATAGAAGTCTAAGCTCCTGGCTTCTTATGTGTGTCTTTGGCATTGATGCCAATTTTCGAAATTGAACATAGATCTATCTAGATATAATAATTCATTACAATTTGTTGGTTACTGCGGTTCACTTTGGTCGTGTCTGCATGTATGTGTATGATTAGAGCATTTTATGATAGAGTAGTGCTATCTTTCTTGTTTGATGAATATGAAGCTTGGCTATTTGAGATGGATTGAGCAAGTTGTTCATATTGGATTACTGAAGGATGTTGTAGGAATATGGATAAATAGATCATTTATGTTCTGATGTTTTTTATCTGTGTAAAGAATTTTGTTTTCTAAGAGGAAATTTCTCTATCATTTTCCAGTTTGGAGGTTGCTATTTCAGTAATATCTCATTTGTTTGAACTAGATGACCAAACTTTATGCTTTTTTCTAGTTGGAACATTTATTTGACATATTTAAATATGTTGGATGTGTTCTATAGGTGGAAAGTGCACTCAAAATGTTGAACTAAGTGGAGAAAACATCAATATTGCTTACAAACCTGATGGGACTCGCATAGTTGTTGGAAATAAGGTACAAAAAGAAGGGCTTATTTATGCATTTTTTGTAGGTTGATATTTAAAACTTTATTTCCAACAGGGAAGTAGGCAAAATATTAGGAAAAAAAGTTGGGACTTATCATGTCTTTTTTGCCTACTGCTTTTTTTTATTCATTGGCTAGAAAAGTGTCACAATTATAAGCTTCACTCTTCAAACTAGAGTAGAAATCGCTACAATATAGTTGTTTTGTGTTGGTAAATTGGTTGTTACCTTCTTTTCGTCATTTTATCAGTTGCAACTTGCTCCTATCAACCCTGATTTTTTATTGTTTTAATCAAATGGTGGTGTTTACACACCTGGATTTACTGATTAAGACTCTTGGTTTTACCTCTTTGTTTATTTTTGTCTTTCTTAATGCATCCACATTTCCTTACTTCAGGATTTTCTTTAAGCCCAAAGGCATTGCAGTGCCAACTGAGTGATAGGTTTTTTGACATATTTATACCTAATGATTTTGCACAAAGTGGTAGTGAAAGGTATAACTTGTACCAATATTTCCAGTTTCCAATTCAGTCTAACCCATTTGTTCTTAGAGCTATTTACTCGATCTTAGACACTTTGACGATACCACTAAGAAAGTAACAAATAGTAAATTTTAAAAGAACCTATTGTCAACCTTTATTTAAGCTCATTCCTGCCAATGAATTGGATCAAGTCTGATTCCCAAGCTGAGTGGGCGATGCCTGCTTGGAACCTGCACAGAAGGATTAATAAGATGGAAATGGGTCCTGATGCCTAACACAAGAATTTTGGGAACCCAATTGGATGCAAAATAGAGTTAACACAAGAACAACAGAAATTTCAGTGACCAGGGATTGTTGCACTTATTGGAAGAATGATTACGTATTGTACAACAACTATGAAATTGTACAGACCCTTAATGTGGAAGGGGGCCATAGATTTGGATGAGTGTCAAGATGCTGAAAATATATATTATTCTATTTTTTTTAAGGAATTCCTAAAGTTTCTCAGTGAATTTTGGCATGCTCTTGCCACACCAGATATAAGTGTTCTCTATTGGAAACCAAAGTGCTGAACTTACAACTTACCAAGTATTTAGTCAGAAATATTAATTTTATGTGCTCTTTATTGCTATTTGAAATTTAGCATATTGGTAGATAAACAAGAACATGCATATCTTTTAAGGTGTATTTTCCAGATATACTGCTAGTTTTCTGCATCATATGTTGTATTTGCCATCATAGTATTATCTATCTTATCATTTGGGAAATTTCAAACAAGATTTTGTTAGTGTTATAGGTTTTGCCTAATTGATCTTAAGTTGGGAATAGTTTCATTAGTGTGATAAGAACAAGTATGATAAGAACAAGTATCAGATTGATGATGGTATTCTTCATAAGTTTATCATTATGCGAAAGATATTAAGAAAATTAGATAACAATAAAGTCATTTAGATGATCTTAGTAATGTACATTTTATTAATACCTATATAACTGACAGAAACATATATAGCTGTTTTTTTTCAAGCAACAATGAATTATGAACAACAAAGTACGAGAAGCAAATTCCCTTGGAAAATGAACACAAGTTTGTCGATAGCCATCCATGGGCTGCTAATGCAAGTTCATGGCAGCCTCTCGACTTCGAAAGCTTGCCAATAAGCTATGGAGCTCGAGGCCGTGGGCTTTCGATCCTCAAGGATACAATCCCTTCCGAGGGATATGATCGTCGTGCCTCCTGAGAACTCCCGGAGGCTCTCGATGCTACATTACTCTGCATCTGAATCTCACTTTCACCTTTCTTTTTCTTGCCAAAGTGTAGGAGCGAAGAAAAACCAAAATTTCCTTTTCTTTTCTTGGCATGTTCTGCTGCCCAGCTGTGTAGTGTAAGTTGCATATTCTCATGAAATATCGATTGCTTGAACATGTCACCCATCTAAACACCAAAGAGTTTCAGTTGTGAATGAGATTACAAGGAAAAACAGGTCTGAGAAGGAGCAACAATTATGATTTGTTTAGTTTACCTGGGAGACGAGTGCATATAGAGGAAGAGTGCTGTAGCTGCACAGGACTTGAATGATAACACTGAACAAACAAACAAAAAATGCAAATGCTTTGTGAAATACAAAGATTTATCGCGATTGCTTTTGTAGCAACAAAGAAAGGAAAAAGAAGCCCAAGAGCGCAAACTAATTACCCTATAACAAGTCTTGGAATGAGGTAGCCGATACTCTCCATGATGCAGGAGTCGAATCCGTAGGTGGTCTAGATATTTTACAGCCAGTAAGTAACAAGATACGACGTTCAAGGAGAATGTTAGAAGAGCTGCATGATTGTCTCACCCAAATCCAAAAGAAGAAGGCAATCTCGAAAGAGTTTTGGAATAATATGAATTGGAGTAGGTAAAGAATGATTCCCGGTTTGTTGAACCAAAAATGCTCGTCCGATGGCTTCACCCGGCTAACGCGATTTTGAGGATCCATTTCTTCTGATAGTTCCGTGGCCAGCTTAGTAATTATGTGCTCAAGCTTTGCACCAACAGCAAGCAGAAGCTGTGATTTACCTAACCGATTTTAGATCACAGAGAAAAGTGGATAGAAACTAAATGAGAAATAAACTACAAATTTGAGAACTTAGAATCGTGCAAATGCAATTAGTTCCTTAGACAGTGGCATAGTTCAGTGGGCTTACAACAAGCGGCAGGAAAGAGAGCCAGAAGTAGGTGTGCCATCCTGCAACAACAATCTGAATTAGAAGACTATTTTTTATGGTAAAGTGAAATATAAGGGGTCGAATGGTTTATTATTTCAATGAATCTATTTTTGATGTTTGGATGAATGGTTTGAGGTGGAATAATCCATTCCAAGGACTTATTTTATTTCATTTATTCCTACTTCAAGAGGTGAAAAGCTTCATTCCCCTGTTATCAAATATAATACTTAAATAACTTGTCATTACAAAACTAAAATGGAGATAAATAACATAAGTAACCAAGTAGATTAGTTGTGTTGATAGAGTGGAGCGTTGTTAGCCATGAGAGGTGAACTAATAATTCAATAAGGTGGGTTACAGGCCAAGTGAAGGTAGGTTGGGTGGGCGAGATGGGCTCGGCAAGATGGGCAAGCCGAACAGACCAGCTAAACCAATGTGCCAGGTCGGCTCAATGAATCGATCAAGCTAGTCGAGCCCAACGGGTTGGCCGAACCGGATGTGTTGAGTGGGTCAGGGGAGCTGATCGGATTGGTTGATCCCGGCATGCCGACAGCATGTTGGGCAAATCGACCAAAAAATAGGATAGACACCGCCAAATAAATCATATTGACTAGAAGAACTGAACGAACCAAATGTTTGCACTAGTTCTAACATTCCATGTTAAATCCGATATTTTTGGACGCGATCCAGAAAAAAAAAAAAATTTATTTTTAAAGAAGATTTACGATTTTCGAGATCCCAAACTAAAATTAGAGGGTTGTATCGCTTTGAAACTTAAGTTTTGAGAGCTTAAGTGTGAATAAATCCAAACTTTAAAAGAGGAGGAAGTAAGAGCCTAAAGTACAGGGACTAAAATGCATATTTGCATCCCAAATGAAAATAGCCCTAATGTTTTCTGCTTTCGCCCCGCAGCCAGAAGCGCCCGACTCCTTCCTCTTCTCCCTTCTTTCACGATGCCCTAACCACAACCAAGCTACGTGGTTCCCCAACCTTTCTTCTTCTCCACGCGTGAGGGCGAGGGAGTTAGATCCAGGTTTTCCGATTGAGGGTCTCTGGTGCTCATCGATGCAGATTGCGACCTCGCCTTTCCCGTCTCCTGTCGACGCAGCCAAGCTCCAACTCGATCCCCTCTTCTCCTTCCATGCTTTAGCGAGCCCTAATCGCAGCGGAATCCTATCCGCCGGCCACTGAGATCAGCTTCTCGCCAGGGATCGCCAGGATGCTTGGAATCAAATGGGGCGCCTTTGAATCTGAGATTTGATTCCGGAAATTGGGAGTGGAGATTGGGCTTCAATCCCTCATATTCTGCTTGAACTATTTTGCTGCGATCTTGTTCTTTGGTGCATGTTCTAGCAAGCGGATTGGAGGCGTTTGGACTCGGGTTGAATTCCTCCATTCAGAATATAGCTCTACTCCGGTTGTGAAGTGGATTTCAGCTTCAGGTAAGTGCTGATCTGTTTGTATCGATTGGAATGGTATGGTGGATAGAATTGTAAGATTTAATAGGTGAATTCGATGGCTTTCTTCACAATAGGGTAGTGGTTAGATCGATACCTATTTTCTTGGATTTGCAGCTTATAGTTGGTTCGAATCTAAACTCATGTTCTATAGGCTATGCTGTTGCTTTTTAGTTGGATGACTTGGTTTGAAATTGAATTTGGTTGATTTTGAGGGTGGGATTAAGTCCTGATTTGATCTTGATGATGACGTGCATTAGGGTGTAGCTGGATGGATTTAATATAGGATTTGTTGGATTTGATTGTTGAGGATCAAATTTAGATGTAAAGAATGCAATGTCATTTTGTTTCATTGATTTCTATGCCCCTACTGTGATATATTGGGAGGTTCACCATGGGATGCTACTGAATGTGATTGGTAGAGATGAGTTGGTTTTGATCAGATTTCGTTAGTAATCTGCCTAGATTCTAGTCTTCATGGGATTGGAATTTTACTGCTACAGATCTATGATGATGATTGATTTTAATTTGGTACGGTATAGAATGGATAAAATGCTTTGGCTGTTCTTAGTTTTAATGAAACGTGGCTCAATTGGAGGGTAATGATTTTGGATTGGATTATGGGTTTTGTTCTCCTTCTTATGATCACTGTCGTGAGTGTTTGGGTGGCAATTGCTGTGTTGAATTGGGGTGGTGTAATAGGGTGTCGTGGGCTACTCATTTAATTGTAGTAATAAAATGAAACGGGATAATTACGACGATCCTAATTAATTGAGATAACTTGTTTAGCTATAAATTTCATATTATTGTAGCTAAACAATATGCCTTTGATACAGGGCATTGATTGGACTTGCCATTTTTGATTATCAGACGGGAGGTCTTTTTCTGATACGAGCATCTTACGATTGAGGCGGGTACCCTTTGACTTATCTTTTAGATATTGTCATCTTGTTATGCATAGCCTGTTATAGATAGCAGTAAGATCATACGCTATCCATGTTTATTATGCCTGTTCTGGATACTTGTTATTTATCCCTGGTTATTATGTCTGTCTTGGATACTTGTTAGTTATCCCTGGTTATTATGTCTGTCTTGGATACTTGTTAGTTATCCCTGGTTAGTATGCCTATTCTGGATACTTGTTGACTCCCTGTTTATTATGCCTGTCTTAGATACCTGTGGTTTATCCCTGAGTTATTATGCTGTTAGTTCCATACAGTATCAGGTAGTGTCATATCGATATGTATGCTTAGAGATCGTGATGTATCTCCTGCCTTTGACCTTGAGGGATCTGTAGTTTTCGGCCAGTATACCTTGTAGGTTAACTGTATTTCCTGTTATAGGATTTCAGACTGAGACCTAGTATACTGAGGACTTGGGAGGGAGGTATGTGTATCTATCATACACCATCCTTGCATTGTTGCATGCCGGCGATCAGCGACTCCCTTGTGGTTGAGCCTATCGTCTTCCGGTACATGATATGCGCACACGGCCACTCATGGGTTAGTGGATACCGTAGGATGTGTGCATTTGCTCTGTACTGCTCCGCTCGACCGCTCAGGGGTAGTGGCTTCGGAGCGTGGTAGCAGGCGGAGATCCCTTCTCTTCCCATAGACCAGAGGAGATGAGAGCGACGCTCCCTCATATATACATGGGGTAGGAGGGCGGTCCCCCGACAACATCCTGTCCACTCGGTCACTCAGGAGCAGTGATGGCAGAGTACGGACAGTGTCACAGCTCTACCCACTCGGCCGACACAGTATCGCCTGTCTCGGTGGCTTGACTGGAGTTAGGGGGTGACCATGGCATTGCACCATGTGCATATTTTGCATCGTGCATTGTTTGCTGCACTTGATTGCTACACTTGTTTGACATGCATATTCTGGAGACCTGTTATCTGTGATTATCTGTCTATTGGTATTCCACTGGTATTTCTTACCCTCTGTACAGGTTAGATGGATTCTGGTATGTATCTTGATTCAGTATCTTCAGTATACCCTTTCATATTGTTCATATGAGATTGTATCAGCGTAGACTCCTATTGTTATTATAACATACTATGCATATCTGCTGGGTATTCGCTGAGTTTATGGACTCACACCGTTGCCATTATGATTTTATTTCAGGTTGAGATATTTGGAGTCGCCAGAGGAGCCCAGCAGCCAGTCCCTACCCATCGCGACGACATGGTTTCGTTTTGTACTTTGTAGTGTATTGTTTTATATTTCTTTTAGCGATATGTATATGTCGTATGTGTCGTGAGCCCTAAGGGGTTGTTGTATTTGTTGTTTCGTCATAAGTCGGACCGGTCCGCAGTCAGGTATGATTTACTTAGTTGTCGGGTGCTTTTATGTTGGGTATATATATATATTTTGAGGCCTGAGGCCAATTTAAACTGCGTGGTGATGTCTATTATTATCTGCGTGTGTGTTTGTATGTGTAAATTGTCCGCCGGACAGGGGAGGTGTTGTCCGATTTTATATTGGAACAGCGACTCCTGGGTCTCGGGGCGTGACATTCCATTATTACAATCAAAGAATAGAATGGATTATAGTCTCTTTTTCAACTTGAAACTTTTCTCTAAAGAATTACGCAGTTAAATTAGGAGATGGGATTCCCTCTTATTCTTAACTCAGCTAGGGTCTTTCCCCTTTTGTCATAGGAATTGGAAGACATACAGTAATAGAAATGCAAAGTGAAAGTTGAGGAGGACTAGCACTATAACTTACCATGTATATTCAGCAGCAAAAATAGGACAACAAAGAGCCAAAGATACCAACTGCATGAAATCAAGTTTACAATATAACAAGCTAAGTGATGATAGATAACAATTAAAAAACAGTAAAAACTCACAGGAAAGAGAAGTACCTTATGCCAACAACTTTTTTAAAATCGTCTTCAAGCGTACGCAACATGTATTTGTGAAAATCATATTGTTTATTAGAAGGGCAGTGCCTCTAGAGAAGTCCATCATTGCATTGTAGCATAGTCAATAGATAATATAATGAGTAAATGATGCATCTAAAGACAAATACTTACATCGATGAATCCTGCCCTCAATGCTTTATAATCTGATTTTGTTACTGACGCATAAAACTGTTTGAAGAATGAGACCTACAGCCATGTATGCGACATAAATCCAAGAGTTTAATCACTAAAATAGGAGATACCTCTAAGGTTAATGTGTTAGCAATATCAAAGTAGTGATCAAAAGCAATACCATGTTTCAAAAATTTTAACTACTTATAATGAAAGTAAATATCACCTAAAAAAATGAAAGTAAAAAACAGTTATTTCTTCAAGCTGATTCACAAATAAATAAATAAAATAAAATGAGGGCCACAATTTACCATCCAATTATCACAGCTAAATTTGTCCAACTACGTGTTGCTCGTCCAGTAACAAATTCGGATTGATGTTCGTCGTCATCCTGGTTAATATCTGGCAAAGCAAAGAGATATTCCATAATTTTCTGCTCCAAATTTATGTGTGTATCTATAAGTCTACGCATGGACATTTAGAAGGCTAAACACAGTACCTTTTCCATGATTGGTAGTTTCTTTTTGAATTGCAACCTCCCAATGTTTCCACTCTCTGATCTGCAAAAGCAAAGAGAGGAGTTGATATATAGTATTAAGATCCAAGCAAGCAAACAAGAGCATGTATAAAAGAGAATACTCATGCAATGTAGCGTTACCTTAGCTCCTCCCAGTACCATTGTAGATGCAGAGAACACAACATGTACGACCGCAAGCACAAATATAAAGATATGCAACTGATGCAACGCTTCCAGAGACAGCAATGGAACCTTGCCCTGGGACCAAATAAATCAGTTTTCCTAGTTCAGCTTCTATTTGAAACCAAGAAGTCAAACTATTCTAATCTTACATCAAAGAATTAAAGGACCAGGCTCATGTCTTCTGATGCACAAAGGCTTATATCAGTGTAGAAATAAAAGAAGATAAATCTAATTCTCTGTAACCTTCCACTAGCAGTCAGGAAGTTTACACGAACATTCTCTTTCACCAGAGTATGTGTAAATTTGTTTGCTAGTTCTGAATATTCATTAGGATCAACTTTCATGACCAGTATATGGAGTTACATATTCCATTCTTTAGGCATAACCATTTACAGTGCATAAAGTAAAGTTCTCCAAAGTAACCATATGCTTATGCAAGTCATGTCATTTGTTAGTCATCAGGGAGGGGAATTGTAAATTGATTCTACTTTTTTACTCTTTCTTTTTTCATTCCTATTCTGTCAATAGTAAGCTTTTGCAGGTCATAACATTTGTTAGGCATCAAGGAAACAAAATTGGGGAAAATGTGTGTGGAATCTATGTTTCTACCTTTTGTTTTATTTCATTCAATTTACACCTTCAGTGTCAACATTCATGCTTCCACTTTTTTTTAAACTCCAAATCTTCCATGCTATTGAAGTTAAGAAATGAGCAAATTTGTGCAGTGCATACCTTAGCAGTGCAGTGGGAACTAGAACCGCTGGACAAAAGTCTCCGTCCATAGTAATAGTCCATCCAAGGATAACTTTCGTGTTCTTTGGCAGAGCTCTCCAATTTACATGGAAGCATGTGATATGAATAACTTCTCGGTATACAGATGTTACTAATAAGGTTTTGAAAGACCGTCAACAGAAGGGAGATAAAACCAAGAAGCATTAACTCTGCAAATGGAAAATGCCACTTAGCCACAATCTTACTAATCAGATAAAAGATACAAAGTAAACACATATACAAAGTACAAAATTTGTTGAACATTTTGATAGAAACCAAATTATATTTCTAGATCCAAAAGCCACTTTTAGTAGTAAGAATCGAACATATAGTTGACAACAAATCCAGAAAAAATAGCATAATACTGTTATCAGACATTCAGTTACCAAATAAAATAACATAAAGGAAAAACAAATGCTTCTCACCATATGTTTTAACAATGAACATATAGTTTATGCATTCCTGGGAGAAATCTCAATAAGCACAATGACTCGAAACTTTGATAGTGAAGCATGAATGACTCAATAATTAAATAAAAAAAATTCAAATACAGTAAATTTGCAAATTAATTAACATCTAAAGCAAACTACTATAAGAAGCTATGAAACAAGAAGCAGTGCAAGAGTACAAAAGATAAATGTAATCAACTAGCAACCAACAAAAAAGTGACGAAACAATCAAACTTCCACAGCAATAGCAAGAATTTGATGCAAACCTTCTTTCAACTTCTCCAATGCATGAAAGAGTGCATCTTGATTTTTCCTCTTCAGAGTCTAGAAATCAACTAATAGAACATGAGATCTGACACAATAATGTATAGAAAAAACAAAGAGGAGACACCAAAAATCAAATTGTCACAATGGGCAAAGAGTTGTTCTTAGATGGTTAGGTCTTTAGCTCTTAGAAATCAAACAACAACTATAGTCTATCATCATCTTGTTTTTTCCTCTTCAAAGTCTAGAAATCAACCAATAGAAGATGAGGTTGAAACAACAAAGTATACAAAAAAACAAAGAAGATGCATTCGAAGAGGAACCAATATAGTCATTGTTTTTCTAATAATGCATAGTATGACTCATCCTAATTGTCATAGGTACCAAGAGTAATTTTTTTGCATCCGAAGTTTCATTTTGGTTTATCATCATGGATTCACTTGTATGGGCCGCCACATAGCCCACCTTCTTTGTGGCCTGAAGAAGACACTTCCATTCCAACAAGAATGAACAAAAAAAAAAGTTTGTCCCAAATATTTTGTATTAGCTAATTGGATATTATCCCACCATCAAACTCTATTTAATGGTATATTATGGTGACAATCTAGCCTGACAAAATTTACAGTTATGATTTATGTTTACACTCACTAGAAGGCCCATTATTCATAGGCAAATAAAGCAATATAGGCAAATGATTAACTTGGAAAAAATTCTTCAAACACATTCTTAATATCAGTAGAAGTGCTCAAGAACAAGAACTTAATTGGAAGTGGAATTAAAGGCTGAAAATAATTGTCTAATGCAAAAGGTTTGGTACTGGAATAATATACAACACGACTAGTTTAGTAGCCATAATAACTTATCAAAAGGGATCATTGCGGAACTACCTGATGAAAAATCAGTATGAGTTAGTTTTCATGAAAGATTGCAATATCTAATAGTAAAGCAAAAAAAAAAAGGAGAATTAGCGCAATTAACATTTGAAGAACCAAAGGGAATCAAGGAACCTGAAGATTGTTCAATATAGTTGAAACCAAACAATCCAGGAAGACTCGGACAAATAAGACGTGTTTCGATCAACAAACAACGAAGAAGAGAGAATAAGCAGGACAAACTAAGTGCAAAAGGCGTGCCTTTCCAAGGTAATGCAGCGACCGCTCAACTGCCAGGGAGATGAAGACGATGACGGTACAGACCACTGCGACCACCCAAGTCGGGGTGTGCTCGAGGGTTTCGCTCGTTCCATCTCCCGCCATCGCACCCTGCGATCATCCAACCCAGCAAGTCAGCAATCACCGCCACCTCCGCGCATCCCATTGCATAAAGACGGAAGCTTTAAGGGGCGAAGCGTTAGGGGAAGCCGGAATCGATCACGGTAAGGAACGAATCCGCGGTGGGAGGGCAGAATAAAGGGAAGCGGAGGAGTGGAAGGCACTGCGGTAGGATTTCTCAGGGTTTGCGTATGGGACACATGCCAAAGGCTGTCGCCCTCTGTCTTCTTCTCCGTGCTAGGCTCTGCTCCTTCCATAGCCATGGACGGATGAGGAGGAGGAGAACAAGGAGGAGAAATCATTGATTAATATTTTCCACATTTGCGATTTTAAATTTTTAATTTTATAAAATATTATTTATTGTAAAATTAAAATTCTTATATATTCCCTTTCGAGTAATATCAGAATTTGGTCACAAATGTTTTTTTAAAAAATATTTTTTAAATAAAAAATAATGATAAAAAAGATTCAAGAACCAAACATGACTCAACTTTGTAAATTCAAGGACTTGAGTGTGGCTTTAAGGCACATCCTAACTTGTGTTATTAATCATTCGAAAAGTTATTCAAGTAACCCTACTTTCGGAGAGCAAAGTTAGCATCGCGATAAGCCTAGCTCGTACGTAACGTGACATCTTTAAAGATGAGGATCTCATGAAACTTGTGAAGCTACATCCTCCTTTGAAATGACAATGTAGTTTCCGTTTCTTGGATCGAGAGATCGAGCTGGAGTTGGCCTTGAATCAAATACAATTTCTCGTTCGGTGACTAAAAACTGTTGCTTGTGAATGCGTTTTTGTTCCTATTATTGAATTATGAACTTTGAGTTTGAATGTGATTAGAACTAGACAAAAAGTATCCTCTGTCTCCGTTTCATCTCGATCATCTTGCTTGCTTTAAGCTGATCTAATCTTTCAACTTCTGCTTCAACCTTGACACAGTAAGAGAGTAAGAAACATAGAAAATTAAGCACTGGAAAACCCCATCTTAATCCTGAAGGGAGAGGTCTCGAAACTCCATCAATGACTAACCTGCTCAATCAAGTCTAGAGCAACAACTTGGATAAAGTGGCATCACTGATGAAAAAGAACACAACAGGAGATACTTGTGAAAAAGAAACAACCTTTTGAAGTCTTGTTTTCTTATCCTCTTTAAGTGCTAAGATCCTAGCAGAGCAGACAGCTTGGATAAAGTGGCATCCCTGATGCTCGTTGATTGTACACCGATGGACACTGCTAACAAGATCAAGGACCTTGTGCAATCTATCACTCTGTAAAGATAGAGATTTAAATGTTAACGCATGAATTATATTTTCCAGTAAAACTAGACCATGATATTAGGATAAGGAACATTTTCATTTTGAAGTTGTTGCAGCCATGCATGATACTCATCCAGCTTAGCTTCTTCAATGACAAATTGTCTTCATCAACTCCCCGTGATTCCTTTTGCTCACTAATCTTTAATGTTCCAGTAATCTCTCCTCGAGTTTTCTCAATTTCCAATTGCACACAAGCAAGTTCTCTTATCCTATCCTCTTTCTTCTCGGACAATTATTGTTCCAGAAGTGGAGCTATATCTGTAAGTTGCTCTTTGATTGTGACAATGGGTTTAGTGTATCTGTGACTGCCATGTACAATTCCACCAACACCTGCACTATCAAAAGATTATTTTACAATGCAAACTGTCCAATGTACAGACAGAAGAAGCAAGTGAGCCATGTCTTTACACCTTACAAGACAGAAAGAAAGACTGCCTCAGCTGTCTTATGAAACATGCAACAGACAAGTTGCTTGTCGCGAAAAGGACTTGGACCGTGATAGTTGCCTCAGATGCTGCGTGAAGAAATGAAAAGGATCTTGAGCTATGGTTAGTATGATGAAGCAAAATTAGTTATGGCTGAAAAATGAATTTGTAGGGCAATTGCCACCAATTTTCACTTCCAATTTAGAATAAAAGGGCAACAGAATTGAAGCTCCATAAGAATCAAAGATGCAATTACAGCGAACAGGAGACTGAAGCTAGATAATTGTCTTGTATAAATCTGATCAAATTGAAGCAACCAGGTTTGTTTACTCAGAAAATCGAGAAAAAAAAAAGGAAAAATTTCAAAAGCGCAAGAACACTATCTTTCTTGCGTACAGCATGATAGCAACAGTTCATATCTTGATAGGGATTTGCTGGAGCAAAGAAGCAACATGTTTTCCAGTCAAAAATCTTAATTTTATTGCATTGTAGTGGCTAAGGGTGGCTTTCAAAGTCCAATAAACGAACCAGGTAACAGGTCCAAAATGTAATCAACTTATGAACCTAAACCCTTTCAGCACAGAACTACCAAGCCCAACTATACAATGAATGAAAATTCCAAGGTGAACAAAAGGTAGAAAAACTAAAAGGAGCAGACTTTCGCAGAGACGCGACTAATTAAGCGCCAATTAAGCAAACTGGGCACCAATTAAGCGCCAGCGCCAATAGTCACAGGAAACTAAAGTAAGAGACAACGTGTATCTAAGGATTTAGACCAAGACTATATCACCTATAATATAGAAGGTGACCCTGTGACATATAGAGATGCTATAGCTTCTCCTGAAGCTAAACACTGGAAAGAAGTCATTAAAAATGAAATGGACTCTATTATCTCTAATGCCACATGGGAATTAGCAGATTTGCCTGATGATTGCACCACCATTGGATGTAAATGGGTATTTAAGAGGAAGTTAAAACCTGATGGGTTAGTAGATAAGTTCAAAGCCCGCCTGGTTGCTAAGGGATTCAAACAGAAGGAAGAGATTGACTATTTTGACACTTATTCCCCTGTTACTAGAATTACTACAATCCGAGTATTGATAGCACTGACATCCATATATCATCTTGAGGTCCATCAAATGGATGTCAAAATGGTATTTCTTAATGGAGATCTTGAAGAAGAGATATATATGGATCAGCCAAAGGGATATGTAGTTTCTGGAAGTGAGAATAAAGTCTATAAGTTAGTAAAATCTCTTTATGGTTTGAAGCAAGCCCCAAAGCAATGGCACGAAAAATTTGATAGAGTTATGCTATCATTTGGCTTTGAAATTAATGACTGTGATAAATGCGTTTATACTAAAATGAAAGGTGATAAATGTATCATTTTATGTTTATATGTAGATGATATTTTACTTTTTGAATCTAACCTTTCAATTATTAACGAGACCAAGGCTCTCTTAAGTGGTAAGTTTGATATGAAGGATATGGGTTGTGCTGATGTGATTTTAGGGCTGAAGTTGACTCGCTCAACTGATGGAATAACAATTTCTCAGGCACATTATGTTGAGAAAGTGTTAGAGAAATATGGCTATAGCCACATAAAATCTATAGTCACACCCTATGATCCTTCAAAGACTCTCCACAAGAATAAGAGTGGCGTGACTGTGTCTCAATTAAGATATTCCCAAATAATTGGTAGTCTAATGTATTTGGCAAATTGTTCTAGACCTGATATTTCGTTTGCTATAACTAAATTGAGCAGGTTTACCAGCTGTCCGGACAGAACACATTGGGATGCATTAGACAGAGTACTCAGATACCTAAAGGGTACTATATCCTTGGGCTTGTGCTATGGGAGGTTCCCTGCAGTCCTGGAGGGATATAGTGATGCCAGCTGGATAGCTGACACTGCTGAGTGTAAAGGCGTTACTGGCTATGTTTTTACACTTGGAAGCGGTGCGGTTGCTTGGAGGTATGTTAAACAGACGATCATATCCCGTTCTACATCTGAGGCAGAATTGTGTGCTTTGGATACCACAGTAACTGAAGCTGATTGACTTAAGGGTCTTCTTACTGAAATTCCCTTGATTATGAAGCCAATACCTCCTATCTTAGTGAACTGTGATAATCAAACAACAATAGCTCAGATTAGAAGCTCCAAGTATAACCAAAAACAGAAGAGACATGTACGAATAAGATTGAAATCTGTTCGTGAGCAAGTGTCTCTGGGAGTGGTGTCCTTGGACTTTGTAAGTTCAAAAGACAATATTGCTGATCCACTCACAAAAGGACTTGATTCTGAGAAAATCAAGAGATCCAGTAAGGGAATGGGACTGAGGCCTATTCTGGTTTCATCTATAGCGGCAACCCAACCTATCTGATTGGAGATCCCAAGAAGTAGGTTCAATGTGGTATAAACAAGCTATAAGGGTGAACCGTAAGCATAAATTTGATTGAGATATAATCTCAAAGTCTCTTCCCTGGATAGATGCTTGACTGCTAGTAAGGATGAGCTTAAGGCTCTTAATGAGTTCGAGGTCTTTATGACAGGATGCTTACAGTACATCCTTGTAGAACTCACCTATGTAAGTGTAACTGTGAGGCCGCAGTGTGGGGGGTTTGGGCAACTCTCCTTAACACTTATGAAATAAGATTTGGTGGCATGGCCGTAATGCACCAACCCAGAAGGATTCAACCATCGCCTGTGATGAGTTGTTGCCAATTGATTTTCACATATTAAAGGTTTAAGTTCAAGACTTAGTTCACTTCAAACTTGTGTGAATAAGATTGGTTTACTTAGGTGAAAATTCAAACCGGAAGGTATTTTCATTGAAAGCTCATTACGACAAAGCCTCAAGACCTATTTTTCTATTTTTCCAAAAATAATTTGAAATTTGTGGGGGATTGTTGATTTTTGATTGAATTTCAAATATTTATGGTGTATGTGTTTAGTCCCACATTGCTAAGCCAAGATAGGTGGAATGCCTTATATATCAAGTCATTCCTACCATGCTTAGATGACTTAGGGGGACCTACACGCATGCGCGGGTTGAGCCCAAACCAGGTGGTTTTAGGGGGTCTGGGCCGGAAATTCATAAACCGGGCGCGACGTAAGCGATTATCGCGCGCAGGGGGTGCAAATCCCCAGCCCGTGAGCCTCGCGCTTGCGGGCGGCCCGGTTTGGTTTTGCAGATTTCGGTCTGATTTTCTAAACCAATTTGGTTTGGTTTATTTTTATTTCTTATTTTATTTTTCTTTTATTTTTTTTTGAGGAATTACGCGACGCGCCTTTCCGCGCGTCGCGCTCGACGCGACTCCTCGTCGCAACTCATCAGAAGAGGCATTCTATTGCCTCTTCAGATCTATAAAAGGAGGAGAAGAATGCAGATTCATTCACTCACTGCTTCTTGTTTTCTCTTGGCGATTCTTTCCTCTTTCGCCTTCTTCTTCGGTCTTTTGGGTCTTGAAGCTTCGCTTAGTGTGATCTGAGGTTGTCTCCGAAGGCAGCGTTCGTCTTGGAGTGCACCTACGAACGCCGCGTGGTTGTCGGATCTTGGGGGAGTTTTGCCGGGAGTCTTTGCACCGTAGGGCGGCAATCAATTCTCTAAAGACAGTCGGCACGCCGACGCTTCAACCGGATAACTATCCCTAACTTTGCACTTTTCGTATCAGATTTCTACATCTATATTTATTGTCTACTGCTTTGGTGCATGTTACATATTGTTACTTTCATTACAGCTAGCTCGTTCAACACTTGCACCGCTAGCGGCCACGTCTCCAGTTCAGATCGAGAACAGCAACATGCCGATCGAGCACGCACGCCACAACTTGGTGCTTGCCCATCTTCGCCTTCTGCAAGTAGCTCGATCAATCCCACCGTCTTCTCCTTCGAGTTGAAGAAGATGAATGTGAGAAAAATAATTGATCATATATAATTAGTTGGAATTAAATGGGTTTACAAGCTAGGCCGAGGATGAAGCAAGCGTCGAGGTTGTCACATTGAAGCAGTTCCAGATACTCTTTCGTATCAAATCAGTTGAGACAGAGCTCCAGCTCCCTCCTCACATGCATGACTTTCCCCACCTTCTTTAGCTTGACGCCGCATGAAAATCTTTACACCTTAAAATTAAATATAGCACAATCATACAAATTATAAACCTAGCTAGCTCATTGCATCTGTACGTTTATAGGATCAAGGGCATGCAGATGATAAATTTAAGGGGCGCTTGGTAAGCGGGTTTAGAAATCGGGAATAGGAATGAAATCTATTTCATTCCCATTTATAATGTTTGGTATACAGGATCGGAATCAAAATATGGATATGATACCCATAATTTTATAACCTAGCCCCCACTAGGTTATCACCAAACTCATAAACCCCTCAATCAAAACCCATTACTATTTCCATTGCCGAATGTATACCAAGCGCCCCCTTAAAAAATCGCATATTAAAAGACAAATAATTATTATAATAATGATGATAAAAATAATTATAATAATAATAATAATCTATCAATTTTTTAAAATATATAATGAGTAATGATTCGGAGAGTGAATTTGGGAGAGTGAATGACGTGGAGCTAATGTATACACGTCCGATCGCCGATCGGACACCACCGATGACCTCTGATTGTCATCCCGAATCAAACTATGTCTTGGGGGATGTTGAACCCGGCAGGGTCGCCGGTAATTGAGATCTCGCCGGATTGACGGTGAATGCGACGAGATCATAATTACGGCGATTCCCGATGAGTTCATCGATCTTCTTAGGACATAGTTTGATTCGGGACGGTGATCAGAGGCCGTTGGTGGTGTCCGATCGGCGATCGGATGTGTATACAATAACTGTCACGTCATTCACTCTCCCAAATTCACTCTCCCTATAAATATTTATATAAAATTTAAAAAAATAGAGAGAAAAAAATTTTATTTTAAATTTAGTCTTCCAAAAAATTTGAATCCTAAATATATTTTAAAATAAAAATAAAAATTACTATTAGGTCAACTATAAATATTTATTTTAAAAAAAATTAAATATTATATAAATTAAGAAAATAAAAAAAATAAATTTTTTTTTATAAAAATAATATTATTAAAAATTTAAAAGGACAATGCCTCGGATTCCGTATAAATGCTCGTCCATGTATACAATTGACTTACGATCCTCGTACGTGCTTCGAGTCGCTGCGCGGCGTGGAGGAAATGGACATGACATATACAAACAACTCCACAGTGAGGTCACGAGGAAGGGAGGTGACGTTATTGTTCCCTGTAGCTGTCTTGGCGTCTGAGGACTATGCTCTCTATTTTCCTTCCGACTTTCAAAGCTTGTAAATGCTCCAATCAAGAAAGAAGCAGAGCCGTCCCTGAGGCATGTCATCAGGAGTTTCAGGACGACGGGCCAGGGCCTCAGATTTTTAGATATCCCTAAATTTGATATATATATATATATATATAGATATATAAAATATTTTATTAGATTATTCTAATAAAGATTATATATATATAATTATTTCACTAAAAATTAAAAAAAAATATTTATTATTAAAATTAAAAAAATAACTCTAAAAAGAGAGAGAAAAAAGAATGTAGACCGTGCTTTTTTTCTTTCCAAAGCTAATGAATATTGAACGTTTTTTTAACCTTTAAATTTTGAATCTTTGATTTTTTAGTACAATAATGCGGAGTGAAACAAGGCTAATAAAAGATTTTTTTCTCTTTTCATCAAGGGCTCCCAAAGAAGCAAATAGATTCGATTACGTGGAGATTTTGAGAACAGATAGATGTATATTTATATAGACACTGTACAGAAATATTGTTGGTTGAAGTTCGTGTTGTTTAGGAAAGAATTCACTAGATTTACTTGATTTTTGGTAAAACATATAGATTTCCTATTCGTTAGGAACTAAATCCAAGATGTTTGTTAGATTTTTTAGTTTCAAATTTGATAAGATTGAGGCGATATTAGTCTCAATTAATTTGACCGAATTAGTTAAGCTAGACTGAATTGAGAAGTAAAAACGGTATCAAATTTAGTAAAAAAATTTCTTTTTTTTTCTTTTTTTTCCCGAGCTATAGTGCAACGGTAGGATGATTAATCGTCATCCCATATATCCACGATTCTATCTCAAACTACGACATATTTTGTACACTTTTTTTTTTCAAATGAGACGAAAACTCAAGATGTTAAGCTTTCTAGATCGTCCACGTGCGCACTTCTAATTTACTTGGTAGTCGATGAAATTTTTTTACGAGAACGAGCCGATCATCCAAATTCACTTGTCACTGGTTCATCATTTTCTTTTTCTTTAGGTGCTGAAATTTGAGAGGGTGAAAATCTCGCAACGTTTTTTCTCATAGATTCCCCCCTTTTTTTGGGAACAGAATTTAGCAAGTCGGCTGTTTGAATAGTTCGGAAGAAATCAACTTAGTTTTTTATTCCAATTTAAGTCGACGTAATTTAGTAATGGCAGTGTGTTTTCAGAGAAGATTTCTATTTCCAGTCTTAAATTAAATTCAAATGTGTAAAAAGAGAACTAATTAAAAAAATAAATAATACATGTTAAGCAAAGGGGTAACAATCGACACCGATATAATTAACAGGCAAAGTACGATGCTAAATTTGTTAATTAATTAGAGGCTGAGAGAAAGACAATGGTGTTGCAGTGAGGGGATCATCTGCAATTGAGGCTTAAATATATGTAATTTAATCACCACCCTGGATGGATTCACCAACAACAATAAACGTTGCATGATTTCATGAACTGACGTCCATGAAAACCACCACGGTCATTAATCTTTCTACATTGCTGCAACATTCCTCGAGCTTGAGAGTTTGTAACGACGCACGATACATAAGGTTACTGAGACCACGAACCCTCTGCTACACACCTACAAAGTAATAGGACAATGTATGTCAATGTAGGAAGTGAGTATTTGATCGGCATTGTAGCTTCTGAGTGCCAGGCACATATAAACTGGAGACGGTGGTTTCGGCCATAAGTTATGTGTCGTCGTCGTCGTCATCCCCACCCAAGTGATCACCATCATAGCCCTCTCGTCCTCCAACGCCAGTAATCATGCGGTTTCTCCATCCGCGATCCCGCTCCATGGATTGCCCATGCGAATACTGGTGCTCCCCTTCTTCTGCCAAGGAAAAAGGGAACAAATTAATCGGACATAAAAATCCTAAAAGAATAAGTGTGTAATAGCACAAAATCAATTGCGCAAAGGATTTTTTCAGTTGATCTATTTGATTTACCACTTTCACCATCTGATACATCCGCAAGCCTCGCAATTGCAGCAATCAGCGATTGTTCTTGAACCTGAAAGAATATACCTCAACATTAATTCGTAAGCATAACATGCAAAATACATGAAATGGGCAAATTTTTCATACTTTCAACAAGTTCTTGGCATCCTCCATATCCTTAGGATCAGGATGGCTTGCGCTAAAAACCTTCTCCACCTGATCGAAAGGTGCATTGTGTTAATAAGTATTTGACTGGCAAAAGGCACACTGAAATTTTACAGAGCATACTTCTTTAATAAGTATCTCCGTGTCAAATATCTCGATGTCTCCGGTGCTCTTCTTGCCGATGCCGTTTTGGGGTGGTTGAAAATTTTTCTTTGCTTGATTTTTCATCGATCCTCTACCTCTTCCTGCTCCTGGAATTGCACCGCCACGACCTGAGGTTTTTTTAACTCCACGTTCAGGTGCACCTGGACCAGGATGATGACTGATTCCTGGATCCTCACCATCCCATCTTAAATCTTCAGGGGGAATCTGCATATCAATGATTTAGGGAGTAGCATTACGAAATTATAAGATTAAGAATCTGCATATTAATTGATATTAAACAATTAGATGATGAATCACTATTCCCCATGATGTCAACACTGAATCCGCCAAGGTCCAAGGAAAAAAAGCAAAAAGAATCAAGGTATATTAAAATGGAAGAAAAAGAAAACCATTTAAATATGTTAAGAAGCTCAGAGATAGCATTAGCTGACACACCAAAAATGTTATCAAGCACAAATAAGTTGCTAATATGACATTTATTAGTTTTGTACAAAAAACTGGAAGTTGCCCTAAAATAGTTGGGAGTAACAGGAGTTGATGAATGACATATTAATATAGCTTAAATCTGAGAACATTTAGTTATAATCACTTGCTACTCAAAAGGATATCAAATAGCTAACTGGTGAGTTATGACAAATTTATCAAATCATAGCCAAATTTGATAAATCAAAACTCCCGATTTGTTTGTGGACAGTAATTAATAAAAAATGGGTCTCCAACTTTAATTTCAGAAAATGGTATGGGCTAGCAAGGAGATGTAAAAAATATGAAATTGAAATGAGAGAAACTTGACGTGCCAACAGTATGAACATATCTCCAGCTTTAGATTACTAAGAGAGGCATTCTTTTTCACATGCATCATACTATCTTCATACATTTTTTCCCAGAGATAAGAATAAAAAAAATGCTTAAAAAATAATATATCAAGTAAAAGACCAATTGCAAAACTATTAAATCATAATAAAAACAATATTTTGAGCCAATTTGAAGATATAATCCACATTGTTATAAGTCACTGGGAGTGATAAAACATCTAAGAGATTTTGTCACAACAGCTAAAATCATGCAAGCACTCCTATGCCAACAAGTGACTACTGCAAAAAAAACAAGTCTCTAAGGTTGAGATGGACACCTTTAGCAACCATGTAGTGATCGAAGGTGTCTTGATCACTACTGCACCAGTACTCTAAGTCATCCAAATTCACATGTCTCTGACTATAATTAAAATTTCCTACAATAACTCTACTGTAATTGTCAACTAAAGAAAGCAAGTCACGAAGTGGACAATCACACCCAAAGCCAGTGCAAAAGGCAAAGCTCAATGATAAAATCACAATTAGCACAACATCATCATGTAAAATTAATTCTTGGTAAAATAAGCAAAAGCCTTATATCTACTTTGTAAGCTAACCTCAAAAGCTATATCATATTTATCAACCCCTGCATGAACAGAGGAAGCTTGATTCATATTAAAGAAACTTCTATCCGTCCTATTGTCAATTAACTCCAATTCAATTACAATGGTTCAATCCATCATATTAATTGAGACATTCACCAGCATGGATACCTATTTACAAAGCAACCAAGAATGTGGCATGTCCACAATTGTGCTAAAGTAACTTGGAATCATTGCTGGGTCAAAATTTAAAGATTACTGATCACAATATCCTATAAGCATTTCATGATTATTAAATTTTTTGTATATATTTTGTAGCTTAGGCTTTGTGCATGATTTACTAATTTCTTCTAACATTATTGTTTTCTATTAATAAATGCATTTTAAAAATCCCAAGCAACCCATCTAAAAGAGAGAAAAGGTGAGAAGAGCTGACAAAAATGGGAACTTTTGACTGCTGTCCCAGATCCTTAGATGGCTAGAACAATTGATGCTTATAAGCGTCGGTGTGAAAATAAGAAGGAAACATGGACGACCTTTGTTCAATCCCTTGCTTGCATCAGCCTGACCCCTCCTCTTCCACCTCACAGATTTGATTCAGCTAGGTTCCCAATCCAACTGATCTTGTTGGATGGGAACCAGATTTCATCTCATTTCTGATCTAGTCTGTGTTTCTAATCACTGTGCATGATTTGGACCTTAGGACAATGTGATTCTATGGCTGGAATATGGTTGTGAAAATTTTGTTTATAAGTAAATTTAGAAACAGTTAAAGAGCAAAACATGAATTATGCAGTTCTAAAATATCAGAAACAATCAATTTACCTCCTTCAGATTAACCCATTCCCATGTCTCATGCTCCATGCCAACATCATAAACCAGTGCATGCAGACCCTGTGACCAAAATATTCAAGAGTTAACAATGCACTAACACGAGGAAACTAAAAGCACTGCAAGGACTTACTTCCACCGGATTATAATCAAGAATAACAGCTTCATAAAAGCTATTATCTTCAGGCCATCTAGTCCTCACTTTACGCCCAATTAGTGGGTCATATGGGGCTGTTTTAGCTAGTTCAGCTGGAGCAGGTGCGCCAGAAGAATTCTTATTTGCCATATGGCCTCTTCCACCAGGACCCGAAGAAGGATACTGCATAGACTTTATTGAAGAAGCACCAGGTACTGCCTGACCCTGAAATTTCTGTGTCACTTTGATCAAAGATGAAGGATATATACATTGGAGTTATTAAAGGGTATTATAACATTTCATTAATGTTAAAACCAATACAAGGGTGTGTTATAACATCCAAAATAATGCCACGTCAACATTGCGTTTAAACAAATGAATGACGTTCAACAAAAAAACATTATAAAAAAATAAAAAATCGTACGGGAGGGCGTGCACATACACACCCTCCCATGTTTTTCTTATAAAAAAATTATAAATAATATTTAAATTATTTTATAATTTACATAATAAATATATTTTAAAAATTATTATTATTTATTTTAAATAATAATTATTTAAATTTTATAAATAAAATTGAAATTATATTTATTTAATATAAAATAAGAATAAAGATGAATGAGTGGATAACGGGACCCACAAATAATGAGTGTTAATATTAAAATGGATGTAAGAGAATTAAGATACTAATATAATGTGTATGTGGCACGTGGACCTCATATTTTTTGATGAGATGGTGAGTGTTATAACATCCACCAATGTGGATGCCCTAAAACACAAATGACTATAGTACATTTTTATCAACCAGGTAACTTACTGTCTTAGGCTTCTTGCCTTTGGCTCCTGTTGTAGGTCCCCTTTTGGCAGTTGATGATGATGGCTGCATGGGAACTGCAACAGGCTGTGAGTGCAAACCAGTAGATGGTACATCCAAAGACAATGATGGAACAGGCTGTGTTCGTTGCCTCTTTCGAGAGGCAGAAATGGTAGGACTGGGTGCAGGAACATCTGATTGAACATTACTAAAAACCCCAGACTGGTGTCCACCTTCTTGTCTCCATTCCCTACGTAAAGTTGATAAATATAACAAAATACATTAAACTGGGTCTAGATTCATTAGCATACCTTATTCTTCGAATAATGTCATCTGCGTTCACCCTATTTAATAGTTCTCTATGTTCCTCATCTGACACTCTGAGCTCCTTTCTTAGTTCAGTTATTAGACTTTCTTTTTCCTGAAAAAATTGCTCCATCAGGTATACAATATGAAGACCCCCAAAAAATGAAGTAGCTATGATGATTCAATGGGACAATTACCCATGTAATGGCATCAGATTGAGCCTTAAATGCTCGAAGAACCGAACTGTATGCTTCTTGCTCAAGTCGGTGTATTTGTATTTCCATATCATTCTGCACCCTAGCATATGGAATTGCACCGACTATGGTCCTCCCATTACCTGTCATATGTCCTCTTACACCCCTGTTCTGATGGGGTGGTGGAAGATCATCATCAGTTCCTGCATCCATGCAATACGATACAGCAAGCATACATGTAAATAAATGTGTTAATGAAGCTGAGATTTTGATGCATAATTGATGATTTTTTACTAATTACATATGGGAATTCATCATTCTGGAGATAAGAAGATGCAAATATTACATTAAGTTGAGCTAAGCTAAAATAAAATGCTTTCCAGCTAACATAAAGTATGAACCATCATCATCATAACATCGATAGAAATAAATATAGTTAAGAACTTGAGATCCAAAAAGGCATCTAGACCACAAAATCTCCCAGTAGTAAAAGTGCCTACAATTTCACTAGAAAAGACTATCAATCATAGTTCTAAGAGCCATATGCTTCACGATTCGCATAATATGATAGGCTATGTTACTCGAACTCGGATAGGGTGTTACTCGAACTTTAATAGGTATGTGACACAAATATGGATCCAAACACCTGGCATGTGATTTTTTTTAAAGTGGGCACACGGGTCTCAGGAAAATTGTCCAAACTCAGAATAAGAACAAGGACACTATGAATCTCTAAATTATAAATATTAATGTATATCATATACTTTGTATATAATATATATACCATTATATCATAAATTTTATATAGTAGTATAATGTTTATAGTCGCGGGTGACCTTATAGTTGATAGTTTGATGCCATGTGACCTTGTGGTCACATATTCGAGTTGCTGAAATAGCCTCTTACCATGCAAGATAAGGCTACTACACCCAATGTGATCCGACCTTTCTCCAGGACCCTGCCAATACACCCAATGTGATCCGACCTTTCTCTAGGACCCCGAATTGGCGGGAGCTTCGCGCACCAAGATGCCCTTTATTATAATGTTTATAGTATATAATGTATACGCTATTATATGTCTACAAAGTATATGATATTTATAGTGTTTATAATTAAGGGAGCATTTTGAGAAGGCCTAAAATTTTGAGAGATTTTATGAAAAGAGTGAGTTGAATGTTAGTTCATCTGAGCCTCTAGTGGGTGGTACCACCACAAATGAAAACTGAGGAGGCCTATAAGAAAAGCTAAGGGTGTAGAGAATGTAAACCCCTAGTTAGGTCAGAGTAGGATGATGAAGCAGTAGAAACAGGGTAAGTTCTATTGTTTATTTGCCATTACCTTCTCTAGAGGAAGGAGGGCAACTTATATACCTTTCAGCCTAAGCTTCAGGAAAGTATTATTGTTTATTTAACATTACCTTCTCTAGTGAAAGAGTACGATTCATATACTCTAAGCCTAAGCTTGTCAAACCATCCCGAGCAATTGGATGAGATTTTATCCCCTTGCTCAAAAAAGGAAGCATCCTGGCACCCGTTCATTTCCATATTAGCTAAAGGCCCAGATAAACGAGCACAATCTTGTCCCGTCCCTAGAAACTAGGAAAACGTTCAACTAACCCTAGTTTCCCAACCATGCCTCTGCCTACGGAAGCACCATCTTCAAGCAAATTCTTATACCCACTCTGATTCTCAATGAACTTCGAGAAAATAATTACCAGAGAAAAAAACCCTAAATCAAGAAATTATCACCATTCAAAGGAACAAGTGCCAAAGAACGCTTACCACTACTATCGGAAGGATCGAATTCCATGCCGAGAATCCCTTGGTCACCAAATAACCGGTGCCTAAACGCCCTGGAAACCCCCCAACCCGTCAAGTTCAACAAGAGAGGGGTTTCCCCTCACTGCGACTCAACCAGCAGCTTCAGCATCATCGATTCCCGTTGCCGGCGACGAAGAAACAGCCCAATTCGAGCAAGCCGGCAGCGAATCCGATCGGCAATCCGAGCGGAGAGTGTGGAACCAGGTGGGAGATCGGGAGGGAGCGGGAGCGAGAGGAGGTGGCGTGCGGGGCAGAGAGCGAGGGAGGGGGCAGAGGCGATCAGAAGAGGGATCGAGAGGCAGGAAAAGACGCAAAAGGACGGACCCCAACGGGTTTTATAGAGGAAATTTGAACTGTTTTAAGTTCCGGGCTCGATGTGGGTAGGAGCTCCGATGGGCTTCGGCCTCGACGTCACGTGACCATCACATGAGCCCGGTCCGGTTCGCACAACCCGGAAAGAAGAGAAAACTCATCTCCCTAATCACCTATCTTGAGAAGGAACTCAACCTTACACCTAAGAGACCCGGGCTATAGTATAGCCGAAGGATGATTAATAGGAATTTTTCCTCTAAGTATTGAATCCTGGAACGTTGAACTTTTAAACCGCCCATCGCGAGGCCAGTGGAAAACTTCCGTAGAACCGAATCGATTGTCCGAAGTTCGATGTTATCCAATCTCGTTATAGAGGTGCTTGGTACGTGGTATTTGAGCTCTGCAAAGGGAAAGGGAATCAATCCATCTGTTTGGTTCAATGGTATAATTACGGAACAGTATTTTGATTACGCTATTCGATGTATTCATCCATTCCTCCCCATTTTGGGGGGAATGAAAACCCCCAAGCGCCGCGATGAATCCCAAGCTAACAGAAGATCTCAAGCAAACCTAGAAGAAGCTCCGAAACTTTTCTCCCCAGCTAGCAACTCCAAAGCGTTGCGATCCCAGGTAACTCCACCCTGAACGCAGCTCTTGCTCTCTCCATAACCTTCGTCTTCTTCAATAAATCCGCGCCATCAAGATTTCTGCCATAATCACAGATCGTCTCAAATGTTTTCTGCAAAAATAGAGTTTTAAAGGAGAAGATCGAAGAACGGCATCGCCACGAGAAAGTCGCTTCGACCACCAACGTCATTGGGCTATCGCTTCGACTTCACTTTGAGGTTTCCTTTCCCTTTCTTCTGCTTCAATAATTTCTGGACGGGGAAGAAATCGTTGATGATTTTGCACAGATTTTTTGTTGATTTCTACAGAAACGCAGATTTTGAGTTCTTTATTACTGTCCTAAAATTGTAGTTTTTGCAGAAATGCAGTTTTTGTAATTTCTACAGTGCGTTTCTGTGATTTCTGCAGGTTTTGTTGATTTCTGCATAACCGCAGTTTTTGTGATTTCTGCAAGTTTTGTTATTTCTGCAGAAACACAGTTTTTGTGACTTTAGGTATTATGGTTTATCTTTCCCAATTGTATAATTTTTTTGGGTCAGTGTAAATTAAAGTATGGATTTATTTTGATATTTGCATATAGGATGCTACTAGATTGTTATTATTTTTGTTTTTTTTAAATGGTGACCAATTAGCTTACTCCTAGTGTGAATTAAATATTTTTATGTTATTTTTTAAAATTATGATGTAAAAAAATAATAATATTTTATATTTTTAATTAAATAGAATATTATATGTAATGAATGAGATGAGATATTAATATTAATTAATATATAGGCAAACCAAACACCATCAATGATAATGGTAATGATTACACAGTCCTAACCAAACAACACTTCGTAATCAATCATACCCTTTCCCATTCCCCACCTCAATCAATTCCATTCTCATTCCCATTCGTCCTTTGAACCAAGCGCACCCTAAGAAATAAATACAAAATCTTCCTTGCAGACCATGCACTCTCATATGCTTCTAGCTAGCATCTCCTGGTACCTGCGGAAGGACTCCTGCTTCTCCAGCCTAAACTTCTCGTGGCAGCTCGCTATGAACTTCTCTGCGAGCCAGTCGATCTCACGCTCCTCCTCGTCCTTTTCAGAGTCCTCCTCCTCCTCCTCCTCTGAATTCTGCTCACTTTCAGTCATCTCGCTGTCCTCCCTTTCAGCGTCTCTGTAAGTTACAGCAGAGGACTGCCGATTGATCATCTTCTTCTTCCTCCTCGACTTCTGATCGGTTTTTTTCTTGTTTAGCAGCTGCGTGACCGTGGACTTGGCGTTGCTCAGGCTTCTGGCAACGAGCTTGGCTTGTCCAAGGAGCTGCAGCTTGAGGAGGGTCTTGGAGAGCAGGGACTTGGGGCCTTGTTGGTTGGCCATCTGCCCCAACGTTTTAAGTGTAGACAGGGAGCCCGTTGCCTTGATTTATAAGCGTGCTGTGAATGGATTTTACTGCAAAATCAAAGCAAGACGTTCGTAGTGGTACACATGCATGGGGTGAAAAGATATCTTCCTACGTAAAAAGGTGATAGTGCTCCAGTGGCAATTGATATGATGTTGCTTTTGTGACATTAGCATATTTGAAGAGTATCTCTTAACTAGGGAAACAAAGATGTTGTATTTTAATTAACTGAAGCTAGCTAGTAGTTAAGACTTATAAAAGTAGAGATCAATTGATAGTTTTACAAGACATTCACAAGTTCAAAAAATGTAACTGTTCTCGTATTAATGGCATCATCAGTTTGATTGTGCACACTAGGAATGAGGTCCCTTGTGGCATTCATTCGTTGGGAAAGAATTTGACAGAAGATCATACCTTGATTTTGAGTATCTCACAACTTCTTGACATTCTATGCGAAAGAATTTAAAAAAAATAAAATAAAATCTATTACCTTAGCCAAAATCTACTGTTCAAAGTCTCTGCTACTCGTCTTTATTGGAACTTTCATAGAATGTTGGTTAAGAATCCAATTCACGTAGTGCTTATCATTTAAAAAAGTATTTTCTTGAATAATTAATACTAATTATTGTGATGAAGATTTTGGTTTGATATGACAATATTAATATTGCATATATTTCTCCAAAAAAGAGACAAGATGGAAGAACACAATTTCAGGAAAAGAAATAAAATCAAGATATACAATGCTGACTCTTGCACCAAGTATTCATTCAATATTAGTTATTAATTAGTTACTGATTACTGCCGAGAGCTGACGGCGGTGGAAGGATCCGGCGGCGCCGCTACCGGAATCGCTCCATCCAGCATCTGCACGACTGCCGAGATCGACGGTCTCAAGGCTGGATCCTCCTGAATGCACCAGAGCGCCACCGTAGCGAACCTCTCCGCCCTCTGCCTATCCTCCATATCATCCTCGTCGTCCCCCAGCAGCAGATCCAGCCTCCCTTCCCTGTAGCAATCGTAGGCCCAATACACCAGCACCGCGTCCTCCGCCATCTCCCCCTCCTCCTCCTCCTCCTCCTTATCCGTCTCAAGATTCCTCCGGCAGCACACGATCTCCAGCAACATCACGCCGAAGCTGTGCCACGAGTTTGAACCGGCCCTCGGAGAAGTCGGCGTCGGTGAGCTGGGATCGCAGGGAGGCACCCGCCGGTAGGACCTGGCCGGGGAGCAACGTGTCAGTGGGGTAGTCGAAGCTCTGCCACAGGACGCCGCCGGTGGCGTCGGCGAGGACGAGGTTGCCTGTGTCAAGCACGGAAGCGGCGACGGCGGCGTTGATGTTGCCAGGGGCCCACGTCTCGGTGCCGTTCTCACTGCGGAGAGAGAGGCGGCCTTCGTCAGTGAGGCGCACGGTGGCGCCCGATGATAGCAGAGCGTTGCGATTGGCGGACCAGACGACCGACTTGGGCGACGTAGCATTGAACCAGACGGCGAGGAGGAAGCGGTTGGAGTCGGCGGGAAAGAAACCAAAGGCAAAGTCGCCGGAGGGTGAGAGCCAGGAATCAGGCGAGCCGCCGGCAGTGAGGACGATAACGCTAGTGATGTTAGAGTAGCTCTGCCCATCGGAGGTGGAGGCCAAGGCGAGGAAGACAAGGAGGAGGAGGCAGAATGGAGTCGGCATGTTTCCGAACATGATCGGAGAGATGGATTGTGGCCGGGTTTATAGTCAGAGCTCTCGGTTGACTTTGACTATTGTCGAGTGAACTTGGGGTTTCGTGAACCGGACCGAATCAAGTTGATCAAGTGAGCCCGGTTGCGGTTTTATTATACTGAACCGGTTTTTAATCAGCATAATTCATTTATATTGGCTCATTGGACACGGAAGATTGTTGTTATATGACATGAATAATCAACCAAATTCATTCAAATCGATGATGAGGAATTAGATTACGCTATCTTAAATTGGTGAGAATTTGATCTTTTATTAATTAATTAATTATTTTTATTGGATGATTATTGTCTTATCAAGTTTGAAAGTGTGGTGCACAACCATTAGTTGATCAATAAAATTTCCAACCATAAACTACTTCATTTACGCCCACCATGTGACTCATGGCGACGACCGCCTCTCCTTCCGTCAAGAGACCGATATCGAGACTTGGAGGGCGAGTGTCATCAATGCCAAAATAATGTCTTATTAATTTCAATTTATGTAAATTTCTACCAAGAACAATAAGATTGGTAGACTAAAGATACCTATATCTCTCAATCATAATCAAAACAACCCTCTAATATGGGCAATTTACCAAAGGACGTACCTAAGAATTGGAAATTACCAATTCCGTATCATAGTTTCTATTTTACCAAAGGGCACAGGCCTTTATGTGAACTTCCTCTTATACCCCTCTTCTGACTACTGTCTTTCTCTTTCTCTCTCTTAGTAACAAATTTCGAGACGTCTGTGCACATGCTTGTTCAGACTTTTATTTTAAAATAATATATTATGGAATCGGCGCTACAAACGAAAGGTAAAAACTAAAAAAATATTTCAGTTTTCAAACTTAATTAATATATAAACATTTTTTAATATTTCAGCCGATTCGTTAAAACTTTGATTAATATATAAATATTTTTCAAGTAAAAACATAAGGTAAATGATTTTTTTTAATTTGATTAATATTAACTAATATATTTAATAATATTTAATAAATATATTAATATATAAATTTTTTTTAAAAAAAACGTAAACTGTGGGCCTGAAATAAAACATTTCAGGCCGACATTTCAGGCCGACGCTGGGCCTGAAATGTTTTATTTCAGACCGACGCTGGGCCTGAAATGTTTTATTTCAGGCCCACGTTGGGCCTGAAATGTTTTGTTTTAAAATAATATATTATTCCATAATATATTATTTTAAAATAAAAGTCTGAACAAGCATGTGCACGGACGTCTCGAAATTTGTAACTGAGAGAGAGAAAGACAGTAGTTAAAAGAGGGGTATAAGAGGAAGTTCACATAAAGGCATGCGCCCTTTGGTAAAATAGAAACTATGATACGGGATTGATAATTTTCAATTCTTAGGTACGCCCTTTGATAAATTACCCCTCTAATATTAAAGGGATTATATTGGGGCTCCTTTACAATACTAGTATACAAAAAAACTCACTTATTATTAACACTTTTTTTAATTTGACAATATTTTCTTTTTTTTTTGGGCTCTATAATCACATGACACGGCTTAGCATCATATAAAGAGACGATAAATCAAATGAAAAGAGAGAGAGAGAGAGATGATTCACCTTGGCCAAGAAGCCCAAATCATAAAGGAAAAAAAAAGGAGAATCAATTTCCTGGTTTAATTGAACCGGGTTCAGTTGATTACTCCAAATTCAAACATGTAGATTGAGATGGCAGCGTCTTGTGGCTGTAGAGTGTTCTTGGTAGGCTTGGGGACTTCGTTGACTTTGACTATTTTATTTATTATTATTATTATTTTCAGAAAAAGTGTTTTTTTAAAAAAAAAATTATGAACTGTATCCTGACTTTGTTAATATCCAAATTGCAGATAATATTTTCATGTTTATCAAAATTAAGTATTTCTTTTTAAAAATATTTATCTCTGTGTATATGTATTTATTTCACACATTTGAGCCGTTAAGATATATTTAAAATTTTAAAAAATAAATTATATTATATTGAATTTTAAAAGCATTATTTCTCTATCTTAATAAAAGTTACAAAATTTTAAATCTCATGACAAATTAAATATATAGTAGAATCAAAATAAAAGGCATGATTATATTTAGAAGAGTCCTAAAAATATAATGATATTTAGTTGGATCAAATTGTTAAGTCTAAGATCATTAGTCAGTCACTAACATCTTGTTTGGACTTTTTAAGTAAGAAATTGAATTGAATTTCATCCGGAATTAAATTCTATTAGGAATTGAATTTCATTCTCATTTTAGAATGAGTTAGTAAATAATAAAATTGAATTGAATTTCTTGATTTAGAATATATCATAATTGAATTCAATTATTATATTTTTATCATTTTGTTCTTCATTCAAAATGGCGTTGCGTTAGTCAGTAATAGTGTTCAATGTCAATCGATTGACTGATCGATTAAGGAGTCTGCCAATCGATTGAGTAATTGATTATCGCTGAGTTTCTCGCGAACATAAACCTTCTTAATCGATTGGTTGATCGATTAAGGAGGGCTCCAATCAATTAGGTAATCGATTGATAGCGTTGTTATAGCGAGAACAGAAACTTCCTTAATCGATGGAGCAATCAATGAGGGATACTTGAATTGATTGGTCAATCGATTCAGGTTGAGTTGCTGGAGCACGGAAAAGACTACATTGGAGATGACAAGAAATAGAGTTGCGTGAATGAGAAATAAAGACTATTTAATAATTTTTATGTTTTAGAGGAATTCCCTTCACAAATCAGACATCTTTGTTTTAAAGGATTTGAAGAGAATTGAATTCTAATTCTTTATCAATTCCTGACTGAAAATGTGTTCCAAATGGTGGAATTGAATTTTAATTCCTGAAGGAATTCAATTCCACTCCTTTCCAAATAAGATGTAATATCTCATAAGTGAATTTTGACTTATACTTATGGATAGTCTTAAAAACTTTCAAATCAATTCAAATTAGACTAATACATTTTTATAAGTCTCCTAAGTCACAGTTCCACATCATATATATCATGTTGTAAAGTTTTAAAATTTAGATGAGAGTATGCATATGACTTTGTTGGAATTTAACTTCTAGATTTCATAATGATAAAGTCTTATATGCTAGCTATCAGTTCATCTTGTGAGGATAATAATTCCCAAAGTCAAAGTGGCAAAAAGACGATTTGCTCATCTCCAGTGTCCCCATCAACTCGTCCCAAAACTAATACGAAGGAGATAAAAAGATATCATTAATCGATTAATGGTGGTTGCTAAGGTTCAAGAGCATTACAAGGAGGCTCCTACCTCTTACCTTGGGAAGAAGGCAAAGATCTGCAAACAACTCGTCATGTTTTGCAGTGATAGTGCATGTGTTCAACTCGTCATGTACAATCAGTGCTTAATTGCAAATGTGCTTAACTACTGATCCTGTCGACAAGCGAAGATCGGTTCTTCCTTGGGTGACTCGGTCTAACCAGGCCGACTCGGTCTGCTGTAGCTTGAGAGGTCGGACCGAAATAGGGTTCTCAATATGGGGAAGTGGTTGCAAAATGGCAGCGATCCCTTCTCTGAAGTTCAAATGGGGTTTATATAGGGGGGAGGAAAGGTATTCTCGCGCACGAGCTGTCACATCTCATTAAGAGAAGATCGATCAACAGATTATGATAGCGACAGCCACATTAATGTTGAGAGACTGTTACAGCTGCCTGACACCATGTCTGAGTTGTCTCCTCTGTTCCCCATTAACTTTAGGCGGCAACGATTAGACTGAGGCGATTGCCTTCTGAATATTGATAAGAACAACTTGTAATCGATCGACCCTCTTCCAAGCGCTCATGAGGGCCGGACCTCGGATGACCGACCCTGAGTACCCGATCTCGAATGACCGACCTTGAGTACCCGACCTCGAGCGCCCGGCCTCAGGCGACGATCCCGAGTACCCGGCCTTAGGTGACCGACTCCGAGTGCCCGACCTCGGCTGACCGACCCCGAGTTCTCGACCTCGGACGACCGACCCCGAGCTCCTGACCTCGGACGACCGACCCCGAGCTCCTGACCTCGGACAACCGACCCCGAGCTCCTGACCTCGGGTGACTCTTGATCCAACTTATTTAATATCGCTTTGGACCGTCAATCGAACCCGGCCGAGCTCTTGACTCTTCTATAAATCGTACGCCCGGATCACAAGCCTCCCTCTCAAGTCTAGTCGAAGGAGGAGTGTAATCCGACTGACTAGGCTCCTTGCTCGGTCGGCTTTCCCTTTTTTTGTCCTCCCGCTTGTCACCTCGTACGGCCGATCCTTCCATTTAATGCCATATCTCTCATCAACTCTCCCATTAAACCCTCATTAATGCGAGGGCGCGTGTCGCTTCCCGACTGGACGCCTCGAGTAACGAAACGTCACGGGCGTGGCCGAGGCATCGTGCGAGTAAGGCTTCGAGGCGTGGGAAAAGACAGGGATCGGACGGCCAGGCTTTCATCCCACCCTTTTCTTTCTCTTCATCGGACGGTCTTCTTGGTTTTACTCGTAGTATAAATAGGCTTACCCCCCTCATTTCGCCTCATTTTACTCTGACCTTCGCTTTCTCATCTGATTCTGGTCCGACCTCCACTGCCCGACCTCCTCGATTCCGACGAATGGTGTCTCCGACGAACCTCGTTTTCTAGGTACTCTTTCTTTTTGCCTAGCCCTTGTCGTGTCTCTTCTGATTTTATTTTGATGGCATCGTCTTCTGTAGCCCCTCCTGCACCTCCCGAGCCCTGGTATTTATCTACCCGGTCTTCTATAACTTTAGGTCAGGTAGAAACCTTACGTATAGAATACTTGATCCCCGAACACCACTCTATAATTCATCCCGACCGTCGGGGTCGGGCACACGAGCCTCCCTTGGGTTATTTCACCGTTTTCACCGATCAATTATCAGTCGGCCTACGTTTTCCTTTGCATCCCTTCTTCCGAGAGATCTGTCGCTACTTCCAGATCTCCCTATCTCAATTGGCCCCTAATTCTATCCGAATTTTATGCGGGACGGTGATTATCTTTACCGCCCGTAAAATTCCCTTAGAACCTTGGGTATTCCATTTCTTCTATTACCTCAAGAAACAAGAGCCCGGCAATTTCTACTTCCAGGCCCGCATTAACTCGGCTTTCTTTGATAATGTCCCTTCTTCTAATAAGGGCTGGAAGTCCCACTTCTTTTATATCCAGCCCTTCCCTCGGCCGAACTGGCCTACTACTTGGATGGAGAATCTGCCTGACCATCCTCAGCTGCCTAAGAACCTCCGCTCGGAACCTGGATACCGGTCTGCAGTCTCCAAGCTCGGGGGAGCCCGGTATCACGCGGGAAAGCTATTGATCGAGGGCATGCTGTATCTTTTCATGCTGATCCAAGTCCCCGCGGAGCTGCCCGGCACCCTCGGTACGTTCCCGCTTGCTTGGTAAATTTATTAATGCTAACTAAGACTCTTTCTCTCGTGCAGCCGAAGTCATGTTCAGCGCTAGGGTTGACGCGGTACTGGATCGGGAGGATGACGCCATGAGAGCTTTGGCAGCTCAGCTGGTAGCCGCTCGCACAGCGACCCGGGCTAATACTGTTGCTTCAGATCCTGAGCCGCCGATAGTTGCTGCCAGCGACCTCGGAGAGAATCTCCCGACTGAAGAGGCTGGGGTCACCACTCAGGCGACAGGCGAACAGACCTCCATCCCGTCGGAGGCAGAAGGAGAAGAGACGGACCTGGCCACTTCCTCGGGCTTGGTCCGAAAACGCCGCCGGTTGGTTCACCATGTGGATATATCCTCGTCCCCTGAACCAACCGTGGAAGGTCAAGCCACACCGCCCTCTCGCCCTGCTCAAGTTATGGCCAGCCCCCAACTCCCGGCCTCGAGTTCAGCTTTGGCCCCTACGATTCCCCAATCTGCCCCTCGGGCTCCGGACCGGACAGCACCTCGGTCGGCGGCCCGACCTTCCACTCCTGTGACACTACCTTCTGGCGCCTCGACCTCGGGGTCCACACCACGTCCTCCAGCTCCTCGACCGAGCTCCGCCCCTACTGACGCAGTTGAAGCCCTTTTATCCATGAGCTCCCCCCCCCCCCCCCCCCCCCCCCCCCCCCCCCCCGCGCTCAGTTGTGGATGTCCAAGTGCCTTCGGCTATTGCTCTAGCCCCAACCGTCCAGCCTCAGCCCCTGAATTTACACAATAACTTAGTTGCGGGCTGGGAGGAGGGATGGATGGCGTCCTTTGCGATGGACTCCATCACCTTGGCTGACCACTTCTTCGCGGGGATGACTCAGGTACTCTCTCCCCTTCTTTGGCTATCTGTGTTTATACTCATGGCCTTCATCTCGTTATGCATCAATGGGCACTGAGTCACGCGGCGAGTCGGGCGCTGGTGGACAACACCCGAGCGCGCCGGGAGGCTGAGAGGCGAGTAAGAGACCTGGAGGCCCAAGTGGCGTAGAGCAACCTCCCTTCGGGTGATCCGAATCTGGACCAGTTGCGCTCGGAAATAGCCGCCCTGCGGTCTCATGTGTCTGAGTTGGAAGCTCGCTCAGAGGAAGAGCAAAGGCTGATGTCTCAGTCAGCGGCGGAGACGGCTCGCCTAACTAGCCGGGTGGCTCATCTGGAGGCCGACAATAAGACCCTCAAGTCCCGATATAAGCGAGCCCACACCGACTTGGCCAAGATGACCACCGATGCTAAGGGACTCCAACTGAAATTGAAGGAGTTGACTGCTGCTCATCAGCAAACTCAGCTGGCCCTGAAAAACAAAGACACAGACCTGGCCGCCCACCTAGAGACAATGCGGGGTTTGGAGATGCAGATAGTGGGCAAAGAGGCGCAGCTGGCTGTTCGAGAAACCACCATCTCAGCACAGGGCGGTGAGCTTACCCAACTACGGAAGGAACTGGAGGATTATAAGTCAGGCGAGTCGGCTCGGATTGAAGCCGCCCGAGTAGCCTACATTCAGTCAGACTCCTTCCTGAATCTGATTTCCGAGCGGACTGGCGGCATGATTAAGTACGGAGCCATAGGCGCCATCCAGCAATTAACTGAGGCCGGCCATCTTCCCGAAGACCTTCCCCCAGATGCGGTGACGCTGAGGCAGATTAAGGCATCGATTCCCGAAGATGCCTTCCCTCCCTTTACCTAGGATCAACTTTCCTAAGCTTACTTAGTTCGGCGGCCCCGACCTTCTTTTGTCCGAGCTGGTGCTCCGCCCGTTTCCTTCTCGTCCTCAGGTTCTCAAATTCCTGTAATGATATTCGACTCCCTGACTTAGCCTTCAGGGCCTAATTTTGTAATGGCCTTGAGCCTTAGTTTATGTCTACAAGATTTTTCTTTTTCTTCGTTTCGTATAGCTGTTTTCGTCATACGAGATTTTCGCTAAGTGACGTTTGTTTGATGCACCTGCCCCCTTCGCCGAGGGCCGATACTGCGAATCGTACATCCACACTCTGCCAAGTATGGGTTGCTCGGGATGCATAAATTATCATCGTAAAATAAAGTCCCTTAGGTCGATTCGAAAAGTCGGCTAAGTGTTGGAAGCTCGGCGTACCTAAGCCCTTGACCTTTTAGTCAGGTCGCTGTCCGGGGCCCAGACATATTGCTCGGTCGGGTCGGTATCTTGACTTAGCATTTTATCTCGACTTCAACGAATTATCATTACCGACTAAGCCAGGTTGGCTTGTGTGCGCGGGCTCGATTACTTCAGCTTTCTCAAGCTGATCTAACACCCTTCTCGTTTTTTTCAGAACATGAGGAGCCCCGCCCGGAGTGTCCATCCGAATTTCCTTAGCTCGATTTTTCACTTCAACTCAAAAATTTAGCTAAGTGTCAAGTGTTAGGGCGATTCGTGCTGCTATTCTTCTGATCCTGGCCTTTGCCCCGACTCAGGATCATAGCTTAGTCAGATCAGTACTTTGACTCAGAGATGATAGCCGGTCGATCGCACGACCTGATCTGGTGATTTCGCTCGGTCGGGTGGATACCCTGACTCGGCGATATGTATTGCAGAAAGATAATGAATCATGTTTGTCTTCGAGCAAGAGCCTGGACACCGTCCGACTTACCCTGACCGAAGGTGGATCGCCACGCCCGACCGGGCCCGACCGAACGTGGGACGCCACGCCCGATCGGCGCCGATCCGGTGGGTGCGTGGGAGCAAGCCCACTTATAACTTGCTTTAGCAAGAGTCTGGACACCGTCCGACTTACCCTGACCGAGCGTGGATCGCCACACCCGACCGGGCCCGACCGAACGTGGAATGCCACGCCCGATCGGCGCCGATCCGGTGGGTGCGTGAGAGCAAGCTCACTTATAACTTGCCGTGGTTGTTTTCCTTGGAAAGCTGGAGTTGGTCTCTGCCATCACTTTTTCTGATTACAGTTACAAGAGTTACTCCTCTCGACTCTCTTCACGGTACAATTTTGAATGCACTGCACTCCAAGGTCTTCCGAGTCGCTTTCCTCGAGCATCATGTATATAATAGGCTCCCGACCCCAGCGTCTCGACCACCAGGAACGGACCACTCCGCAGCGGCTCCAACTTGCCTACTTCTCCAACGGGCTTGATTCTCTTCCATAACTTGTCCCCTACTTGGAAATGTCGAGGTATGACCTCCACGTTGTATCTTCGCTGCATCCTTTGCTAGTAAGCAATCGCTCGGACCGACGCCCGATCCTGAACTTCCTTGATCAAATCTAACTCTAGACATCTCTTCGCCTGCCACCACAACCAATCTGACCTCGTCTTCTTCGATCAGCGAGGAACTCCGACAACTCATGATCGCCGAGTCTGAGAAGGAGCAGGCTCCTTCACTGGCGATGCCTCCAGTCGTCGAGCAAGGGCTCGAGGTGTCCAGATCGGTCGGATTTTGGCCCTGTCGGAAGGAAGTGCATCGTTAAAGCTAACCATTTCCTAGTCGAGGTTGCTGACAATACTCTTTTCCACTATGATGCGAGCGTATCGCCAGATTCATTATTCAGAGTCACCAATAGGAAAATCATCTTCGAGCTTGTCAAGTTGAGCAAGGATAACGCCTTGGGAATGCGAATGCCAGCATATGATGGGAGGAAGGGCATATACACGACCAACGTGTTTTCCTTTCGAGGTAAAGGAGTTTTGTCGGACCAGCGCCGAGCGGGCCCTGCCAGGGTGGTCAGGAACGCTCGACGCTTGACACCCTCCATGTATTGATACAACAAAGCTGTATTCCCCAACTTCATCAGGTGCTCCTCTGTATCCATGGCTCCTTCGTATTCTGGAATGGACGAGAGCCGGCAACGCTTGAGGACTAGCTCTTGCAGAACTTGTCTTGAGAAGGGGAACCCGGAATGGTCAGCCGGGGCTTGGCTGAGGGGAACCATGCCTTTGTCGGCTCGCGCCCGACTGGAGGAAACTTCGTGGGGATCAGACTGTCCTGCTCCCTCGGCTGGTCCGAACAAAGCTGGATGAAGGTGAGGGCTATCACCCTGCCGTGCTCCTCCTTTTGTATCCCCGCGGGGAGTCTGCTCAGCCGGGCCGCTGCTTGCTGAGCTTCCGCCAACTTCCTGGCTCTAGCTTCTATTAGCAGATCCAAGTCTTCCTGCGAAAGAGTAACGGTCACCCGGTTGGATTCACTCATCTTCGACTTTCGATCAGGCGAGATTCCCACAGACGACGCCAAATTTTATCCTGTCGACAAGCGAAGATCGGTTCTTCCTTGGGTGACTCGGTCTAACTAGGCCAACTCGGTCTGCTGTAGCTTGAGAGGTCGGACCGAAATAGGGTTCTCAATATGGGGGAGTAGTTGCAAAATGGCAGTGATCCCTTCTCTGAAGTTCAAATGGGGTTTATATAGGGGGGAGAAAAGGTATTCTCGCGCACGAGCTGTCACATCTCATTAAGAGAAGATCGATCAACAGATTATGATAGCGACAGCCACATTAATGTTGAGAGACTGTTACAGCCGCCTGACACCGTGTCTGAGTTGTCTCCTCTGTTCCCCATTAACTTTAGGCGGCAACGATTAGACTGAGGCGATTGCCTTCTGAATATTGATAAGGACAACTTGTAATCGATCGACCCTCTTCAAAGCGCTCATGAGGGCCGGACCTCGGATGACCGACCCTGAGTACCCGATCTCGAATGACCGACCTTGAGTACCCGACCTCGAGCGCCCGGCCTCAGGCGACGATCCCAAGTACCCGGCCTTAGGTGACCGACTCCGAGTGCCCGACCTCGGCTGACCGACCCCGAGTTCCCGACCTCGGACGACCGACCCCGAGTTCCCGACCTCGGACGACCGACCCCGAGCTCCTGACCTCGGGTGACTCTTTATCCAACTTATTTAATATCGGTTTGGACCGACAATCGAACCCGGTCGAGCTCTTGACTCTTCTATAAATCGTACGTCCGGATCAACTATAAATATGATCTAGTCATTGTATCTTGAAAAACAAATGTCTTACAATATCTTTAAGCACCACGGAGAAAATGAATCTATTTTTAAAAAAAGTTATGTTTAATACATATCTTGATCGTGCTCAACACATCTCCCTATTCAGCTTACCCGCCACATTCAACAACTCATCACTCGATTTACTTGGCTACTCATTACTCAACCTACTCGAAAGTCAGCCACTCCACACTCGACCAACCGCGGGAGCACTTAGCAACTCGACCCATTTGAACACTCAACAACTTGACTAACTAAACACTAAGTAAGCACTCGACAATTTGACCCACTCTTGAACACTTGGCAACTAACCCACTCAACACTCACCCAACTCAAACATCTGATAACTCAGTCCACTCGACACTCAAACCCACTTGAATAATTAGCTCAACAACTCAGCGTTACTAACTTGGTTCATCACGTCAAGCCACTGGATAAATCTAGATCTTTGTATTCAATACTTCATTTATAGTTTTATAATCAAGTAATATTGTCCAGACAGTCCTCGTTCAATATCATAGATAAAAATGTACATAGTTATAATTTTACCAAACTTATTTGTCACGGTAGAACGTAACTATATGCTTTGTTGATGTTAGAACAATTCAACACGATTATCGTTATTATTGTCGCCAGCTAGGCGATGGCAGACTAACAAAGAATTATTTCTCCTTCCTCGATCGTCAACATTTTTTTTAAAAAATAAGTTGACTCGTGAGACTATAAAATGTTGATTTAGAAATGTGACAAAATAAAAATGAGAATGACTTTCAACTAACTCACAATTATTTAATATACATTTAATTTGGCGATACCGATGTATTCATATTTTAATATGAATCGGAGAGTGTTCTTGTGACGGCCCGGCCCCTCTGGCCAACCTGGCCAACTTCGCCGGATACGCCACCGACCTTTCCACCCCTGGCAGTGGGTTTTTGCCTTCCCCAGATTCGAACCTTAGACCTCCAGGACAAATACTAAAGTTCCTTGAATCTGGTACCAGTTGAGCTACCGGCCCCTCTGGCCAACCTTGCCAACTTCGCCGGACACGCCACCGACCTTCCCACCCCTGGCAGTGGGTTGGCCAGAGGGGCCGGGCCGTCACATAAAAAGGCGCCTTTTTATGTGACGGCCCGGCCCCTCTGGCCAACCTGGCCAACTTCGCCGGACACGCCACCGACTTTCCCACCCCTGGCAGTGGGTTTTTGCCTTCCCCAGATTCGAACCTTATAGGAACTATTGTACTTGTCCTGGAGGTCAAGGGTTCGAATCCTGGGGAAGGCAAAAACCCACTGCCAGGGGTGGAAAGACCGTAGGGTCGCCGGCCTAGAGGGTTGCCCGCGGGGACCATAGAGGCGGGGCCGCTACAGTTCTGGTCTAATACGGTAGAGGGTCCAATTTTCAATCAACGAAGTGAAAGATCCAACTCGCGTATTCTACAATTTATCGGATGGATTGATAATTAATATGTAAATATTATTATCAAAAAGTTTGAAAGTCAAAATTTGACAAACAAAGTATGGCAATCCTTCCTATCCACTAGCCAAAGTATTCGAATTAGAAATTTTCTCGGCTTCAGGTGTCTTATCTGACTAATAAATCGTGATTTATTTCCCTCTGGATACGACGTAGTCGACGATTGAGGCAAAGACCGTGTCAAGATCAAAACGCAAGATAAGAACCATCATAGTTGGCTTGCACTAAACTAAATTTAAATCTCTACAATGAGCTTATTGAACCGGTTTAATCAGACCCGAGTCTAATCTAATTTTCTTTTAGTTATCTTTTACTCATCGTAAAACTAATATTTAATTTAGTTTATATATAAATATATGTGTTCATCAATTCATAATGACTCGTGGGACCTTGATCAGCGCCCGGCGGTCGCTGTCGCCGCTTCTCCGGCCATGCGTCAGCGGAAGCTTCTTTTTCCAGCATTCTCGGCCGCCTCTCCTGAATATTGCCACGGCGCAGAAGCAGTCCTGCAAGCACAAATCGCTGCACTGGCGTTCGTCGACATCGGCGTAGTGCTCGTAGTCCTGAAAAGGCCAATCGAGGTTGTCCACCGGAATCAGAGTGAAGGAGCTCTGCTCGTAGAGCTTGCAGCTCTGCACGAAGTTCTGCATACATCCCAGGTACGTCTTGTTCTTGTCGATGAAGGAGTACTCCGGAGGACACGTGCAGTTGATCTGGTTCTGGCCGCCAATATCCGACGAGCAGTAGCTGTTGTAGCCACAGACGCCGCTTCCTGGTCCGTCGGATGAAAGTTCACGGCAGATGTCTTCCGGCGTCCTCGCCACCACGTTCCAATATGTCGCTCTCAACGATCCTCTGCCGACAGAGCTGTTTTTGGGGTAGGCATACTGCCGCAAGACGCCGTCGGGGTCGAGCCTCGCGCGTTGATAGAAGCCCTCTGGGGGGTAATTGAGCCCCGAGTTTATAGGCACGGTGGTGCCGTTTCCTAGGCTGTAGTAGATGCTCCCGTCGGCGTTGTAGACGAGCTCGTTGCCGGCGCCAGAGGTGTCAGTGGACCAGTAGGCGTCGTACTGGTTTCCGCTGGGAATCGCCAGGAGGTAAAGTTTGAGGTTGCCGTCGGACTGCGAAAGCTCGAACCGCCCCTCGGAGAAGTCTTCGTCGGTGAGCTTGGAGCGCAGGGAAACGCCCGCCGGTAGGACCTGGCCGGGTAGCAACGTGTCGGTGGGCTCGTCGAAGCTCTCCCACAGGACGCCAGCGGCGCCGGTGAGGACGAGGTTGCCGGTGTCGAGTACTGACGCGGCGACGGCGTTGCCGGCATCCGCGCTCCACGTCTCGGCGCCGGTCTCGTCGCGGAGGGAGAGGCGGCCGTCGCCGGTGAGGCGCACGGTGGCGCCCGGCGAGAGCGTCGGCGAGCGGCGGTCGGCGAACCAGACGACGGACGGCGGCGAAGTGGCGGCGAACCAGACGGCGAGGAGGAATCTGGTGCTGTGGGAGTCGGCCGGAAAGAAGCCGAAGGCGAATTCCTCGGAGGGGGAGAGCCACGAGCTGGGTGAGCCGCCGGCAGTTAGGGTGGTTCCGCGAGTGATGTTAGAGTAGCTCGGACCGCCGGCAGCTGAAACCAAGGCGAGGAAGAGGAGGACGAGCTGGAGGAAGAACTGAGGCAGCATGTCGCCGAACGTGATGAGAGAAGACGATGATCTTCACTGGAAACAAAAACAGAGGAATAAATGCCTTACAACTGACTCCTTCAACACCCATGATTGGCATCTCATTTGAAAAAAAAAAAAACCTACAAATACGTCATAGTTAGAGATAAAACTATACCATAATCTCGAAGACGGCTCCCTCAACAAACTTATCGTCTAGGTTTAATGAATGCACCAATATCATTAAATAAATCCACATGGAATACTTTTCCAAGTAGTAGTTAGATGAAAGAGACATAGAGCAATTTTATTCTCTCTTGTTTTTTTTAATCTTAAATTGATGAGCAAGAACAATATGATTATTTATCATAAACTAGCTTTGTATACGTAGGTTTTGGTGCTTAAACCAGTTGCATTTGCTAATTTGCACGAAATGAAGTAATTCCCATGCTTAGAACATCCTCGTCACATTTTCTATTCAAAATTGAAAATTGAAAATTGAAAATTTAAAATAGAAAAATTATTTTATTAATTAATTTAGATGTCTATTTTTCATTACATAATATATCAATTTTTCTATAATTTATCATATTTTTCAATATTTTTTCTCTCTTCCCCTATATAATATTCATTTTTACAATCAACATATTCTATTTACTTTTCTCATAAATTAAATAATATTTAATGAATAAATTTCATTCTATAAATTTAGAAAATACTATTCCTAACTCATGTATTCGTCATCTAGGAATGTTCATGGACAAAAGACGGGTGCATCTGTGTAACTTTACTGGTATAACTTTAAAAGGTCATAAAAAATAATTAATTCGCTCTAGTATCTTGATCAATTCGTATTAGATTCAATATGAAAAAAATAAACCATAGATAATATTAATCTACATATTATAACTAATGTGTGAGGAAAATATGTTAGGACCGGTAGATGAGTCAGAGGGGGTGATTAGCTCCGATTTACTTGTTGATGATTTGTCGTTGCGGAAGACTTCAATCAATGCTAACACTCAAGGATTTACTTGATATCCACCTCCTTGAGGTGACTAATCCAAAGATCCGCTCTCCTCACTCTCTCAAACACTATAAAAGACTCCTTCGTGGAGGTAGAGAAACCTTGTACAAGCTCTCAAGAAGATACAACAAGATTACAAGCACATATAAAAAAAATTTTACAAGATTTACAACAATGAGCTCTTTTTACTTTTCTTGCTTTCTTCTAGCTTGGGATCGACTCTAGAACCTTGAAAATACAGTAACACTATATTCCAAGACTTCTATTGAAATGACAATGAAGGAAGAGAAGGGCATACAAGGAATGCTGCAGAGCTCCGCTTCAATCCTGCATGAAAATCCTATATACTCGTGACTTATGGTTCATTTAATCGATCACCCAATCGATTACCATGTCAAACTTAGTCATTCAATGACTATTTTTTGAAGATTAATTGCTTAGTCAATCGATTAAGACGATGTTAATCGATTGCTGAATCAATTCAGCATATTTCTGTTCTCTCATGCAATACTGTTATAATCGATTGCTTAATCGATTACTGTACATCTTAATCGATTGACTAATCGATTAAGAGAATGTTAAATCAATTGGCCAATCGATTTAGTCTGCTTCTGTTCTCGTAACACAACACTCACAATCGATTACTCAATCGATTCATTCTCTCCTTAATCAATTATCCAATTGATTACGATTCGTCTTAATCAATTACCCAATTGATTAAGGTGATCTCCCCGATCCACCTGGACTTCACCTAGTCCTATTAGGTGTGTCTAGTCCCACTAGGTCTTTCCCAGTCAAGTCTCTAGTCAACCTTGATCTACTTGACTCACACGATATTCAAACATTATTATCAAACATCGAAACTTAAGCCTACCAAACTTACCATATATAAACTCACCCAAACCTAATCAAACTATATCAATCCTGACCTAATAAAAATTACACTAACAAAACAGACATACTGCTAATATAACTTTAAAACCTCTAACTTGTTATGTCTATAATAAATTAAAGTAAATGAGTAAATATCACTCCTTTAATCTGTAAGTTTCTTTTTGATGAGTAATTAAGTTTAAAGATATTAATGTGTTAGTTTGAGTATTCTATGGGTCAATGGTATTAAAGGAAATTAATAGTGGTAAAAAGATGATTCGCTCATCTTCAACGTCTCTGTCAACCCATCTCAAGGTCAATACAGAGGAGATAAATTATAAAAACTACTAGCTCGGATGTTATGACTAGTGTGTGGGGATGACGAACATACTGATTTTATCAGATTTTGACCTCAAACCTCATAATGATAATACTCATGTATTAACTATCAGTCTATCCCGAAATGACGTACTAAAGGTATCTAACGAATGATGAGATAGATGTTCAAAAGCTAAGTGATTGTCAAATTATCACGTGCCCTTCTATTCTACTAAATTATGTAATGAGTGTTGCCCTTCTGATACTATTCGAATCTCAATTATGATACATTTTATTATGTTTCTTTTAATAGAATAAAATATTTGGTATTGATTGAGAGGTCAATCGCGTATTACCATGTGTTCTAGGTGTTATGAGAATGCCAATGTGGTTTCATTTGTAACGACCCTGCTTCTTTGGCAGCCAAATTTCATTTGGCGGCCCCTTTGGCGATTCTCGGACTCTTTGACGGCCAAATCTCATTTGGCGGTTTCTTTGACGATTCTTGACCGTGTCGTTATTCACTAGGACTTCCGTAAGCACAGATCGCCGCACTAGTCTTGGTCGACATGGACGTAGTGCTCGTAGTCCTGATACGGCCAGTCGACGTTGTACACCGGAATCAGAGTGAAGGAGCTCTGCTCGTAGAGCACGCAGCTCTGAAGGAAGTTCTGCTTGCAACCCAGGTACTTGTTGCTCTGGTCGATGAAGAAGTACTCCTGCTCCTGCAGGCACTTGTAATCGATCTGGTCCTAGACGCCTACCAAACGCCCCCTAACCTTTTTATATATATAAAAATAAAATAATTTCTTATCCAATGTATAGTTCTAAAAAAAACCAAGATTGGTTGACTAAAGCCTCACTTCTCCCTCGAACGGGCTTAAACTATTCGCCTACTAGGAATATTTGCGTACGAGAGCGATTTAGATTGACTTAGATGAACAATCGGCCGAATTGAATTAAACAAACCTCTAACATGAAAGGGATGCACTTATTATCAACCTTTTTTTTTTATTAATTTGATAACATTTCGTCATTTTTCTTTTGGAGTCTATGATCACATTTAAATTGGACGACACGGCACGTAAATCAAATGCAAAAAACCAAGAAAGTTGAATATTCAATTCAATAAGTCTACAAGACTACGGGTCCACAATACCAAATCACAAGGGGGAAAAAAAAAAAGGAGGCCCAACTTCCTGGTCGAATTAAACCGGTTTGAGTTGATTACCACAAAATCGAGCACACAAGCCGTTTTTAAGTGTTTTTTTAAGCTTAGGTTTAGAATATAGCTGAAAAATAATATGTTCATCGAAAAAATTTTAAAAAAATTTAATGGATAATATGACATTTTATATATAATAATTTTTGATAGGTTGATCATGTCTCTCAGCATATAATTTGATTTGGAACGACGGACTTTGATTGTTGATGGTGTTCAGATGATAATCGAATATGCGTATGTAAAATGTAATTTTATTTACTGAGATTTTTATTGAATTTTTCCAACGTTGTTTGCGAAATAGTCAAGTCAACGAAGACCAAAAACATCGCCATAACACTTTAAATCGGCAAGTTACAGCCACACGGCCGCTCGGCATCTCAATCTCTCCGATCATGTTCGGCGACATGCTGCTTCCCTTCTTCCTTCTCGTCCTCCTCTTCCACGCCTTCGCTTCCGCGGTCAGCGGACAGAGCTACTCTAACATCACTCGCGGAACCACGCTCACTGCCGGCCGCTCGCCCAGCTCCTGGCCCTCCCCCTCCGGCGACTTCGCCTTCGGCTTCTTTCCGGCCGTCTCCAACCGCCCCAGCTTCATCCTCGCTGTCTGGTTCGCCACCACTACTCCCCGATCGGTCATCTGGTATGCCAACCGCGGCGCTCCTCAGCTCCAGCCGGGCGCCACCGTGCGCCTCACCAGCGACGGCCGCCTCTCCCTCCGCGACGAGACCGGCGCCGAGACGTGGAGCGCAGGTTCCGGCGACGCTGTTGCTGCGTCAATACTCGACACCGGAAACCTCGTCCTCGCCGGCGCATCTGGCGTCCTGTGGGAGAGCTTCGACGTGCCCACTGATACGTTGCTACCCGGCCAGGTTCTCCCGGCGGGCGTCTCCCTGCGCTCCCAGCTCACCGACGCCGACTTCTCCGAGGGCCGGTTCAGTCTCATGGCCCAGGACGATGGCAACCTCGTGCTCTACCCTTTGGCGCTTCCCACCGGGAACCAGTACGGCGCCTACTGGGCCACTGGCACCTCTGGCGCCGGCAACGAGCTCGTCTACAGCGCCAACGGGAGCATCCACTACAGCCTAGGAAACGGCACCACCGTGCCTATAAACTCGGGGTTCAATTACCCCCCAGGGAGCTTCTATCAACGAGCGAGGCTCGACCCCGACGGCGTTTTCCGGCAGTACGTCTACCCAAAAAACAGCTCTGCCGGCGGCGGATCGTTGAGACTGGCATGGAATGTGGTGGCGAGAACGCCGGATGACATCTGCCGTGCACTTTCATCCAACCGCCCAGGCAGCGGCGTCTGCGGTTACAACAGCTACTGCTCGTCGGATGGAGACCAGAACCAGATCAACTGCAGGTGCCCTCCGGAGTACTCCTTCATCGACCAGAACAAGACGTACCTGGGTTGCAAGCAAAGTTTCGTGCAGAGCTGCGAGCTCTACGAGCAAAGCTCCTTCACGCTGTTTCCGGTGGACAACCTCGATTGGCCTTATCATGACTACGAGCACTACATCGGCATCAACGAAAGCCAGTGCGGCGATCTGTGCTTGCAGGACTGCTTCTGCGCCGTGTCAATATTCTGGGGAAGCAGCCAAGAATGCTGGAAAAAGAAGCTTCCACTGACGCACGGCCGTATAGGCAGCGACGTCGACCGCCGGGCGTTCATCAAGGTCTCAAGAGACAACTCCTCTGTTCCAGTTCCAGTTCCATTTGAGGGAAACCATGATCGGCGGGAGTCCATAGGTGTAGTAGGAGCGGTTCTTTTAGGGAGCTCCGGCTTGCTCAACTCGATCCTGGTCGGAATGGTCATCTACATGATCGTTTGCTCCCGTAGAAACAAATCAGAGAAACAGAAGAGCGTAACGGAGCTAAATTTGCGAACTTTCTCCTACAAAGAGCTCGAGCAAGCAACTAAGGAATTCAAAGAAGAGCTCGGGAGAGGCGGCTTTGGCGTCGTATTCAAAGGGGAATTGCCATCATCGAGAGGGAGCACGAAACTCGTCGCCGTGAAGAGGTTGGACAGACTGCGGAATATGATCGACGACGACGGCGATAAAGAGTTCACTAATGAGGTGAGATCGATCGGGCAGACGCACCACAAGAACTTGGTGAAGCTGATCGGCTACTGTGACGAGGAATCTCAGCGGCTGTTGGTGTACGAATACATGAGCAGAGGTTCGTTGCAGGAGTTCCTCTTCGGCGGCGAGCGGCCGCCGTGGGAGCAGAGGGCTTCGATCGCGATGGGGATCGCGAGGGGGCTCATGTACCTCCACGAGGAGTGCAGCGCCCCGATCATCCACTGCGACATCAAGCCACAGAACGTTCTCCTGGACGACAACCTCACGGCCAGGATCTCCGACTTCGGCCTCGCGAAGCTGCTCCGGACGGACCAGACGCGGACCAACACGGGGATACGGGGAACGAGGGGGTACGTGGCGCCGGAGTGGTTCAAGAGCATGGCGATCACGAAGAAGGTGGACGTGTACAGCTTCGGCGTGATGTTGCTGGAGATCGTGTGCTGCCGGAGGAATCTTGAGACGGAGAAGGAGGAGGAGGAGGAGGGGGAGATGGCGGAGGAGGCGATATTGGTGTATTGGGCCTACGATTGCTACAGGGAAGGGAGGCTGGATCTGCTGCTGAGGGACGACGAGGATGATAGGGAGCGGATGGAGAGGTTCGTGACGGTGGCCATCTGGTGCATACAGGAGGATCCAGGGTTAAGACCGTCGATATCGGCGGTGGTGCGGATGCTGGAGGGAGGAGTCCCGGTGGCAGCGCCGCCGGATCCTTCCACCGCCGGTCAGTCCCCGTTGCAGTAAATAATAATAACTACTTTGGATTTGTTAGAGTGGTAATTCCCAATGGCAAATGCAAGAACAATAACTGCGAAGATGATTTGTTCTGTCAATTCGTCTAAAGATAAACAAGAAAAGATAAATCTAAAATCTACTGTATCGGATACTATGACTGGTAAGTAAGTGATAAAGACAGACACACTGCAGGTTATGATGAGCACTGTGTACTTTGGATTTGTTGCTTAAATTAGCATTTACTAATTTGCTTTTATTACATCCAAATTTTATACTTTGGGTTCTGATCATACATTATGGGCAATTACAAATTCTTATTATGTTAATAATTCAAGAATGGGGCTACAAATGGAAAGAGGCTTGTCATAGCTAAAGTTTGTTTAGTAAAAAGACAGTAATCTCAACGATTTCTTCAAAGTCGGTCCAAAAAACATGAATAAAAATAAATTTAGATAAATTGACGAAAGCGTGTGGTGGAGAAATGCCAATAGTTCGTGTGATGTCTCATTTTAACTATGATATTAATTTTTTAAAATATAATATCACAATAACATTGTTTTTAAAATTTATATATCCCTAAAATGGTTATATATTTTTTTAAATATAACACCATAGTTCTACCTGTTCTTTAAAATCCAATATTATATATTAGTATTATTCCTTAATACAGTAGCATTTAATATTTATTTTCAAAATAGATGTTGATTTTAAAATTTATGAAGCATCAAAATACTATTAATTTTTAAAGATTGGGGTTGTCTGTTCGTATTTTTTCCTATCCCAGTATCTCAACGCTTATTCATCGTCGGTGCCCAACTCGATTACTGCCCACCCACCATCGGCGATCCCTTAGGGTTCTTCCTCCTCAGGATATAATTTGATCGGAGACGACTGTCGTAGGTCACCAGCGGTGAGCGGATGGTAATCGGGCAGGCCGTCAATGATGAATGGACAGTTTAACACCTGGAACCGGAAGAATTCGGGAGAGAGGATTCGGTCTATTTTTAAAATACAACATCTTAACTACGTTGTTTGAAATTTAGTATTATGGTGTTAAGTATCATAATGATTGATGAGAGAGGGATAAAATAAAAAATAAATATGACTTTTAAAATCTAAATAGCGAAACCATTATGTAAATTGAGTTCTTCAGTCTTGACAATTTGATTTGCTTTCGAAATGGCAGACTACTTGCCAAGGAGGAGTCAGATGAAAGAGATGTATTCAGTAAAATATGAATACATCGATATCATTTTTTTAGTCTCTTGTTTTTTTTATTGTATAAATATCTCTCTTAAATTGATGAGGAGTTTATCTCATTTGTATTTTAATTATTGGATGATATTGTCTTATCAAATAATTGAGCCCTGTCTTATTCATGGCGAGTTATTGAATGTAAATTTCTATCAATAATAATAATCAAATTTTATCCTATTAAACCAAGTCGATTATATGAATTTTTCTATGTTATTGAACTCTATTCTATATTATATTATCATCTATATTTAAATAAATTTTATCATATTTTATAATTATTAGCCAAGTCTTTATTTATCTTCCTCTTCGTTTGATATGCATATTTATCATAATTTGATATCATCTAATTAAAATATTCGATATAATTTTAAACGTTTCTCTCATATTTTTCATCAATAGATGAAATCTCAACTTTCCTTCTAATACTCTCATTTCTTGTCCGATTCATCTTCGAATGCCTACATACCAACCATAACTGTTAAATATCGAAACTTTGGAGGGCCTGGTTGCAAAAGTCCTATAAATAAGGGCTCAGATTGGTTTTATAGGAGGAGGGGCTTATTTGCAAAAGTTCTAGGGCACTTAAATGCCGACTCGCTCTCCCCGTTGCTAATCGCGATCGAGCCGCAGTTTCTTCTTCTTCTTCCTCCTCTCCTCTTCTGACTTCCGTTTCTTCTCTGCTTCTTCTTCGTCATTCTGCGCGGCTGGCGACCGCGATCACGGAGCGACTTCCTTGCTTCTTCTTTTTCCGTTCACTCGCCGGAGCACATCTGGAGCGCGACAAGCTTCGAGTCGGTGCTGCGCTTGATTGTGCCATCCTCGCCGGTAAGTGCCGTTAGCGTATTATTTTCTTGGCTTCGATCTAGGGGATCTTTGCCTTCCTTCCACTGTTAATCCGACATCGGCTTCTAGGGCACGAGTTGTTGCATACTCGAAGGGTTGCGGGAGGAAAGGGATCTTGTGTTGGGGTTCTTGGCGAAGGATCAGCACAGAGCTGATGAAGATCCTGTTCTTCAGTGGTTGGAGGCATCGGATTTGAGGTTGCCGACGCAGCTAAGATTCCGGTAAGGTTTCCTATGGGCTTCTCATTCTTTGATCTGGATCGATGTTGTTCTTGGATTGGGGTTTGATATTTGCTTTCGTTTTGGGTTCTAGATCTGTGGATAGGGTTTCGATCTGGTTAATTGTAGCTTGAATTTCTTTGGTTGTTTGTATTGGTAAAGCAGTTCATTAGCCACGATTCGAATGGTTTTCTTGTTTCTGCTGTGATCAGTCGGATGGAGTTGTTGTGATTGGTCGGATTGAGTTGCCGGGCGGATGATATGGAGAGTGTGGCTTTGGATTGTGATCAGATCAGGAGTTGGGGTTGATTGTGGTTTGTGTTTGAGCTTGAATCGAATCGGATTGGAGGTTTGAATTCTGGTGTTTGGATTTGTAATTTCTATTTGTGCTCCCTGTTCCTGCCGTGGAGTTTGAATCTCTGTTCTGGTTGCAGAGGATTCTGTGTGTTGACTTTTATCGGTGCTGTGGGGGAGATTGAATCTGAGTTGTTGTTTTCCCTTTGGAAATGGTGAGTTCAGATGATATCTTGATCTGGAGCTTGCAGTGGGCTAGGGAGAATTGATCAAGGATGGTTCGGGTTGTAGGTTTACTGTGTGTGGGGGTCTGATTCGTTTTGGGATTAGAGTTTGATATTGATTTGGTGTCTTGCTGTAGGGGATTAAGTTGGGGATTAATTAGCTATAATCAACCCTAATTAATCTAGATGATATATTTGACTAAGTATCTTATTGGTTGTATGATTAGATAAATTGTATTTGTTTTGATGCAGGGCATTGATTTGATCCTTTCGTCGTGGATATTATATTTTCGGACGGGGGATTCTCGTCACGTAGATTTCTTCATATCGAGGCGAGTACGCTGGACTTATCTTCATTAGATATAGTCATCTGTTATGCATAGCTAGATATGGTTACAGTAGGGTTACCTGATAGTCTATTCCTGTACTTCTATTCCGATATTTGTTATCTGCTTAGGTTACTGTTCCATATTTCTGTATCTGTTAGATTTACAGATAGCATACCTTATACCTCGCGCTAGGGTTTAGGCTATGGTGCATCCCGGTTATTTATACTACTGTATTTCATATAGTGACAGTAGGGTTAGATAGCGGGTGATACATGGGATAGTGACATGCATCATCGTGCACGTAGCATAGGCGGACGACCTTTGACTCCCTGGAGGTTGAGATGGGTCGTCGTACGTGCTACTGGTGTAGGGGCATATGCAGGCGACCTTTGACTCCCCTAGTGGTTGAGATGGGTCGTCATACCTGCCACTTTACCTGTCGTGTAGTCCCAGTTTCACTCTTTGTTAGTGGATTATAGGCCACGACGCTCCGACAGGTCCCCTACCTATCCGATGATAGTGAGGGGCAGGGAACGTCACTTTGTCCGATGACAGAGTACGTTCAGGGTCTGAGACCAGGCTCATTCGGTGTCGTGTGAGGCACGACGATGGCCGTTTAAGTGGAGGGAGGACCCGGTCAGAGCCCTACCCACTCGGTTTCGCGTAGAGGCGATAGTAGCCGACTGGCGTCAGGGGTGACCCATGCTGCATCATGAGCATACTGTGCATTGATGCATCTGGTTGTGATTGCTCTACTTGATTGCTGCACTTGGTTGACATGCATACTACGGGGATGGTTCGGCACAGGTAGGTATACTTCTCGTCTGCTGGTTTAGATCTGCTTTTATTATTACTGCACTTTCTTCTATAGTTGCTGGTACTTACTGTTATTATATCTCCTTGTGCATACCTGTGTATTCGCTGAGTTCTAGGACTCACACCGTTAGACCTGTTTTTCCTCTATTTCAGGATGATCGACTGGTGTGCCTGTCTGCCTGTCCCTGTGTATGCGTGTCGAGGCGACTTTCGAGGATTTGTCTTGTATTCGTTGTGGGTACATGTTGGTACCCTTCTTATTCATTTTTCATCTCTGTTACTTCACCTTTTCCGCTGTTGTATTTTCGATATGGTTGTATTTTTGTGTGCCATGGAGGCCTTCGTTTTACTTTGTTTTGTCGTAAGTCGTACCGGTACGCATCTTTTTGTTTGACGACGTCGTTTGTTTTACGCGTTCGAAGCCTTGTTCCAGCTCTATAGGCTTGGGTACAGGCTTACCGCGAGAGTCGATGTGCTAGGGTTTTCGGATTGTCCGCCGGTTTGAGAGAGAAGCAGTCCGGTCGGTATCGGACGAGCGGCTCCTCGGGGCGTGACAATAACATTTTAATCTCTGCAACTCTTATCATAATTTCACATTGCCTAATTAAAATATTTATTTGTTGTCCAAGTACATGCCAATATAATTTTAAACGTCTCTCTTAGATTTTTCCTCACTAGAGAAAATCTCGATTTTCTCTCTAATACTCTCGTTTCTTATCCTATTCATCCTTGTATGTATACGCATCAGCGTTAACATCTTCATCTCTGCAACTCTCATCATAGTTTCACATCGCCTAATTAAAACATTTATTGGTCATCTAATTACATGTCAATATAATTTTAGTCGTATCTCTCAATTTTTTCCTCAATAGTTGAAACCTCGACTTTCTCTCTAATACTCTCATTTCTTATCCCATTCATCCTCGTATATTCACACATCAACCTTAACATATTCATCTCTGTAACTCTTATCTTCTGTTTATGTGTTTGAGTCATATCCCAATATTCAGCTTCATATAATATAACAAGTCTAACCGTCATTTTGTAAAATTTTTCTTTACAATTATATAGAATACCTGATGCTCTCCTCCATTTCAGTAATTATGCTTATATTCTATATAAAACATCTCCTTTAATCTCTCTGTCCTTTGGGAAAAATTAACCTAAATACTTAAAATTTTCGATTTTAGACAACTTATCATCTTATATCTTAATAATTATCTTATTATATTTAATATTGCTAAACTTAAATTCTATATATTCTATTTTTAATCTATTAAGCCTACAACTTTTCACCTCTAGTATTTTCTATAAAGATTTAAGTTTAGCATTTACTCCTTCACATGTCTCATCTAACAAAATAATATCATCAACAAATAATATGCATCATGACACCGTGTCTTGGATTTGTCTAGTAAGTTTGTCTATAATTAGTATAAAAAAAGTACTCATAGTTGATTGTTAATGTAACCCTATTTTTATGGAAAATATTTCGATTAATCTACCTGAAATCTTCGCTCTTATTGTTATATCCTCGTACATATATTTAATTAGTTCAATATATGCTACGCTAATATTTTTTTTTAAATTCTCCATATAATTTTCTTAAGACTCTATCATAAACTTTTTAAAAGTCCATGAATACCATGTATTGGACCGTTGCACGTGAGTGGGGAGAGTTGAATCACGTGACTTTTAAAAATAGATCATTTTTCATAGTAGAGAGCGTGTGCAGCGGAAAATAAGATAGCAAAAATATGAGACAAAACATAACGCAAGCAATTTTACTTGCTTCGGAGCCTTAGGGAACTCGTACTGCAAGGCCCAAGCCCCTTGGACCTTTCTGATGAACAATCCACTAATCCTCTCTACCGGTAAACTCCTGGTAGAGTAGTCGAGTACAAAGAGTAAAAAAGTGTAAGACCCTATACTTTTCTTTTTGCAAGTAATGTAAAAGATTACAAAGAAATTTATTACCCAATACAATTGCAGAGTGTCGATCGAGCTCGTATGTTGGCGTCGATCTTTCAGCAGTGGTCGGTCATTGTCGGATCGTAGCAAGACTGCAAGACATGGAACCAGAAGGATTATCGGGGCTCAAGAATATAATGACGAAGTTGTATCTTAAAGGTTGAACTCGAGCTCCTTATAAAGGACAGTTGAGGCGCCTTAGTTCCCAACTGAGGTGCCTCGGATCTATCAAATTTTATTTTGATCCGAAGCCTGCATTGCCACTGCTTATCCTTTGAAAGACACCTTAGTCTCGAAGTGAGGCGTCTCAGTTCCCAACGAAGACGCCTTGGACGATTAAAAACTCTATCCAACACGCAGCTTCGTAGAGGTGCCTTCACTTCCTTAAAGGCGCCTCGGGTCCACTTGAGGCACCTTGAGTACTATTTATCCGAGATTATTTTTGAAGTTTGAACAATGCAAAATCATATTAGTCCAAAATAAAATATACCCTGCAAATCAAGGTTAGTACAAGTACAATATGGACTATAAAAACTCAGTATTAAATAGACTCTGTCTTCCTAAGATTAGGATCTAGTCAGGGTCTAAGCTTAGAATTTTACAATGATTCTAAGCTGGATCGTACCTAAAGTCCCTACTCGGGACTTGTCCTTCTCGAGACGCTACAGTCGGATTCTAGACCATGTTCCTTCCGGAGAATAATTTAACATTAGGATAATAATTTGATGTATCAATTCATTAAATATTTGTTTGAATTTAATATCGGTTGATAATTTAATTCAACTTTTCTTTTTTATCCGGATTTAGGATCGATCACGATGAATTTTAATATCTATCGAGAAAAACAAAATTAGTAGACTAAAGTCTCACTTCACGTTGGACCATACTTAGACTATTCACCTATTAAAATGTTTTCGTAGGAGACTGATTTAGATTGACTTTTTGGAACAATTGATTGAATTTACTCAAACAATCCTCTGACATTAAAGAGATTATATTGGGGTGGATTTGATCTTCTGCATACCGCTCCATGCGGATCGTGTACATGACACCTGCTTGATCGGTCAGTTTGATCGATCAACCTGATCATTACTCAATACCGATGGATTCATCGCTACCCGATAGGTTCACCGTATCCAACGGGTTCATCGTGTCCCTTAAGGTTATAGTTTTGTTCGAGGGCGACTGCCGAAGGTCGCCGATAGTGTCCGATCGACGATCGACCACCATCGGTGTAGCCCCCTGCGTGACCGTTCAGGCAGTTGCTTGATCGATCTGGCGTTGTGGTCCGCGCACGATCTACACCGCGCGATCAACAGCAGATCAAAATTCTATAATGGGGTATCCTTTATTAAGCTAGTATATAATAATCTCATTTATTATTAACTTTTTTTTATTAGTTTGTTAATATTTCCTTTTTTTAAGTCTATAATCAAATTAAAATGGATGACACGGCACAACATCATGTAAAGGGACAATAAATCAAAAGGAAATGAATAATAAGTAGAATTGTCAATTTAGATAGGTCTCGATTTGATCTATTCCATTAAATAATTTAAATAAGTTAAATTAAAATTTTATTATCTTATTTAAAAAGAATTTAAAGTGATTCGATTCATCTGGCCCACGACCTGCACGGATTGACCCACTATAGAAATGGATTGACTTACGAATTGAAAAAAAAAAATCAAAAAATTAAAATTAAAATTAGAAAATTCAACAATTTGGAAGACTTTTCAAAACTTTAACTTTCCGATCGGATTAGACTATGTCAACTTTGTACCAAATCAAATAAAAAATAATTATGAATTTGACCCGTCTAATTTCTTTAATAATTTAAATTTTTTATATATAATTTCTTTTTTATTTTTTATGTACCATATGATCCGTCCCTAGATTTCTTAACCCGTCGAGATCATGATTGAGCTATCCTGCCCGTCAAATACTTAGCTTGTTTTGCCCCAATCACAGATGGATGTGTCTAACCACTAACCACTCTATTAATAAGGAATTGATTATTCAATTCCAGAACGATTTTAGTGTCCAAGATGGCAAATCACAAATGGCAAAAAAAAAACCTATAAGTTTTAAAATTTATTTATATATATATTTTTATTTTTTGGGACATATTGTTTTGTTAATATTTCTATTAAAAGATTTAAAAAGAATGGACCATCTTTTTAATTTATTTTTTTAAATGAATGTTATCATTCACTTAAAAAAATAAAGAAATTAAAAAAATTCAAAAATTACAAAAAAAAAAAAAATTGGGCACCACGTAAGGTGGGGCTCTGTATACTTACCCACATTGACCGCTTTTGGGGCGGTCTTGCTAGGTCGTAATCTAGTAGTCACTACGACGGAGGTCCCGGGACCACAATGTCTCGTGTTTAATTTTCACGATAGCTTTCAGAATTTATGTTCAATAATGTTGTAGGTTCTGTCTCATTTATCATTTTTATTTTTTTAAAAAATCATATTTTTTAATTTTTTTGAAAAATATTTTTTTTTCATTTTTTTAGTTTTCCAAAAAATATTATGTATTTTCCTGAAAAATAAAGTTGAAAAATACAAATCAAACTTGTTTTTTAGAAAATCATATTTTCTACATGAAAATAAAAAATAAATTAAAAAATGCAACCCAAACGTCATATTTCCAGTGATTATTTGTATTTGTACTTTTTGGAAACAAGAAAGTAAAATTATAGTGAAAAAATAAGGATAATCAATCTCCGGTCTAATCAAACCGGATATGGTGGCTTGAAATATTGTTTCTCGGTTTACGTGATTGAACCAATCACCGGTCTGGTTCGCCAACGTGAGTTTAGTAAATATAAAACACTTATAACGAAAAACAACAACAAATAAAAAGAAAGAAAATGGATAATGAAAAAGTCAAAGTCAAGAAGACCAAAGACCTCTAAAATCTATCGATAACCTTGGGACTATGGTATAGTTCAACAGGTGGAATCGTCACTTTAACGGCCTCGATCTCGGTCCCACAAGTATTCAGAGGAGGTAAATCATAATTTTTACTAATGGGATAAGGCGCCTAACAAGATCGGCTCAAGTCTATTTAAGGTCCTAGGCAAAAAAAAAAGTCTTTAACATTGTTTAAAAAAATTTACTCGTCCTTTTTCATTCGGACTTGTAACTGACAATCAACTTAGTCGAAAATAAATATGTTTAGAATTGTTTAAAAACTAAGAAAGATAAAAAAAATATATCTAATTACTCAAATAAAAGACGAAAATAATAGCTTTTAAAAAAGGAATAAATGAAATGGGACAATAATAGAAAAAAAAATCATGTTTCCATCTTCAACTCATCATCACCAACTCATCATCACCGCAAATCATAATATATATACAAAATGATAAAACTCAATATAATCCTTAAAAATTAAAGATCGTGATCAACCCAACCATTATCATTTATTAAAATCTAAATAAATCATTTTAGGCACAAAATAAAAAAAACATATTTTTTATCACCTAAACCAAAATAGTTCTAAATGATAGAATAGAAACAAAAGGGAAATCAAAAAATATATTTCTGTAAATACATATAAATAAAAGCAAAACTTAATGTCTATCAAGAAAACGAAATGACAAAGATATCTAACTTACTATTGCTCAAAAATAATAAAATCCTTTATTTCGATCAAACACAATATGGATGAATCCCTCAACATTTGAACTTAATTAAGCAAGGAGCATAGTAGCACTAACCGAATCAACATGACAGCGTTAGATGTAATTTCTATTTCCCAATATCAATGAGCGAGAGAAGTACAAAGAGAGAGAGTTAGTCAAGGGAAGAGGGGGAACTAGAAAAAAGGCTAATATTTTTTATTTTGCATTGTACGGATAAAAAAATTATAATTCATGTTCTTACTAATCAAAAGAGAAAAACGTCACTAACAAAAAATAAATGTAATGAGAGAAGGCTAGGGTTGAAAAGTATTGAAGAGAAATACATTAGATCTTATAAAATAATATACATAATAAAAATAAAATTTAAAATATTAAAAAGAAAACCCCTTATGACTCTATCCATTCGAACTATAATAAGATTTTTATAAAATCTATAATTTTGACTAAAAATAAGATACGTAATTTTTTTTATCAAGACCTTATTTTTTTATTCTCTTAAAATATATAATAAAATATATTTAATATATCAAAAATAATGGACCCCAATAAAAATTGAGGCCCTAGGCATAGGCCAATTTTGACTAAAGATGGCCCTGGCGCATGGGGCCGAGAGGATTTAAGCCAGCAGACTAGATTTTTACCCCCGTGTGCGACTAGCGACTCTCGAACCTGAGACCTCTAATTCAAGCTAGGGCTGCAAACGAGTCGAGCCGAGCCGAGCCAAAGGTCGGCTCGAGCTCGAGCTCGAGAAAACCAAAGGAGCTCGGCTCGAGCTCGAGCTCGATCGAGCTAGTAAAATCGAGCTCGAGCTCGGCTCGAGTCGAGCTCGAGCCGAGCTCGAGCTCGGCTCGAGTCGAGCTCGAGCTCGGCTCGAGTCGAGCTCGAGCCGAGCTCGAGCCAAATTCGAGCCGAAAAATCTAATAAAAATGGGGTAAGGTCATGATTCGAACTTGCAACCTCTGCTACATGAGAAGTTGAGAACCTCCACCAGTCCACCGAAACCTTCTAACCACAAATACCTCATCAAGTTCTTATTTATTTATGGAAAACAATGTTATTTTAAACGAGCCAGGCTTGGCTCGATATGGCTCGACGAGCCATCGAGCAAGCTTTGAATTGGCTCGGGCTCGGCTCGAATTGTAAACGAGCCAGCTCGAGCTCGGCTCGAGCTCGGTCAACTCCGAGCTCGAGTCGAGTTTTGACCGAGCGGCTCGCGAGCGGCTCACGAGCGGCTCGACTCATTTACACCCCTAATTCAAGCAGCCAGACGTCTTACCAACCGAGCCAGCCCTTAGGAGCTCGGGACTATGGTATAGTGGCAGAATGACTAGTCGCTATCATAAATATTCGCGGTTCGATTTCTAGCTACGACGTATTTACAGGAATTTTTTTTCTAAATGAGGCGCGAACCCTAAGATGCTGGACTTCTAGACCGCTCACCATGAGTGCTTCTCGATTTATCCTGGCGGCCGATGGGAAACGAAAAATCTCGTTAATCATTTTCGTAAAATCTGCTGGTACAAAAGGTCTTGGGTCCGAATCACAGAGTTAATGAGTCGTAAATCTTTCCATCATATGTAAAAAATCTCTTCCCTAAATTCTTATCTTCATCATGATTTATCTTTGTTGATCTTGTGCGTTTCGCCTTTTGACATTCTAATATCTGCTTGTTACGGCCAGAGGGCGTTCCGCATCTCAATCTCTCCGATCATGTTCGGCGGCATGCTGCCTCCCTTCTTCCTTCTCGTCCTCCTCTTCCTCGCCTTCGTTTCCACGGCCTGCGGACAGAGCTACTCTAACATCACACACGGAACCACCCTCACTGCCGGCGGCTCACCTAGCTCGTGGTTCTCCCCCTCCGGGGAATTCGCCTTCGGCTTCTTTCCGGACGACTCGGACAGCACCAGATTCCTCCTCGCCGTCTGGTTCGCCGCCACTTCGCCGCGGTCCGTCGTCTGGTACGCCAACAGCTACTCGCCGACACTCCCGCCGGGCGCCACCGTGCGCCTCACCGGCAACGGTCGCCTCTCCCTCCGCGACGAGACCGGCGCCGAGACGTGGAGCGCAGGTTCCGGCGACGCTGTTGCTGCGTCAATACTCGACACCGGCAACCTCGTCCTCGCCGGCGCCACTGGCGTCCTGTGGGAGAGTTTCAGCGAGCCCACTGACACGTTGCTACCAGGCCAGGTCCTACCGGCAGGCGTCTCCCTGCGCTCCCAGCTCACCGACGCCGACTTCTCCGAGGGCCGGTTCAGCCTGATGGCCCAGGCCGATGGCAACCTCGTGCTCTACGCTTTGGCGCTTCCCACCGGGAACCAGTACGACGCCTACTGGTCCACTGACACCTCTGGCGCCGGCAACGAGCTCGTCTACAACGCCAACGGGAGCATCTACTACAGCCTAGGAAACGGCACCACCCTGACTATAAGCTCGGGATTCAATTACCCCCCAGAGAGCTTCTATCAACGCGCGAGGCTCGACCCCGACGGTGTCTTCCGGCAGTACGTCTACCCAAAAAACAGCTCTGCCGGCGGCGGATCGTTGAGACTGACATGGAACGTGGTGGCGAGAACGCCGGATGACATTCGCCGTGAACTTTCTTCCGACGGCCTGGGCTGCGGCTACAACAGCTACTACTCGTCGAATGAAGACCAGAACCAGAACAACTGCACGTGTCCTCCGGAGTACTCCTTCATCGACCAGAACAACACGTCGCTAGGCTGCAAGCAAAGTTTCGTGCAGAGCTGCGCCCTCTACGAGCAGAGCTCCTTCACGCTGATTCCGGTGGACAACCTCGATTGGCCTTTTCAGGACTACGAGCACTACACCAATATCACCGAACGCCTGTGCAGTGATCTGTGCTTGCAGGACTGCTTCTGCGCCGTGTCAATATTCTGGGGAAGCCGCCAAGACTGCTGGAAAAAGAAGCTGCCACTGACGCACGGCCGGATAGGTAGCGACATCGACAGCCGGGCGCTCATCAAGGTCTCAAGAGACAACTCCTCTGTTCCAGCTGCAGTTCCAGTTCCAGTTCCATTTGAAGAAAACCACGACCGGCGGCAGTTGATAGGTGCAGTGGGAGCGGTTCTTTTAGGGAGCTCCGGCTTGCTCAACCTGATCCTGATCGGAACGGTCATCTCCATGATCGTTTGCTCCCGTAGAAACAAATCACAGAAACAGAGGAGCGTAACGGAGCTAAATTTGCGAACTTTCTCCTACAAAGAGCTCGTGCAGGCAACGAAGGAATTCAAAAAAGAGCTCGGTAGAGGCGCCTTTGGCGTTGTATACAAAGGGGAATTGCCGTCGTCGAGCGGGAGCGCGAAACTCGTCGCCGTCAAGAGATTGGACAGGCCGGCGCAGATGATCGACGACGGCAGCGACAAACAGTTCACTAATGAGGTGAGATCGATCGGGCAGACGCACCACAAGAACTTGGTGAAATTGATCGGATACTGTGACGAGGAATCGCAGCGGCTGCTGGTGTACGAGTACATGAGCAACGGGTCGTTGCAGGAGTTCCTCTTCAGCGGCGAGCGGCCACCGTGGGAGCAGAGGGCTTCGATCGCGATGGGGATCGCAAGGGGGCTCATGTATCTCCACGAGGAGTGCATCGCCCCGATCATCCACTGCGACATCAAGCCACAAAACGTTCTCCTCGACGACAACCTCACTGCCAGGATCTCCGACTTCGGCATCGCGAAGTTGCTCCGGACGGAGCAGACGCGGACCAACACGGGGATACGGGGAACGAGGGGGTACGTGGCGCCGGAGTGGTTCAAGAGCATGGCGATCACGAAGAAGGTGGACGTGTACAGCTTCGGCGTGATGTTGCTGGAGATCGTGAGCTGCCGGAGGAATCTTGAGATGGAGACGGAGAAGGAGGAGGTGGCGGAGGACGCGGTGCTGGTGTTCTGGGCCTACGATTGCTACAGGGACGGGAGGCTAGATCTGCTGCTGAGGGACGACGGGGATGATAGGGAGCGGATGGAGAGGTTTGTGACGGTGGCCATCTGGTGCATACAGGAGGATCCAGGGTTAAGGCCGTCGATGTCGGCGGTGGTGCGAATGCTGGAGGGAGGAGTCCCGGTGGCGGTGCCGCCGGATCCATCCACCGCCATTCAATTCATGCGGCGGTAAATAATAAGTAATAGTAATTACGATATGCAAATGCAAGAACAATATGATTATCATGAGCATTGAAAAAAATAAATTGGATCTAAGCCCAAATATTTAGATTAAAAAAATAAGATTCATAAATCCGCCAGGGGTCGAGGGAATTTAATGCCAGCAGACCAGAATTTTATCCCCGTGCGCAACTGGCAATCCTCGACCCTGAGACCTTCGATTCAAGCTGCAAGCGCCTTACCATCCGATCTAGCCCGTGGGGCAGATTAATTTTTAACGAGAAATTTTTAAGGGGTACAATGATACACGATGAAAATTTTTAACGAGAAATCAATGAAAAATGACGCCGACACTTCTTTATACATATTTGATTATCGCATAGATATTGACGGCGACTTTAGGCCGCCGTCCCGAATCAAACTATATCTTAAGAGGCACAATGAACCCATCGAAGATCGCTGTAATTAAAGTGCCACGTTATTCTCGTTGGGTTTCTCGTTGAAATTTCTCGTTGTATATCATTTTTCAAAAAATAAATAATTACAAATAAGAACAGTAATAGTTAAATATGAAAAACTAGGAGGGGCCTTTTTTAAGATGCCAAACTAGGCGACTGCCTCCACGCGAGTTGGCTAACAGTTTCCCTCTCTCTCGCGACCCTCTCTTAGCGTGATTTCCTCTTCGCCTTCTTCACACGACCGAGCAGACGTGAAGCCTCACAATTTCTCTTCGCACGTGAGCAAGTTGTCGCCGATAATTCCCTCCTCTTATTGGTCCCGTGCCCTAGCGTCAGTCCATCCCGAAGATCCTTTGCCTCAGGTAAATATTGTTCGCCTACTTGCATTGGTTAATTTTTGTTATGAAAGTTTTGTAGAGAGGAACAGAGAGATTGCTTGAGGTAAAGGTAATACTCCGTCTTTGTTCTTGGAGTAGAGATATACTCCTTCTGAGATCTTTATTATAGAGCGGTTATGCTTCCCCTTTTGTCTTGGGGGTGTGATTATCCCGTAGGATTGAGGTAATTCTCTCAGAGATTAAGATGATTCTCCTAGTATTTCTTTTCGCAACTCTTGTCCTATCAGCCTCGCAGACGTGTATGATGATTGTAGATTAGTGTATAGGGGTGATATATGTCTTTGCATCATGTCACGCCCCGAGGAGCTGCCTGTCCGATACTGACCGGACGACCGCTCCCTCGATCGACGGACAATTCGGAACCCTACCTCTACGACCACCTCAGATGGTTGTACCGCAGCCTATAGGGCTGGAACAACCGTCTGAAATACACAAAAGCGAGACGACGATAAAAGCTGCGTACCGGTACGACTTACGTCAAGCAAAGTAAAACGAAGGCCTCCATAGCACACAAAATACAACCATATCGAAAATACAACAGCGGAAAAGGTGAAGTAACAGAAATAGAAAATGAATAAGAAGGGTACCAACATGTACCCACAACGAATACAAGAAAAATCCTCGAAAGTCGCCTCGACACACATACACAGGGACAGGCAGACAGGCACTCCAGTTGATCATCCTGAAATAGAGGAAAAACAGGTCTAACGGTGTGAGTCCTAGAACTCAGCGAATACACAGGTATGCACAAGGAGATATAATAACAGTAAGTACCAGCAACTATAGAAGAAAGTGCAGTAATAATAAAAACAGATCTAAACCAGCAGACGAAAAGTATACCTACCTGTGCCGAACCATCCCCCGTAGTATGCATGTCAACCAAGTGCAGCAATCAAGTAGAGCAATCACAACCAGATGCATCAATGCACAGTATGCTCATGATGCAGCATGGGTCACCCCTGACGCCAGTCGGCTACTATCGCCTCTACGCGAAACCATGTGGGTAGGGCTCTGACCGGGTCCTCCCTCCACTTAAACGGCCGTCGTCGTGCCTCACACGACACCGAATGAGCCGGGTCTTAGACCCTGAACGTACTCTGTCATCGGACAAAGTGACGTTCCCTGCCCCTCACTATCATCGGATAGGTAGGGGACCTGTCGGAGCGCCGTGGCCTATAATCCACTAACGAAGAGTGGAACTGGGACTACGCGACAGGTAAAGTGGCAGGTATGACGACCCATCTCAACCACTAGGGGAGTCAAAGGTCGCCTGCATATGCCCCTACACCAGTAGCACGTCCGACTACCCATCTCAACCTCCAGGGAGTCAAAGGTCGTCCGCCTATGCTACATGCACGATGATGCATGTCACTATCCCATGCATCACCCGCTATCTAACTCTACAGTCACTATATGAAATGCAGTAGTATAAATAACCGGGATGCAACATAGCCTAAACCCTAGCGCGAGGTATAAGGTATGCTATCCGTAAATCTAACAGATACAGAAATATGGAACAGTAACCTAAGTAGATAACAAATATCGGAATAGAAGTACCGGAATAAAACTATCAGGTAACCCTACTATTACCATATCTAGCTATGCATAACCGATGACTATATCTAGTAAAGATAAGTCAAGCGTACTCGTCTCTGATACGAAGAAGTCCGTGCGACGAGAACTCCCGTCCAAAATGATATCCGCGCAAAAATAGCCAAGTCAGTCAGTGTCCTGTATCACAAACCTAAGTTTAGCTATATTCAAAAATAATTAGCTAAACTAATTATCAAGCCGCATAAAGATAAAACCCCAACTATCCCGAGTTATAGGAATTAGACTCCACTTAGGTTTAGCCTAATCCTAACCAAACTCCAACCCAACTAGCTAGCCACCATTAAATCCGCTATTATAGGTTAAGGTAACTCCAAGTTATGACCCACCAAATCCATTCCAAGAACACTCAATGAAACCATTCCATATCAAACCAAAGAGCTGATCAACCCTGTGATCCAAGCACCACTCCAAGACTACAAGGTAAGCTATCCTAACCAAAACCCACAGAAATTGAGTCCCACGGCACATCCACCCCATCACAGATCCATGAGCACACAAAGACTCTCACCTGATTAAACACAAGATCGGCACAATAGGGAAACAACACAGCACCCTATCCGTTCTACTCCAAACGATCTCAAACAAAAACATGAACAAGAGTAAGAACTCGAGATCGGGAATTGAAAATTTTCACCAACCGATAACACCTATAGATTTAAGCCCTAAACAGATGGATACAACAACATTACAATCAACAGAACCATACTCGGATAACAAGCATAGAAGATGAAGAGCAGAGCAATCAATATCTTACCTCCCTCGCACACGCGCGTGGACCAACCTCCGCTCCAATCGATTTCCGAATGGAAGTTGCTACCCACTCATCTGCCAAGAATAGAGATGGAGGAAAGATAAGTCGCGCATAGCCCTAAATCGCAGATTCAACTCAAATCTACCGACAATGAGGATAGGAAACCTAAATCCCCAAATCACGATCTCGGTTCACGATCAGAAAACCAATTGAAATCGCTTTGCGATCTACCTAGAGGATCACGATTAGAAACCAGATATCGGAGATTAGATTGGGATTTCACAGCTTACCTCCTCGATGATGCCGGCGACGACGCGATCTGCCAGGGGACGCGATCTGCTAGAGGAACGGTTCAAGAATCCTCCCCGTTGTAAACTATCCCCGGCGGCATGAGCTAACGGTTCGCCGGCGCTGTTTCCGTGGCCCAACGATGGCGGCGAGAAAAAGAAACGAAGAAGAAGAAGAAGAAGACGCGAGAGAGAGAGAGAGAAAGTTCTCGGCAGTGATAGTTTCTGCGGAAACGAGGGGGAGAAAGGAATCTAATATACCAAGGAATATTTGCATCTAACCCCTCAATTTCCAAACTTCTCACATACACCCTTAATTTTACGTTTTAACCCTTGGAAATTCCCGAATTCTCACACATCATGTGCATGTGACACATCCTGCATTTGCTTGAACTATGATTGATGCAGTTAATTGACATGCATATATCTATTTGATTTGCATTTGTTATCTGATTTGGATCTACTTAGTAGTACGAGCAGCTTATTGACTTGGTATGAGGATTTTTGATTATGCCCCACAGGTATGCTTTTACATTTGTTATGTATTCTATTTTTCAGAGATTGTATATCTTATTTTTATCTGTTTTAATTACCTTGTTTATACCATACATTTATTTGTTTACTATATCCGCAGAGTTCGACCCCAAATTCACAACCGTCTGCTTTACTTTTTATTTTAGGTAGTAGATAATTGCGTCTCATGCCGCCAAGAGAGGATCCATTTATTTATCAAATATTTCTAGTTTGAGTTTGTTTATTATGTTCTAGAGATGCTTTTTTTATTTCGTAGTAGGCATGACAATATTTTATCGTTTGTTTATGAATTTGGATTTATGTCGTGGACTTCATATCTAATTATTTTTACTTTGTAGAGTTTTAAATTATTTATTATTTAAATGTTATTAAATCATGTGGCTGGAATGTTTTGTTATTTTAGTTTCATTGTTGTAACTGTATGTGACTCTGCTTATTACATGTATAAAATTAGTATATGTAATTTCATATTATTCGTCATATAGGGATAATGTTTTTTAATTTTCGAACAAATATGAATTTCTAAGACATGACAATAATAATAATATTTAATTAATATCATATATCTATTTTTTTCGAAACTATTAATTAATCCTGAATATAATCTTTCTCACCCCAAAAAAAAAAAAAATTCCTCCACCATCCGACAAAATTGGGAGACTCATTTATTTAAACAACTCGCTTTCTCATATCCATTAATTTTCTCAAGTCCGCTAATTATTGTGGAAAATCTCCTGAATTGAATATATTATTAAGTTAATAGTTCAAGTGGTCCAGCGCGGAACAGCGTCGCGACGATGCCTACGCGAATTGACTTGTCAATCAATTAGTCAAGGCTTTGGCCACAAATGTAACGAGTCCTGCCGTAATAAAAGTTTGATAGGAGCTTGTAAAATAATGAGCGCTGCAGGAAGAATTTTCATAGAATTTGGGACTTGCCGTTTGAGACTGGAAATCTAACGATTCGTTGACTGATGGCTGTCACCTTCGATGAACTGTCACATTTCCGCAAGAGAAAGGCCAAAAGATGAAATGATTTACATGTGCTGTCCAGTTATCCTGCGGACTTTTTAAACCAAATTTTCACGCTAAATATCACACAATTTAAGAAGGAAGCCACTCGAGTCGCTTCCATCTCTTATTCTTTTCCTTCCTCTCCCTGTCACCCCTTCAACACAAAAGTAAACATAGCTCAGAGACCATGAACCATAATAATGAGCTATTGAAGTGGATCCCATTTCTGTAATCGAGTTCTCCAGTCTTGACAATTTGGTTTGCTTTGGAAATGGCAACCTATCCAGCATGTAGATAATCAAACAGGCAGTCACGCTTCCATGAAAGGTCACACTGACATCTGAATTCCATGGGACGTGCCTGTCTCCAACCCATTTGCACAGTTCTCCTTGGCCACCAGTAGCACCTAAAGCATCATATGGCACAGAGTCATCATATGGCAATTTTATCACACTCCATTGCTAGTTATGCTGTATTACAAGATCACTGGCCGAGCAAAGGAAATTGTTGACTCTCATAATAAGAGAAGCAAATCACACAACCTAACCTCAAGAAAAATGATTGAGGGAAAAAAAAAAATCCTTTTTCCTTTGAAAAGAGGAAAGAACTTGCCCCAAGCTATTGCCATTTTCCCCAGGATAACAGAAAAAACAGAGAATAGAAGACATTTTATTGTCCAAGCTAGGAATAAAAGAACAAGAAATGCAGATTTAGATCAAGATGAAAATTGTTAATTCAATTATTTGTCAATAATGATTAACGAGGTTTTTTTAACTTCGGACGATTTATCCGTCCTCACGGAAATTTTCCATCGGTCACTAGGGTAAATCGAAAAACGTTCACAACTGACGATCTAGAAACTAGCGTACCAAGATTCACATCTCATTTCAAAAAAGAAAATTCTTATAAAATACGACGTAGCTGGGGATCGAACCATGAATACTTAGGATGATAATTAATCGCCTTTTCGCTACACCATAACCACGAAAGCTAATTATTTGTCAATAAGCATCATGGATAAAGAGTTATGATAACATCGTTTAGTTTCTCCTAAAACGCATGTAGAGAGAGGGTGTGTGTTAATAAATTACACAAAGTTCTATAGCTCATGTGCATTTCATGTCGCTTGCCTCTCTAACCCTTCTATTTATTAATCCAACTAGGCACCCTTAGTGCTCATGAAACAGAAAAAAAAATATATTATCTTTGTGAACGGTCACTTCTATATTTGTTCACAGGGTATGAACAAGGTCTTCATAACTAATCGAAATAAAATCAAAACTAGAAAAAAAAGAAAAGAAAACAAGAGAAGGTCCTAAATCAAGCCACATGAAAATAGACAAAATAATAAAAGCAAAAGGAAAAAAACAATGAAGGAATCAAAGGCTTTCAAGCAACAATTATGGCACTGCGATAATTAGCTCACCCAGATGTTCTAGAGTAATCTATATCATAGCTGAGCCATCAGTACAAACAAGAGGGGATCACTTCAAGAACTAGTGTTTACAACAACAATAACAACAACAACAACCAAATTTTATCCCACTAGATGAGATCGACTTCCATAAACTAGTGTTTATTAAGAGAAAATTGTTCAAATCAAGATGGATAAAAGAGGGATTTCAAAGCCTTTGGAGATAAATTGTGAAAACTCACTTCCACATCATGAGATTAGAAAGCGGTAGAAGCTCGAGCAATGGATCGAGGAATTCAGATTGAAAACTATCAAAGGCATCATGAACTGATGTCAGATATTGCTTGGTAACGTGTTCTTTCCTCATTGATCCATGATCCACCGCTTCTAGAGCGACCCCTCAATCTTTATGAACAAGCCAAAGACGTATTATATCAGTCTCTATGGGTTCTCAGGCTGAATGAAAGTAGAGGCTCGAGCAACGGATCATAGAGCTCAGATTGAAAACTATCAGATGCATCATGAATTAACATCAGATATTGCTTGGAGTAAGATAGTTTTTCTTCATTGATCCATGATCCATGGCTTATACAGCCGCCCCTCCCTCAACCTTTGCAAACAAGCCAAAGGGGTATTATATTAAGTCTAGCAATAGATGTTGAGGCTCCAAGGGAATCGTGAATTGATGTTAGACACTGCTTGAAGTAAGATGGATTTTTCTCCATCGATCCATGATGCACCGCTTCTAGAGCCACCCCTCCCTCAACATCTGTGAATGAGATAAAGACATTATAACTATAAAATACACGTCCTTAGCATGTTTGCTTGGGTGTATGAATTGGAGAGGTGAGGAGCGGGAAGGGAAAGGAACAAGAAAAAAAAATGTCATTTCCCTTTTTTTTTTGCAGCTTATTTGCCCCCATCTCTCCTCCCTCCTCCTGTTCATCTACCCAAGTAAACAAGTCATTTTGTTTTTTGCTTACATGCCAATTATGAAAAGAAATACTGGTTTCATCCCAATAATTTCCTTTTCAGCCATATTATTTAGTGTCAAGCCAGAGTGGCTTTCTCTGGAGATTGGTATAGAGTCAAACCTCCCAGCATTAACAATTCAAATGAAAGTAGAAAACTTACCCTCAGGACTGATAAACATTCAAAATAATTTTTTGAACATTGTTAAAAGAACTTGTATATAAAAGCCTACCTTGTCTAAATGCCGAGTCTTCTCTCCAATCATAACAATTATTTTATGGTGTGAGTTCAAGGATCCAAAATTCAGTTTTTTTTGTTCTTCATATGGAAATCTTTGTGATTGATAATAAGAAGATAAATTACCTAGGATTGCAATGAGGTAAGTATATGATCAACCTGTTTTAGTTCCTTGAGGTTAAATTCCTCCTTCCCAGTGATCGATTCTGAGTTAGACTCTCATTTTCAGCATCAGCTATAAGACAAACACAAATGATGCTTTCCCATGGAGATGTACATGCAATAATCATCACCAAACGCCTTCTAAGCAACAAGTTTACCGTATCATGTTTATGAAGCTTCAGACAGTTGAAGTCATAAGCCTAGAAGATAGTAGCTGTGTTCCTTAATAGAACAGGAAGGAGACTATCATGATATTCCTTAGAGTAACTAACAAGAACATAATTGACTGAAAAACCCAAATATTTATAAGGTTAATCATGCATGAAGATCATTAGCATATTGCAAGAGGGCATGTTGTAGCATGTAACTCAATTGAATGGTTTTCGTTGCTTGTAACTGGCACATTCATAATTAAGGTGTTAAACAATGCTCTTGTACTTGTAACTAGGGTTTCGAATAGCTCTCATAGTTGTAGCCAGAGTAGATCAAGTTGTCTATAATTAAAATTTCGAAAAAGAGTAGAAAGCATGGTTAACCGATCTTCTCCGATTTCAAGGCTGCGGTATTGAGGCTTTGGATAAATGATAAAGCGCCTTTCCTTGAGCAAAAACGTAAATTGGATCCTAATATGACGAAGAATGTAAAGGGCGAAAAGAGAAGAAAAGAAGAACCCGCAATCCGTGGCGCGAAGCCACTAGCAAGCTGCGGTGCCAGGTAGATGGACCCGCCAAGGATGTAATGTGCGAGTATGAGGGTGATCTTATCCGGCCAGTTCCAAGTACCCCGTCTCCGTCATCTTCCTGCTCGCACGCGCATATACACGAACAGCTAAAATACAAGACCTTTAGATCAAAGACAAGAAAATAAATGAAGCCGGAAGAGGGTTTCATCGTACGAACGTTGGGGGAAGGTCGAAGATGTGGACGGATCGAGATCGAAGCTGCTCGTTGCTACAGGACGAATCGTAAAGTGAGAGAAGCGAAGTAATCGAAGACGAGTTTGCGGTCGAGCGGGGAAGTGTTGAACCACATCTGGTCGCAGAAGAAGATCCCGGCCATGTCGGTCCTTGGAGATTGCGACATCCATTCAGAGGATTCCCACCTCCCGCAGGAGAGCTCCTTGAAGCCCGGAGGGAATGCAGCCGCCGCCATGGCCAACCCTCTTCTTCTCGGCAACACGAGTTGCATCTAACTCGCTCGGTCGGCTTAAAAAAACGGAAGACAGGGTTGAAAAACATTTCGGGGTCGGATTATCGAGCTTGAATCAAGCTCCGGCCCATTACATGGCAGTATCGGTCCGGCCTACTAAACTGGCCATCTTAACGACCCAGTAACTAACTCCCATGGCCTCTTCTACCTCATTGGGCCTCACGGTGGCCCAATTATCGAGCTGAGCTGGCGCTCGTGTGCCTTTTTCATAATCGTTGATATCGTACCAGTTCCACTCGTGGTTAACGGTGGCCGATGGCCCACGATAAAAAAAATAAATCGAGATTTTTCCAATCAATTTCGGGCGATTGACCCGGTCTCACATAAATTTTCCACCGGTCGCCAGAGTAAATCGGAAAGCGCTCGCAGTGGACGGTTTAGAAGCCCAGTGTCTCAGGATTCGCGCCCCATTTGGAGGAAAAATTCCTGCAAATACGCCTTAGCTGGGGATCGAACCGCGGATGTCTGAAAAAGCAACTAGTCACCCTACCGTTACACCATAGCCCCATAGGCCCGATGGACCACGATAGATTGATGATTTAGGAGTCAAAATTTAACAAAATCAACGTGTTCATCTTTTTTCACGTGCTAAACACATTATCCGGATTAGTAATCCTCGTAATTTACCTCTTCCATGATAGTCCTGAAATTAATTGATGGGCTGGAGCGTTGAAGACGAATGAATCGCCTTTTGTCACTTTAAATAGTGGCCAACAGTTAAAGGGCCCGCCTACGTTGCAACGGTCCTGAGACAAAGTGTATTAAATTTTTTAAGTTCGAAATTCAACTACAACATATTATTATAAATTTTTTATGGGTAGCGGATCTGAGAATACTAATTACCAGGATGAATTTTCATGTGTATTTTCGTAATTTACCTTATCAATCGATGGAAAACTTTTATCGGGCCAAACCAATCATTTCAGATCAACCTACTAACTAGATTTCATTTTATGGATAACGATTCGATTTTATTCTCAATTATGAATAATTTAGATGATAATATATTATTGCCGTCGAATACTTTATTAATCGATGATAAAGAAATTTCTATGATTGTCGATTTCCTCGTGATACTGATAATGTACCAGGCATTGGTAGGAATCTATATTAATCGATACTAAATTGGATTTCTTATGAAAAATAAAATGAAGAATAGAATCTCAAAAAATTTCAGATTGTAACTCGATTAAATAAAATCAGAATGATTACATTCCTCTATCGAATTATCGAACTCCAGGGCGATGCCACGTGATTTCGTCAGCCCATCTTGATACATTAAGGATGATTATCCCCAAACACATAATGTATCAAGATTACATACATCTTATCAACATAGTAATTAAAGTAATTAGACAACAAAAAAAAAAAAAAAAAAAAAAACCTAGTTATAAAAACAAAAAAAATTGACCTCACTGAGTAGATTAGTAATAGTACATGCCAAATTCTTTTATTTAAAACTACAAATGTCTACATATCACACATTCAATTAAGTACTTACAGAGCTAAAACTACAATTAAGCCTAAAATATAATCAAAACTACAATCAGTGATAAACTTGGCTGTCAACCAAAAGAGTATACACCCAAACAGCTTGCATCATGGCAGTATGCCAATGGATCAGAACAAAGCATGTGGGTTATCTACTGTTTCAATGGGTTCAGAAAGCATGTTCGATCCCCCAGTAAAATGAAAAGAACACAAAACAGATGCAAGTTGCAAAAACCTATCCTCCATTTTCAACAGACAAGTGTTCAGCATCGAATTACTAAGATAGCAAGTCAAGTTGAACAACAAAGGGATAACATACAACACTCATACGTAAACATTTTCGACATAACATCCGATTAAATTTACACTGCAGCAGGAGAACACACTACAGCAAACCATCTAGTACACACATCCTATGTCTTTACTTTTTAGTCAGTTACTGCAAAGTAGGGCATGAAGCAAAAGGCTGTAAATTATAAGCACTTGGATATAGATATTGCCCAGCCAGATCTACTAGTTTCAGAGTTAAAGTGAATCCATCCTACCTGTAGTAAGCTGGCTGATACACTGGTGCCAATACATTGTGGTAGCCTCCCATGCCATTGTTGTAATTTCCGTATGGTGGGTAGCTCATTGGGGGCGAGGGATATGATGCAGCAAGTGGAGCAGGGGTGACTTCAGTTGGGTATCCATAAGCATCTCTGATAGCTGGTGGACTCCTGCTCCCATAGACCCCATGTCCTGGTGGGCTGTCATAAGGATAAGGAGATGTTCCAGGGCATGTGGTGTGGACCAAAGGTGATCGCACAAAGGTTTGAGGAGCAGGGAAAGAGGACACATAGGCGTTGTTCGTCAGCCGGCCGGCCTTGGCAGGAGGCATTGGTCCCCCATTGTTGGCTCGTGTTCGCTTGTTGGCTGGGCTATTAGGCCGGTCATTGGTAGGACTGCCACTAGATGTCTTTTTTTTCTCCACCTTGGCCTTCTCCAAATGCTCGAGTCGCTTCTGAAGGCTCTCCATGGGAAACTCAGCTTCAAGCTTATGTTCTTGAATACACTTGATAGCGGCCCGAAGAACTGACTGTTCCTTGCGGCTTGTGGTATTCTGTAACAAATGCTAGCATTCACATTGAACATTATAGACGCAATACTTGAGAATTACAGAACTATGATTTATTCATTTTATGCATTTTCAATGAGTTAAAGCTTTAAAGAATAATGAAATCCAGAATGAGTTGACATACTGCAGTTTGCCCACTGTTGTTGCTGTCTTCTGCAGTTGAGGTTGCGATCTTTGAGTCTTCAAGGAAGGATTTTAGTAATTGAACTGGAGGGAACTTCTCCTGCAGACCAGCTTCATGAGCAAAGCTTATTGCATCTAGCTGATGCCCATTGTTGATCAATTCCTCAATGATATCTGTATAAAGGAGAAAGCAACTCTCCTATCACTCATCAAACAACTTCTATCTAACCTCAGGGTCAAAGTTAACACATATTAGCTCCTAACTCGAGCATTCACATTCAAAGATCATCATTATTGGTTCCTTCACAATAATGACAATTTTCTAAAAGAATTCAATACTACTCAATATATAGACATACCAATTCTTATTACAAAGATATATGTCATGATATTGAAAAAATACTACCCGTGAGAACTCAATTACTTGAATCCAGAAGTAAATGATTCATCCAATCCATATAAAAGCTAAATGGACGATGAGAAGTTTCACTTGGCAAACAAAATAGAGCTGACATTTTAACCACTTATACGATTCCAGTACCAGGATCGTCAGGAATTTTCTGATTTATAGTAAAAGAACATTGAGCTCTTGAAATGGATAGCAGATTTAGCCTTATAATAAATTATCAGAAATTCCCAGATAAGCGAGAACACAACACAAATTACCAAAATGGATGAACAGGAGAAGAAATCAATACCTTCGATCTTATCCTCAAGCCCTAATGAAATAGCAAGCTTAGGCATCTGCCTTCGCCAAGCAAAAGTTACAACAAGCCTTCGGTACAGCTCTTGGTCATCCTTCTCTACGATTCCAAAGGTCACCACATGTTGGAGAAATGTGTGCGCATCAGGTGGCTTCACGTTCTCAATCCCTCCACGCAGCTCTAGACTCTCTTTCCATTCCTTTGCCATGTCCTGAGCACGCTCCCTTATGGTTCGAGTCACCAACGGCCTCGCTGGGCCCAGCTCAGGATCTGCCAGGATTGGCACCAGTGACTCCAACACTAGCACACATGCCCAACCGAGATCATTTGGCGACTTCACGGGCCTCTTGTCGACGGGGAAGACCCCAGATATCGCGTCAATGACGAACTTGCTCGGATCAATACAGTCCTCGAGGGCCACTGGGAGCTCAGACCGAAGCAACTCTACCTCCTTCCTTTTCGCAACTACGAGGTCGAAGAATCCATGAAAATCCACTTTGGTGCAGAAAGATCGCAGCTTTGAGGTGAGATCGAGCTCGTCGCTCTCCGCTGCAGAAGAGACGACCTGGATCGCCCGGACAGAGCCGAGCTTGGAGAGAGCAACTTCGACGGAGGCATCGATGGTGAGTTCGCGCCGGCGGAGGACGCTGAGGGTGCGGCGGGAGGAAGCATCGAGCGACTGGCGCTTGGACCTAAGAGCCTCGGACTTCATCTCGAGCCCTCGCTCAAGGGTGGAGAAGTGATCGGAGAGCTCCTTCCATAGCTGAGTGCAGCAGGTAATGAGCTCCCGCTGCTTGTCCAGCTCCGCGAAGCTCTTCTGCACAAGGGAAGCAGGGATGGCGGACACCGCCTCCGATGCCATATCGATCTCAAAGTCCTCAACTTTCGCCGTCGATGGCGCGGGCGAAAGACAGATCGCAGAAGAGAAGGGCGACGCCAGCCCTAACCCTACCCTAGAAAGGGAAAGAGGACGAAGAGGAGGACAAAAGAAAATGGTGGTGGAGTACGGTCAGAGTTAAGCCAATAGGAAATTGACAGGTGGTGATTTATCACTGATTCACTGTAAAGTGTAGACCGGTGAGCCGTAAGCGTACGAGGAGCGAAGACGTGGCGGGCGACAAGGACGGTGAGAGTACCGGAGAAGCACGACACTCACGGCCCAATGCCTCTCCTGACCGTTAGCCCGTTTTGTCTTAAGATTAAATAATATAAATTAATATATTTTTTACTTTTACATAATTAAAAATGATCCAGAATCTTTTGGATAAAATATAATCTTATTCCACAATTAAGAGATTGTAATTTTGATAAACAATTAGCATTTCTTAATATATTAATAAAAACTAATATAAGAAAAATAAAAGGTAAATGTAGACAATTTCAAATTAGAAGTCCACAATCAATTGATTAAAAAAGTTAAAAAAAGAGAAATAAAAGTGAACTTATATTAATTTATTAATAATTTTTCATTTTTTCATATTGAAAACAAAAAGACAGCGGGTAAATATCTTTCATTACACGTCTTTACCCGCTACACTACTCATCCAGCAATCCGGGCCCCAGTATGTTAAACTCGAGTTAGGCGACAGGTGAACTTCGAGGTCCATAACAAACGGACGAGAAAACGAGCATACGTTCAGCCGGCTTCCGGAAACACTGGGTTTGGATTTCCGGGGCCCACGAATTTGCCAACTCATCTGCCTGGTAGGTTCTTGCGTAATTACAGTTACGAAAATTTCCAAATCCAATAAATGATAAATCCACACCGAGTCGTTGGAGGGAAACAGAACGCAAGAGAGAGGGGAGAGAGAGAGAGAGAGAGAGCGCCAGAGAGGGCGGAGAAAAAGGTTAAGATCTCGTCACAAATCCCTAATCGATCGCTATCGAACTCCTGCTTCGTCTCCGCGAGGGCTTGCCATCCGTCTCCTTGTCGATACCGCCGCCGAATCCCAATCAAATCCCCGATTCCTCAAAAACGCTCTGTCGCGATTCGCATTGGTTGGTTATTGATTTTTTGCTCTTTGATTGGCGGTGAGTTTTATATCTCTATTAAAGTGAATGTTTCTTTTCCAGAATCGTTGAGGGAAGAAGTGGTCGTTGTTCGGGATTCCTCGTCGCCGATGCGATTGGTTCGCATTGGATATGGAGTCGGTTTGATCGTTAGCGGATTGGGGTTTCGCTGTTATATCTGGTGCGGAGGAGAGAGGCGGCATGAAGAACAGGAAAGGAAGCGGGGAGGTTGACGAAAAGATGAGGTTGGACGGGAGCGATTGCAATTCGGATGATTGTTTCGCTAAGCATTGTAGGGCGGCTCGTAATGTGCATGAAGGGGAAAGGGCGCAATGTGCGAAGCAATGTGAAATCTTGGACACTGACATGAGAGAAGCGATTGAACCAGATTTGGTGGGGAAGAGTAGAGAATCAGCTGTTGCTGATAATAACGTGCATACTGACATTTCTCAACACGAAGGTGGTGTTTTGAGGGTGCAAGGAAAGGGTGGTGTCTTGAGGGTCTTCCTCAATAAGAAAGCGGATGGACTTGAACGTCTCTGTTCCAATAATATTTATGAGCAAAGATCAAAGACCTTGGATTTGCCAGCGGTCCTATCGGCAGACTCACGACCACCTAAAAGATCAAGTGCAGGAGCTACATTGAGAGAGAGAAACACTGATATAACTGTGGAAAGCAGATTCAATAAGCAAACGCCAGAGTTGGAGATTTTACCTCTGAAAAGAGAAAAAAAGAGAACACATATGCAAAACGGGAAGACCGATTCTAAATTAAGGGATCTTACCAATTCAAAAATTCATAAAAGGGAATTGAAAGATCAGCTAAAAGAAATACTTATAAATGCTGGTTGGACAATAGACCTAAGGCCAAGAAAAGGCAGCAAATATGTAGATTCTGTTTACATACCTCCTAAAGGACGAGGTAGTTATTGGTCAATCACAAAGGCTTATGCTGCATATCAGGAAGGACTGAATAGAGAATGTGATGGGAAGACCAAGGGTCCTATTGAAAGGCAGTTTAAAGCATCTCTTGGTAGTGCTTATAATATACCAATGGACTCCCTAAATGTACTGAAAAGAAATGTCGTTAACAAGAGAAAAAGGAAGGAAGCGCCTGAAGAAGTCCAAAGTATTGAAAAGAAGAAATCAGAGACAATGTTTGACACTAGGAGGCAACCTAGAGTTAGGGAAACTACAGAGGTGCTTGATGAACTTGTAGGAAGAAGGAACTTAAACAGCTCCTTGGATTTAGGCTCAAAAACAATAGTTAGTTCTGTAGCTCATAATCACTTCCAAATAGAAAAAAACAAGCATAGAGTATGTGCTCTATTAGTTCGTAGATGGGATCAGGATGTAGAAATTGAGGCCAATGATTTTGTTCCATATAAATGGAAGAGGACAATTTTCTCATGGATGATAGACCTTGGAATCCTGCCTGTAAATGGAAAAGTGAAATACATGAACCAGAGAAATGAAACAAAATTGAAAGGCTGGATAACAAGAGATGGCATTAAGTGCATCTGCTGTACTAAAATTGTTTCTGCATCAAAGTTTGAGCTTCATGCTGGGAGCAAACTTCTCCAGCCATCACAAAATATATATTTGGAGGACAGAGGAGTTACCCTCTTACAGTGTCAATTGGATGCATGGAAAAAACATGAAGAGTTGGGACATCAAGGATTTTGCAGTGTCGACATAAGTGGCGATCACCCCCATGATGATACTTGTGCTATGTGTGGCAGTGGCGGTGAATTGATCTGTTGCAATGATTGTCCCTCAACATCGCATCTCACTTGTTTGGGTATGGAGGTACGACAAGCGAAATTAAACCTTTCTCTACTTTGAACTGGTAAATAGTAGGCATATGGTTGGTGTGTGACATACCTAATTGACTCAATTTCCTATTGTCTTATTCACAGGTGCTTCCTCATGGAGTGTGGCGCTGTAAACACTGTTGCTGCAGGTTCTGTGGTGAAATTTCTGCAGATGCTACTCAAAAAAGCAATGAAATTGATTCGTCATTACTGTCGTGCAACCAGTGTGAGGCAAAATGTAGGGAATTAGCAAATTCTAATATTTCTGACATCTTACTTTAGTAATGTTCAATGAGTGAAACGTGGTGATTGGTCACTTGAATTTTGCAGATCACCACGATTGTGCTGTTCAACCTGAATCAGTTTCTGCCATTTCATCAAACCTGTGCAGTTCTTTTTGTACCCAAAGTTGCAAGAAGGTATAATATGGATTATTTATTGAGTTTTGATCATTTATCTTGTTTTAAATTTTAAGGTAGTTGTTTAATGGCTCAAATCTTGAAGAATGACATTATTCACTAACACAATATTTGCCTGAACAATAATGTAATCTTATGAAATATTTGTTATAGCAGACCTTATTCATCCATTAGAGAATACCCTATTTGTGGTCAAACATTGTTTTCTTTTACAAGCATATCAGTATTGTGAATTTTCTATTGGAAGAAGGATCTTTTAGATCAACCTACCATATCATTACATTTCCATATAGGATAAATATGACAATTTCTTCAACTTGTATAGCTCAGTTACAATCTAGGTATTAGTGCTTTGCAAAACATTTCTAGAGGACTTAGAGAAAATAGGCCTGACCTTTCGGATTTATGTCTGCATAAATCATTCATCTGTTGTCGTATATAATTTTTACAATGTCTTACAATCTACAAGGATGTTGATAATTATACCTAGCTCAACAATTAAGCTGCTCATGTGAAAATATTTAAGGTGTGTTTTCTACAAGGGGAAAAAAACTAGGTCGGATATAAGGTGACAAAAAAGATTTCCGAACAACACTTTTCCTTTGTTTCCTTTGACAGGAAAAAGAAGGAAAAGATTAGGAAAATAAGGGAGCGTTTGGTTTGCTCCATTTTCTATTTTCATTTTTCAGAAAATCACATTTTCTCATTTTCTGGAGAATGATTTTATTTCATTCTCTAATTTTCCAGAAAATGCTATATCTTTTTCTGGAAATAAGTCTGGAAAATGCAAACCAAACACGTTTTCTGAAAAATCGCATTTTCTGCGGAAAATGAAAATGGAAAACAAGCGTACCAAATGCAGCCTAATTTTCTTAGTTTTCCTCTATATTACTTTCGCTTGATTTGGACAGAAAAATTATTTTCGCATGTAATGAAGCTTAAATCTAACCTTTAAAAAAATCCAATATATTTTTTTGCCAATGGTTTTTTTTTAATGATTTTAACAAATAAAATTTTAAAAATTTTAGGTTTCCTTCCTCATTCCTTCCCTCCAAGTAAGCAATCAGACAAAATGTTTTCCAATCCTTTTCCTTTTTCCTAGGAGTTTTTCCCTACCCACTTTCTTTTCGTTACTGTTTTCTTCTTCTGTAAGAAACAATGGTTTAGTTCCAATTCTTGCTTTTGCAAGTTGAAATGCAGGCATTATGAAATTTTGCTGTTTATGTTTTTTTTACTAAATGTAAATCTACGAGTGGTGATTGATTTACAACATCTGCTTAACGGGATTATATTTTCATAAACTTTTGTTGGTATGTATGACCAACCAAGATGATAAAAAAAATCAAAATTTGTGGTTTCAAAAGTTAATGTCATTCTTATCTACCAATCTTGTAGTTCTAATACTTTAGCTGCTCTAATAAATGATTTGGCACTGCCTTTTTTAACTGCAGATTTTTGAAGGATTGCAGAAGATTTGGGGGACCAAGAATGACTTGGGATCAGGATTTTCATGGAGCATTATTAGGCGATTTGATGAGAATCCTTCTATGTATAAGTTGGAGTTGCATCAAATGATAGAATGCAATTTGAAGATTGCTATTGCTCTATCCATTATGGGCGAGTGCTTTCTGCCAATTGTTGACCAGAGAAGTGGTTTTAATCTGATTCATAATGCTGTCTATAACTGTGGGTAAGCATTTCTTACACCTTTTCTTAGTAATTCAATGTTTGATACCTCTGATATGACACTCCTTATTTTTCATGGGAAAATTGTGAATTGAAAAATAGGCATTCTCATTTAGAATTTCTCTAAGATTAATGATGAGTCATAATATTTGCATCTTACCAATTAATAGAGGTGTTAATTATTTTGCAACAAAAGCACATTCCTAATTCAGGGAGGCTTCTTGGTAATCTTGTTTCTCTAGACCCAAGATAACATGTAATCTTGACTGAGAAGCAAGAATTTAGATATTAATATTTTTTTACAAAAAATACATAAATACTAAATAGAAATATTGCATATATGTTTAGATATATTTAAATATCATCATCATCTTCATAACTAAGCTGTGTTTCTGTGTCAACTATTTAGGACAGGTGACAGGGATCTTATCCCCCATAGACTTTTATGGAAGATTATGTCTTTGTTAGTGTTTAAATCAATTAAATCATGATATGTTCATGTGCACGTCTGGTATAAATATTTCAGATTATTGTGTTTTTTTATATCTTTGCATACATGCCATTATACAAGATGGAAAACGAATGCCAAACAATATTTGTTCAATAACTGTTCACTAACTTTGTTCACAATCATTAACAAGCCAAACTCACTTCCTATTGACCTTAAGATATGTTCAATCTTGATTTTGTTTAATATAGTTTAATTAGATTTTACCTTGTTTGTTCATGTAGATTTGCTTTATTACAGCGGTACAGCCCTAGATGTTGCTCTGTTTTTGTCTTGATTACTAATCAGCTGATAGATTTTTCGTTTATCCAATGCAAATTGGATAGTTAATTTGAGAAACCTCAGCACTGCTCCTGCCTGCTGTCTCTTCATTCTTACAAATCTTCAGGGCTCACCCTTTTAGTAGTTGGAGATACCTAATTTTTTTTATTATCCCATGAGTGCCTGCTTGCTAATATTTCTCTTCCATGCTTTACTTGCAATAAGTAATATATTGTTGATGCTTATATTCTGCAATAGCTATCTGCTAACAATCTTGTTTCTTCTATATTTTTTGCTTTTGCAGATCGAATTTCAGTCGCCTGAACTATAGCAGTTTCTGCACAATAATTTTGGAGCGTGGCGACGAAATTATCTCGGTAGCCTCTGTCAGGTATTTGTCTTTGCTGTCTGTTAAATGCAAGCAATCTTGATGACTAGTTAACTTGGGGATCATCTTATGTGGAGTAACAATTGTCTAAAATATCCTTTGATTGATAGATTGTCTTTGTTGTCAATCCTATTACATTTCTGAAATTGCTTGCGAGAAATGTGAATGCTAACTGTTAGTGATAGCTAGGACGTTGGCTGTGTACACTTACTGACGTGCTTAAATCTTTAAGAGGTTTTCAGTTGGATCTTGTGCAGGTTTATGTGGAAAAGTAGGTAGAGGTGCATATTGGTCCAAGGTGATGTGCATAGATAGCAGGGCTGGGTTTCAACTAGGAACCTCAAATGAATGCACAGATGTGGAAAGGATTTGTTCTTTGGGGTTTTTGTTTATATCTGATCCAGGGTATTTTCACTTAAGAGTAGAGTTTGCCTTTAATAGGAAAATTTCTACCAAGTTGATTTGGAGTTGGGTTGAGTGAAATTTTCTGGTACCTGATAGCTGCCACATGCCTTCTATATAGCTAGAGATAATGCTTGATGCCATTGCCAAATCCTACTTAACATATGTAAGATGGGTTGCTGGAAAGTTTGACCTAAGCCTTAATTTATCACTTAATGCAAATGTATTTTCAGCTTGTGATCTCCTTGTACCTTCGTAGTTCTTTTTGAGGTTAAAGGAGAGCAAAAATCCTCTACCTAGCATTTGGTTCTGATCATCTTTTGCTTTCATCTTGTCTTATAGGATACATGGAACCAGGCTTGCAGAAATGCCTTTTATTGGGACAAGAAACATGTATAGACGACAAGGCATGTGTCGCCGGCTTATAGGTGGAATTGAATCAGTACGTCAGTTTACTTTTTTATTCTATTCCAATTTTTTACAAAATTTGAATGCTTGATAACTTGAGCAAAAACTTCATATTTTGATGAAAACCATAGAGCTTGAAAGATTCACACTAATATGTTCATAAAACTTTTATTATCTTGCATTGAGAGTTCAAAATTTTGACAATCTATCTGCTTGAATTTTGAACATTAATGCAGCACGAGTTTCATTCCATCTTTCATCCTTTGTCTTAAAATCTGTTGAAAAAGTAGACACAATGGGACTTGTTTTCTATTTAAAAATCAAGTGACATCTTGAGTTAGGCTGTCTTCAAGCTTCTGCCATGCCTTGTGTTTGCAAAAACTTAAACATCTTTGAACTTTGTCATTTTACATTTGTCCCTTTCAAAACTTTGTTACCTAGGTGTTTGTAACAGTTTAGATACCTACTGAACGCTGCCAATGGTGTTACTAATGTTTATAATTTTCTTTCTAAGTAACTTTGTGCTTTTAGTCTTCATTTTTTTTTTAATCTAAATTTGATCTTATTGTTAGGTTCTCTGTTCACTCAATGTTGAAAAGCTGGTTATACCCACTATTCCTGAACTGAAGGATGCATGGACTAATGTATTTGGCTTCAAGCCTCTTGATGGTTCCCAAGAACAAGAAGTTAGGTCTGCAAATATATTGGTTTTTCCTGGTACTGATTTACTTGAGAAGCCACTGCTGAGGATGCTTTCCCCCGAAAAACCTACACCTATTCCTGGAGGTGGGTGGATTTAATGCCAAAAATTGAATAGCAAAACTTTGTTTTTTTTTTTCTTTTTGTTCCTTTAATAACACTTCTGATGGTTTATACAGATGCAATAGTCGAAAATGACATCAAGCAACAGGCAAACATAGTTAAATGTTCTGGGTCTGCTACTGCTAAGCACAACCTCCATGCCTCTTGTCAAGCTGCTGTAAATTGTGTGATTGCGCCTCAAGCCAAGCCTACATTTGAAGCAGAGATTTCAACTGAGAAAAAACCTGGCTTGATTCGTGAGATAACCATGGCTGCTAGCCAGGAAAGAGAGTGAATCTGGTACCTTGAATAACCTGCCATAATGTGATGTTTTGGTGAAAATTTCTGCAATATTCTTGCCTCTGATTTTTAAGAGTCAGGAGATTTTGTTACTTAAAATATGGAGAAGGTTTTCTGGAATCTAGAAATTGTAGCATACTTTTCTGTATCTGCAGCAACTCCTCGCTTGAGTATAGGTTTCAATGAACAAAAAGAACTTCTCCAAGTTTAGTGGAGAACAATGGTTGTTATTAAATCTGTTGAATCTCCTTGTGCAAATCAGGTTCCAATAGATCAAGTTCCGATATCTATGACAAATACGAAAGGTCTATGTTCTTAGGAAGGACATATATGAAAGGACCTGAAAGTTTTATATAGAAGGAATTCCAATCTTATATCAGTATTATCTGCTGAATATTCTGAGGGTTGAGATTTATTGAAGGTCTCAAAATGCATTTTCATCTGTATCATAATCTTTGGCTTTGATGCATATTGGGATGAGCTCTGAAATTCTGACCTATCGGATTATTTGTGGCTGTTGAGGTTCAACCCAAAGTGCACATTAATATTTGCCAACTTTTTTGGTGAGTGTCATGTTTAATCCTTACTTTTTATGCTTGGAACTTTATGATCTGCTATCTTAGTTGCCAAAATTAGCAACAGAGTTCACATGGAAGCTATACGACGCATACAGTGACACTTTTTTTGTGTTATTATCAATCTGTGAATTTTGATTTTGAAATCTCTTTTACAAGATAGTGATCTAATAGTCTCATAGGTCGATCCAGAAAGTAATATTCTGACGAGGGCAACATTCTAGCTTTGGTTTGACAAACAATCATTTGATTCTTTTGTTGCATTATTTTTCTATCTTCTTGTCTGCTTAATTCCTTGGGTTGATTTGTGCTCCATTTACACGGAATATATGTCTATGGAGATATACTAGTCTCATCAATTCTTAGATGCACACTATTCGCAATGTTAATCTACCTTTGATATGCTCATATGGCTTTATTTGAAACCAATTTAGTCACGCCAGTTTGTTTATGCCTACATGCATTAGCTCAGTTCTTAGTTAGGTTACTCTTTTAAGCAGTTCTGAATCGGAACCTACTGACCCCAACTACCATGAATTTCTAGAAGTCTCATCATAGCTCACACTTTATTTTGCAACCTTGATTCTATGATACTCAGAAAACAATCTAGTCTTGTGCCTTCTTAACTTCTATGACTCGACCTAATCATTCTCCATGCTTGTAACAGGTGGTAGAGACTGACAAGAGAGAGAGATAATACATGATGAATTTTTGGGTAACTTGTGGTTGTGTGCATAGTAACTCTGAGGAGGTTGATTATTCATCAAAACTAGTAGAATATAAGGATTCAGTTCATCAACAGGTGCGGATGGATAAAAGTTGAATAGATCTCCGTACGATTCTGAATGAAGCATAACTAAAAAATCTAACCATATTTTCGCCGAGTGATTGAGAAGCAGTTGTCTTGCCATGCCATATACAAAGATGAAGGAAGAACAAGACGATGAAGTCCAGATATCAAAACACCCCAACCTGGGTGATGAGAGGAGTTCATAAAGCAGAGCAACATGAGCAGTGGTGGAAATCCACTGGCCTCTTGTTCTTCTCCCCTAGTGTAGGATTTTTTTCAAAATTATTTTATGTTTTTCTTTGTCGCTGGACTGTATAATAGTCTTTATTCTTCCTGTTATTTGTTGGATCACAACAAATTAAGAGTAGTCTGTCATAAATGTTAATTATAGTTGGATTACAAAACAGGCATTTAGTCAGATGAATACAAGTTGAGCTCAATTGAGGCTGACCCTGCCATATAATTTTAATTTCACCGTGAGTCATTATCAATAAATAATTTTCATATGAAATAAGAAAAAAAAATAGCCCTGGGGCACGATGCCATAGGAAGAGATAAGATGGATTTCCATTGCGATAATAAGAGGTAAGATGGATTTCCATTGCGATGATAAGACATAAGACGGGTTTCATATAATGAAGATTCAAATTTCTTACGGTGTTCAACGGATTTCATATAATGAAGATTCAAATTTCTTACCGTGTTCAAATCACTCGTGATATTGACAATCCATCAAGACCCATCGAGTGTTGATAGCCGTCCATTAGAATCCATTTGCATATATATAACACAATAAATCATATTTTATATCCTCTGTATCCTCCTCTGTACTCATGCATATCTATTATACTCATCCCATTCGATATTAACTTTCATTCTCATTCCTATTCATATCTATCATTCATCTTATTATTACCTATAATTTTTTATTTAAAAAAAATTAAATTATTTCAACAAAATATTTATTAAATTTTGTATTTCTCAGAGACAAATGAGATACATGTCAGTGATAGAGTAAACAGGCAAACTAAATTTTACATTTATTTCTTTAATTTTTCAAATTAAAACAAACCTGTGTTATATATCTATACAACTATTATAATACTATCAAAATCAAAAAAAAAAAAAAAAAAAAAAGTGATATCTATAAAAAAAAAATCAGAAAAAAAAAAAAAAAAAAAAAAAAAAAAAAAAATATATAATAATATCATTGTTCTTTATATACTCTATTTTTTTTTTTTTTTTTCAGATATATAATAATACGTTACTATAGTGCATTGTGATAGCACACACCACTAGCTATGGAAATATCACCTATGGGGGAGTCGGCGGAGAGCATGGTGATCTGCGATGGTGGGCAGCACGTCGAGTGTCCGCAGCGATCGCAGCGATCCGTACCCAATTCTCTTTTTTTTTTAAAAATATATAAACCTGAGATGTCTCTCTGAGACACCTCAATTAATTTTTTTAAAAAATTAATATTCTCTCTAATAAATTTAATATTTATAATATATCATGGAGTATCTAAATTTTTTTTATTTGAATATTATAATCTAAAAGGAACGACTAAACTTTTTGAAAAAATTTTATTAACTTAAACTCACTATAATTCAACTCCTAAATCCTAAAATTTTAAACATTAAATACCTATAATATACTTTGAACATCTAAGTTCATTCCGTTTGAATACTATAATTCAAAAGGGACAACTAAATCTTGGAAAAATTTCTGATCAGTTTAAATTTATTACGACCGATCCTTTAAATTTTAAAATTTTAAATCTTAAATATATATAAAAAATAAAAAATATATTGTATAACAAAAAAAATGAAAGGTATCTTCCGTCAAATCATATGTCCGTTTCTATACCAAAATATCCGATTAATCGGATTAAAAATTTCATAAATATCGAATGGGATTTCGGATTCCCCATTAAATGGGATGCCTCCGCCGTTGTAAAAAGTCCATGATTTCACCACAATCACAGCCGGAACCGGGGCCGCGGAGCTCCCCCTCCCCCCGGATGCAGAGCTCCTTGCCTTTCCCTGCGTCCTTCAACTCCCTCTTTCGCTTCCCGGAAGCTACTCCACCCTCCCCGCTCCGCCACTGCTAGGGTTGGTGCGGTCTCCGCCGTCTTATTTCCTTCCTTTCTACTTTGTTTTGTCTGGCCTTAACCCTAACAATCCGATTCTTTTGTGGTTTTCCAGGCGCATCGCTGCACTCGAAGCTTATGGGATTGAGGTACGATCGGATAGTCTTAACTTTTAGTATCTCTTGCGCGCAAAGTTTCATTTTTATTTATTTTGATTAATTTCAATCATATCATAAATTTACTAGTTATGGAAGATGCTGATGTGCCTCATGATTCAGACTGAAATATCTACGTTTAGTAGTAGTGTTGATTGATTAGTAATGGTCACGATGCCAACAAAATAGTCAAAAGAAATTATTGCTATGTGAGTGGGTTCCTGCTTTTTGTCTGTATCTTTTGTTTGGTTTCATGCGTGAATCATTAGTTGCAATTGACTTGTTTGTGAGTATTTGGATCAAGCTTGATTAAAGGCAATGCCGTATTCGATAAAAATGGAGAGGAGCTGCCTGCTGTCCTTATCCTTTGAGAATTCAACACCTACCATCAACATTAATTGCTAAAGATACAAATAATATGACACTCATTTAGAGTGTAGATATTATTCAATAATTAGCATAACAGTGACTTTCTAAATATATTAATATTTCAAATTTTAAAATATGAATAAATTATATACATAGTATGTGAAAATATAATAAGTGTGTATTTATAACACTTTCCATAAATTATATATGAATATACAAAAAGTAAACTTTATATTTTATGAGATCAATGAAGCATTCAAACTGTTCCAATGAAAATGAAATCCCTACTAATTCACAACCACTTGTTCAATCAATCACAATTTCTTGTTCATCCCTTATTTCAATCTTATGCTTAACATTTTATTTTGTTCCTTTTCTCTCCTTTTTTTACACTCCATAAAGCAAGAAGATACAAAAGAAGCAACCAGGATTGTAAACATAACAATCCTACAAGGCTCATCACCCTCAACAGAGATTTTATTATGACTACAAAAAGGGGAGGCCTTAAAATTTACAGTGTAGGATCGAAAACCTTCTGTTCTGTCAGGATGAGCGCTCACCTTGCCTCAGCCGCAATGGCGGTGGGTTCGACTCCACCAGGATTGACCAAAGAACGTGCACATCTTCGGACGGGCATAATTTCACATCCTCATACAGTATGTATATTCCCCTCTCTGTCACAGGAACATCCATGTGAGTTTTTCAGATATCAGCTTGTGATTGCATACTTAAAACAACATGTAATTGGAAGCTAGTCACAACATCTAATTTGAAGTTAGTCTCTACTGTGCACAAAAGTAAGTTGAATTTTCAGCTGAAGACGATCACATACTTTTTTTCTGTGGAGAATGCAGACGGAGCCATAACTTCTTCAGAGGGGAGAAGATGGACCGAAGCCACCCCATCTGAAGAGCTGAAACGGTATCAATGCCTCATCGGTAGTGAGTTCAATGCAGATCAACCGAGCCTGAGGGAAAAGGAGAGAGTTGCTTCAGGGTTGGATGGAGTCCATCTTACTGCTTCTTCACATTGGCACTCCCTTGGATTATAATTCATGAATTAGATATTGCGCAGGTGCCCAGTCACTTTCCACGCCTCCTCAATAGTCATTTCTTGCCAAGAACTGAAGCTTATGATATCAGAAGGCATTTGTGATTTCTAAAATGTGCATGATATCATGAGGCAATTATTTTTTCGTAATTATTAAATATTGGTCATGGATGGACCACCTTGCTTGAACTCAAAACAAAGTGTTCAGTGGGCATCTTTTACATGTCTGAAGTTGACACAAGAATATGGAATCCAAGAGTACAGTGTCTAATATCTTAATGAATGTAAATTTCAAGGTAAAGGCATCTGCAACTTGGAAGCTTTGAAGATATCATCAGTTGACAACACAGAAAGACACATGATGGAGGAGTTTGGCAAATGCTAACAAAAAAAAAGATTGAATATTGATTAGAAGCATCTGCATAGTTTGTTTTCATGTAAGTTACCTAACAAGATTGCTTATAGGCTTGAAGAGTCACCTGAGTCTTCCCTGTTTGTACAACTCGAACAATATTCTTCTGGAACAACTAGGTTGCAGAAAGCGGGCGGTGGAAGGAAGGAAGAAGAAGCCCGGGCATTCCCATGCTCAGTGCAGCTGCAATTGGAGACCATAACGACGAGGAGGGAGAGGAGAAGTAGAGTACACGGCTTGACACTGTTTCTATGAATCACATGAATTACTTGAATCTCAAAAACTCGATCACTTGATGAAGTAATCTTTATTGTTTGTCAGCAAATTTGATCTTGATCTGGTTGAGGCATAATTCGATTCTTCGTTGGAAATACATGATTTGTATCCTTCTTCAAACTTGGTGCTTGGTGATTCCCTACTCCAATCTCCAACTCAGAAATTTTCACTGATTAGGAAGACTTGATTTGTGAAATCCATAGAGGCAATCCACAAGATTGATCCGAGTTGCCAATGTTAAATTTTTTGGAATAATCAGTCGCCCGATGAAATCTTTTAACTTTGTACAAGACCAAGTATGTGAGGTTTGTGATCATACCAATCTGTGATGGCTACAAACTACAAAGCACAGGCTAAGTATATGGCAAGGCCACTTAATGCTGTCCTCACTCGCGATACATCTTTGATAGTGTCTCCAAATGTTAATGATGATGAATCTATTTTTTGTGCTTGTGAATTCGACTAGATTGTAATGAACTATCTTCAACATGGCATAGGATTCACCTACAAAGCAACAAGGCTGTATGAAATGAAATGGACCCTCCAATTTTTTTTTTGGAATCATTAGTCCTCCAATTTCTCAGTGTTTTGGCTAAGCTAGTAGTTCTGATCACAACTTTATGTTCATTGTATCATTTAGTTGAACTGCACAGATTGAAACATGTTTATAATCTTGCTTTCATCTTTATGCTAAATGGATTAAGTAGGTCTAGAATTTTTTTAAACCCAACCAGGGTTGAATCAGTCTGCTTCTGGTCCACATATAACCTATCAAACAGACCGAGTTTGTTGTATCTTTGCGAAAATGTATCAGCAGACCTCCGACGAGAACCTACAGTCGATGCACGAACGACTGATGGAAACAGTGGTTTGGCTAAAAGAGGATCCGAACACAGAAGAATCCGCAGCCAGCCTTGTCTCAGACATGCCGCAGAAGCATTCTCTTCAGGAGCATCCCAACTATTTCACATTGTCGCCGGTCGGTCTTGGGAGGCATCAACTTCTTTGACGATATCTGGTTTCTTATCTAGCATCAAATGATAAATCATTCTTAAAACAATATAAATGGCATCAACAAGCCACTCCAAAGAAATTATCCTTCTCAAGCGTTTAAATTTAATCCAGTTGACTACTTGAGTTACATGGTTACTGGAATGATACTCAGAACTCTGCTGGGCATATCTCTCAGTTGAAATTTATGGAGCGAAGTGTCAAGTCACAAGTTTTCAACTCCAGGGAAGTTGATTTGGTCCAAAGATATGCATAAGTTTGATCTGCTCTTTGATGATCCATATTCAACAAAAACACCATAACATCTGTGCAATTACATGACAATTAGTTCAATAAGACATCCAAATCAACAGTTCATTAAGCACTTTTATCTACATGCCCTATTTAATGTGTATAAAATTTGGAATGTAAATCCTGCACTTACTTTCCCCTCATCGTCTCATTGAAACCGGTAGTCGGAAAAGAAGAGATTTATAGATCAAATTCGCAAACCATTTTTCACAAATTCTCAGTTGCGACTCTTCTCAATGACTCAGACACTTTCTTGATGTCCGATTCAGTGTGACCTGCTGAAACGAACAAGCGAATGCCTACCGGAAGGCGACACTTATCAAGAACTGACCTTTTTGTGCTCACAATGAAAACAGAATCTTCCTTCAGTACCTGGTCCAGCCAAGCATGTTAAGTCACTCAGAGGTAAAATTCTGTATCTAGTTATGATCAATCAACAACTAACCCTTTCGGCAATTCTGTTAAGGAGTTCCAAATCACTTTTCAAGGATCCTGTAGAATTTTTCAGTTTTAGGAAGACAATTGGCGACAATGGATCACTTGCAATCATCAATCCTGGTACATCAGACAAGCCTGCACTCACAAAGAGTCAAATTTTCATTTAAGTACCAAATCATTTAGCACCATAAAAGCGATTAAAGGCGAACAAGGGCTTTGGATGTACCATATCAGTTAGCAGAAAGGGTTTCTTGCAGGAGTAAGAACTCACCTTCCCATAGTAGATGAATGTTCTTTCTCAATGTTGTGAGGACAGATGGATTATTCTCCAAGTAATTCACTGCAGCAACAGCAGCGCTTGCAAGATACGGTGGTAAAGACGCCGAAAATACATACCCCGAGCTACTCAAACGCTGGAGAAACAAAATCCCAAAGAGTAATATAGAGGTAAGCCGACATGATTGAGCAATTCACATTAGCAAACACAAAAATTTTCCTACTTGGTGATCAACTACTCTGGCATTTCCAGTGCAAAAGCCCCCATCGGTTGCCAATGCATTTCCCATACCAGCAGTTATTATATCAATCTTCTCAATCTGCAAAATCAACCAATTAGAAATCACATTGAACAAACATGCAGAATGTGGAGACAAAAGATGTGGTAGACATACTGGAACTCCATAAAGCTCAGCAAGACCTCTCCCAGTGTTTCCAAGTACACCAAAAGAATGACTTTCTTCCAATATTATCCGAAAGCGGTATTTCTCCTTTAATCGTACAATATCATTCAATGGGGCAATTTGACCTGAATTCTGATTTTACCCATAACCGCAACAGTTGTTTAGGCATAAAAATATAAACTATCAAATACAGGAAACTTCGTGTTTTCAGTTGTAATCAGTACTTTAAATATATGAAATTCACATCTGTATAGTGAGTACTATTAGTAGAGTTCACAGGTGATTTTGATTACAAGACCAAAAGAATCATCTACTATAACAAAGTAGCTCCAAATTGGGATGATAGTTACAGGGATTTGAGTCGGCTGTTTATTGGATGAATCAGGGCAGTGCAAAGGTGTTGAGTAAAATTTCTCATGCATACCTGGTACAATGCTTCAACAACAATGTAGCGTCTGACCTTTTCTGCTTGCTTATTACCATGAGCCAATTTCTCCAAAGTGCTCTCCAGTGATGCCATATCATTGTGCTTGAAGTAAACAACATTACTTCTGGAGAGATAAAGACCATTTTGCACTCCCCAGTGAACACCCTCATCTCTGAAAGATCAAGCAAAGCATAAGAAGTTTATTATGGCAATGGACTAAATGAATGAATCTGGTACACCTATTTATGTAACACAAACATAAAAAAGCAATTGACTAGGATAACAAGAAGATTCTAAGCCTAAGAAAATCATAATATCTTGATGCATTTTTTATTGATGAAAAATTTGTTGAGTTCACGACTTGGAGAGTTATTATGTTCTTTACTTTGTTTATTACAAACTAAGCACAAGTCTCTCAACTAAGCAATCTAGTGACGGTTAGAATGCAGCCTTTAACAGAAACCAGATGGCTCCTTGATTGTGCTAATTATGAATCAAGATATCATCAACTGACTGAAATAACAATGATTGATTGATCTATTTATAAACATCCATGATAGAGATTTTCAGTCACTCAGATTTCATGTAATCACAATGATGCATAAGTTAAAGTTGCATGAGATAAAACTTCTATAGGACTGTGATCATTATTCATTTCCAATATATTAAGAAGATAACAATTCCAACCAACATATATTTCCCCCATTTGCTAAGAACAAATAGTAGCCTTATCTTTCAAATAACAGAGTTGCATATTTAGAATACGAGCAATTTAAATTAAGAGGAAATGTACAAGGATTATTTGTCAAGTTAACTTACACAACGATGATATCTCCTTTCTTACAAAATGCTGGAATAACACTGAAAATGGTTGAGATGCCATATGAGTATAGGATTGAATCTGGAGTACCCATGAACTTCGCAATTCTCATCTCACAATCAAGGTGGACATCTACATTAGCCCAACTTGTTATTTCAGAATTGTTTTGGTATAGTTCCAGAAATTTTCGAGTATAGTTTTGAAGGATAAGCTGTGAACAGAACTCCAAGTAGAAGAGAAAACTGACCTATTGTTCCATAGAAGCCACGGGGACCACAAGAACCGACACCATATTTCTCTAAGGAAGCAACACATGAATCCTGAAAAAACTTGCCATTTGTTATGAAATATTTCTGAGAAATAATAACAAGAAATGACATGAGGAAAAATAAAGATCAGATTCCTTACAATTATTGTTTCATTGCCTATTAATCCTAGATAATTAGAAGAAGCAAAGTTCACAACTTCCTTTCCATCAATTACAGTATGTGGCCCTGCAGCACTGCAACAAATATTTCTTTGTTAGGAGTAAAAGATGTGTTCATATATTATGAGGTTTCACATTGTTTATCTCATCATGGAATAACAACTTCAAAAATGATCAAACAATTGAATGTTTTTTGAATGGATTATTGTTGGTTAATACCTCAAAATTAAAATAGCTACAACAAAAGGCATATTTATTGTATTCAAAAACATTTAAATTCCTCCTATAGCCTCTATTAACTTTATAAGAATATAGATATTCAAAATTAATGGCCTGCTATTAATGCTAGCTACTTTAATTATCTTATGGTACATATGGCAACTATGTTAGCATCATCAGTGACCAATATGAGTTTTGTGCCAGTTAAAAGTTATGAAGATAGCAGAAACAACATTACCAAATCAGGCAATAAACATAAGAATCTAAGAAGTTCTATGAATATTTTCTCCACAGAGTAACAGATCTACAGCTTATGTGCGTTTTTAGTATTGTTGAAAGACTAAAGAAAAATGTATACATTTGGATGCTTAAAAGTATGGAGAAGGTGGTTTGCTAATTTTCATGTTATCTTTGTGGTTGAGTCCTGTCAGTAATGCATCCCCAATTAAATGGAGGCAGTCCACTTGTTTAACTTGGGCTAGTTTGTTATATAGTTCAATCTTCTCGCTCACACATGAGAGAAAATATATAGAATATATTGAATAGGTTGGTTTCATTCTTGATTATTTAAGCTTCAGGGATAAGTAAATGAGTCAACTTTCACAAGAATTAATGCAGATCACAAACTCACATACTGGCTAATTAGTAAAGATCAATTTGCCATACAAGTTTTACTCAACTTCATAAACAGTAAACATCTATAAGATTCTGCCTACCTTTCTAAAGTCGGAGGCTCAACTTTCATCTCCTCTGTGATAGGCGGGTGAAGGGGTTCAGGAACCCATTCTTCACAAAGGTCATCGATTTCCTGCAGAAATAAAAATAAGATCCACCAGTATTTTAGAAGAAATAGGCTAATTTTATTTTCATGAGACAGTTAGGACAGTTGCTGAACTGTAAGGGAAGTAAAAAAAACATGAGCATAGGCTTAAAAAAACTACATCCAATTAGTAGACAAACCTTTTCACTAAGTGGCTTCTTCGGAGGTTTATAACTTTTCCTAGTGAGTTGGAACAGTATCACAGCAATAAGTAGCACTTCAACAACAAGGTGTCCTTCCATCAAAAAAAAAGCCAGCACAAGATAAATTTTTTTCAGTTTAAAAAATCGTGGCACAGCTAAACTACCATAACATGTACAATGGACTAAGAACATAAAATACCATCTATATGAACTCCAAATACGACAGCGCCAGCAAACGGAGCATCGAAAGCCACAGAAGCCCATTCAAGCACTGCCGTGGTCATGTTCACAACAGCCGAAGCCATAACCTCCACTTTCAAATTGAAAGAAGGCAGAGTATGAAAGACAACTCACGGATCCAATCGACCAATCTCGTATCTACGAATTCTTCCTGTCCTCTACGAATCTGGACAATTGAAAACTTCTTCAAGCTCAATTCACGCGAACGAAGGTTAATTATTGTACAAAAATAAAATTTCAAATTCTTCAATGAGAAAACCAAACATCCACATGACATTCCACCTCAAACAAATAAAAAATGAGAAATCTTTTCTCTTCTAACCATACCTTCCTCGATCTGATAGTTCTTACATCAAAAAAGGGAATTTTTACCGAGAAGAAATAGCAAGCAAAGCAAGATATCAGAACGAAATCGCTTTGCAGCACGCCTGGATCCAGAACCACAAACCATGAAAATAAGACGAAAAAAAAAGGTCATCTTTTCAACGCACCCCGACGCTCCAGCTCCAGCCCTAGCCCGAATGCAGAGAAACTGGCGTCTTCTTTCGAATCTCCAACGGAAGACTTCAGATGGATCGGAATCTATGGAGAATCGTGGGAGGAATCGGGAGAAGGGTGCTCTCGAAGAGCTCGACGACGATAAAAGAGAGGTCAGTAGCGATGCTGTTCTTTCTTATTATATCTTGAAATGACGAAACGGTACCCACCTTTCCAGGGAATTACCAGGGACAAGCAGACAAGTTGGTGGATGACACGAGGGTATTTATGGAAATCTACAGCATTTAACTAAATTTTATGGAGGAAATTCTCTCTAAGACTTTAATGCTCCTCGAGAGATAACTTTTTCTCCAAATACCCCTAGTTATTTTCGTTCTTTCAAAAAACACCCCATAAGTTTCTGATCGTGTTTTAAAGTTATTTACCATTACAAATTTTAATATTCTTTTTTGTTTTTTTCAGTAGATTTTGAATTGATTGAAGTATTTACATGTTAAACAAAGGTGACTATTTACTTCGTTGATGACAATCTATTTGAAGATCAATATTTTCATGTTGCGTTCTCACGGATGGATTGATAGTTAGTGTGAGTATGTTATCAAGAGATCTGAGGTCAAATCCTAACAAAGCTAATATGTCTACCTCCCCACGCGCTAACCACAGCATCCGGGCTAGTAGCCCCGTGATTTACCTCTTCCGTGTTGCCTGGACGGATTGGCGAGGGCCTGGGGGCGAGCGAATCGCTTTTGCCACCAATATTTTCATGTTGCAATGGAAGACGACTAATTATCATTTAAAATATTCTCAATTCGGCCCCTAGCTATGGTATATTTTATCAGACCCCCCCCCCCCCCCCCTCCCCCCCCAATTTTTTTTTTCATAAATAGGAACGTGAATTCTTAGTAACGTAACTTATCATTTAAAATCATTTCTCAATTTCGACCCCGATCCCGTAACATACAGAATCGTACAAGGATCGATATTTTATAGAATTTTTCTAAATGGAAAGTGAATCTTAGAACGCTGAGCTTTACCGTCCGCCGCGATCGCTTCCCGATTTACATTGGCGGTAGATGAAAAACTTCCGTGAACCGAACCGATTACTCAAATTCAACATTACCAATATCATTAATATTTTTTTTAACAACTATTTACATGTATCCAGTTAACAATAGCAAATCGGAAAAGAACAACTATTGAAACATTATATTCTAGGGAATTCAGTTTGACATTGTTAAGATGATGTTGTTTGTTAAATGCAGTATAAAAGATAATAGAAACAGTTTTCTTCAGAAAGGTAGTGAATTCAACAACACAAGCAATTCAAGCATATCATACAGAAGAGGATATATAAAGAAGAAGAATAGTTAAACAAGGATTCATTCACCAACCAGATTTGATAACACAACACTACTACAATAATTTACCAATCCTACTACACCGAAATTATCGAAGAATAGGCGAAATGCATAATTTCATCTCCGCGAAGGGTCCTCGTGGCACCAAGGTGAAGCGCCAACTCTTTTGGAAATTTCGTTTGACAACTTCAGTTTCTTCCGGCAGCCATGAGTTGCGCTATGCAAGTTGCGTACTGAAGAGAAGTGTGCAGAGGAGAGTAACAATCCTGTAAACCATAGTCGGCAAAGTTTGAGTCGCTGATTATGAAATGACCAGGCAACGAAGCTTTGGTGATTGTTTCGTGCCATATGTCGAAGAATGCTTCCATAATTGGCCTGGACTTTTCTATTGAAGATAAAGGAAGATACTCGACCTGCAAACCAAATCCGCAAACAAGATCAATTGACCCACCCAAAAGGTAACATTAGAATGAAGAATAGATCTAACACCATAACAAGGATGCCTCAATTAACAGAACATATTCCTAATTCCTAGTATAAAAGAGCTAGTGCTGAATTGGTAGGGTCTGATAAGCTAAACAAAATGGGCGCAATGATTGTAAAAATTCATGCATATGAAAATTATCGATCAATTAACCGCTTCCTAACTATTCGGCAAATACACCACAGTTACCTAACACATGCAAAGATACACGTGAGATTTCCTAGAGACCAACACTGACTGATTGAACATGGAGGCATTGGAGTGACAAGACAGCTGCAATTGATCTGCTGGTTAAATGACCCAGAGACGATAATTCTTAGCTGTGAGAATACCCACAATGGAGACATCTGAAAACGTACATTGTGGAAGTTATCCTGTGAGGGTATCCCATTCCATTAGAATGGTTTTGCAAGGCAGTACGTGGCAGATTGAAGAAAACAACTTAAGTCCACAAGTTTAAAATTCCATAGATATATGGTTGCATTAGCACTGTAATAATCTTAAATTGATCAACAAAACTTCGACAAGGAAATGTCACTAAATCCACAGTCACATTATGGCCAAACAAAGTTTCTTTTTCTTTTTTTGATGGAAAAAAAAGTTTACCATTACACTTGATAGACTAGAAAACCAATGAGACAGGAAAAGAAGTTCAAATGTCTCCAATTTCTCAAACATACTGGCAATTACAATTCTGATAACAGTTGAGATAAGCAGGTCTGATGGCCAACTCAAAAAAGACAAGTTAAACTGAACTGAAATAAGATATTATAAAAATTAATCCTCAGTATTTACCTCCATCATGATTCCCCTCAATGTCTCGGTTGTTGATGGAACACATTTTCCCACTCTCAGCTGGAAATCTCCTAGTTGATATTGAGATCCCTGAGTCAAAAAGGAGGAAGAATCAACAAAAGGAAACCCTTAATTTGATTGAAGGCAAGAAGCTACCTAATGAAATAGATACCACACACACAAGAAAAATTTACTCCAGCATATTTTATGCAAATTGATAGAATTGCACAACTTTCCTTAATTCAATTTTTTTTTCTAGCTTCACTGGATCAAATTTTAAGTTCCTACTTAGGCATAGCCATCAAATTCTTGTTGAGTTCCTTCATTCAGCCTTCCAAAAACTAAAATATGATTACAGTTGTTCATAAACCAAATACTCTAATTAACGATTCAACAATTCAAGTCAAATTGAAGAATTAACGTTGCTTCTCCCAATCTAGATCACTAATATTTGACTCAAGCAGACTCTTCAACTTGGACAGCATGCTTTACTTGAGAATGGACTGTTCTGAGATGATATGCCATGTTTGCCCATTTAAAATGTTAAGATCACTATCATTCTATTATGAAATTTCGTAAGTTGAGTATGCAATATGTATAATGAAAATCGCTATCAAATTGGTTGATGGTGAACAAGGGCTTTTCTGGACCTGTTAAAGGTTCAACAATTGGTGCCTCCTACAAAAAAACAAGCATCCCAATCTCCTAGAGTGTATACTTTAGCCAATCATAAGGACATAACACACAGAAACACTAAAAACATTTCCTAATTCAATTGCCTTTCTAAAAGAATACCCTTCGTGTCTTGAGCAAAATTCTTCTTTGCTTACATACCTGTCTCTATCAAACTTCTTTTCATTTCAATCCAAATTTCAAAGTTCATGATAACTAATTAAGATAAACCTAAGAAACAAGGCAAAAATGCATCAAAGATAAACACGAAGATAAACAGTAATGTAATCTGTACGAATTTTGTCCTTCGGAGATGAACCTTTTCCACTAAATATCAAACCAAAAGATCATTTTTTCCCCCAAACTAATCGCATGGCAATTGCAGCAAAAGATCGATTTTTTTTTCCTAAAGAAAACGAATGTCATCGCTGCCGTGATTGCCCAGACAATCCAGCCGGAGAAGATGCAACAAGAAGGAAAAAATCGAACATGCACCTCGAAGTGAAGGAAGACGCGAGCCTTGTAGGACTGGAGCTTCTCCATGAGAAGCTGCATGCTGGCGTCGGCCTGGAGGATGATGCGGTGGTGCCGTAAAATGAAGAAGTAGGCGGAGGGGCGATCGTGGAGGGCGATGCCGAGGAGGTCGCGAGGTACGTCGCTTACCGGGGCCGCGGCGCCGTCACGGGCCAAGGGGCGGTAGAAGGCGAGCGTGGTCTTCCACTTCCTGTCCTTGGCTGCGGCGCCGAAGCCCTCCACGCACTGACACACCTCCGCCAGTACCTGGCTGTTCAGGGTCGAGCCCTGATTGGGCTGCCAGTGCATCAGCCTGCGCAGGTAGATCCATTGTTAGGGCTACTACAACTTGTACCTCAGATCGATCGAAGAAGAAGGCAGAGATCGAGAAGAGAAATCGTTCTCCTACCATTTCACGGGCATCGCGGCCACTTGGATTGGCGATTTGGACATCAACGCTAGGGAAAGGCCAAATCTTGATTAAATACTCGGATTCAGATCGCTTCAGTTTTTTTTTTAGTTTTTTTTTTGTTTTCTTTTTGACATCAGTATAGATCCGATTTATTCTAGAGTTATATGATCCGATTAATTTTTTTTAAATATATATATTTTTTTTACTTTGAAGGTTATAGTTCAATGGAAAGACATCAAGTTATTTCTAAAATATTCATAAATCGATCCCCCAATTATAACATATTTAGCAGATAATTTTTTAAAATGGAATGTGCAACCATAAGATATTGGACTTCTTGTCCACCTGTTGCGAGTGTTTCCCGATTTTATCCTAAAAGTTGACAAGGTTGGTTGTCACAGGTTCGATGTTATCTGATTTATCATTTTTTCAAATATACAGTATTTTTAATCTTCGAGGCATAAAAATATTCTCCTCATAGTGGTCAACTACAGCTTAGATGGCAGTATAGGGGGCTAGGGTGGCAGATTCCACCTTTGCTACAAAGTATGTAGGATTTTTTTTAGCAACGATAGATAAGAATTCGAATCTTGACAAAGTCGAGAAAAATATCTTCCCCGGAAGGTCAACTATAGCTTTCCAATTTACTTCCTCGCAAATAGTTGTTAGGTCGGCCATGTAGGGTCGTTGGGGTAGCAAATTCCGAATATTGCTAGGATAATAATGAAATAATTAGACAACGAATTTACAACGTAAAATTCAACGTGAATAATGTGATATTTTTCGTGTGCATGTTCAATTATCGTATAGACACCGCCAACGACCTCCGGACACTACCGACGGCCTCAGGCCGACGCTCCGAACTAAACTATACTCTAGGAGACACAATAAATCCATTAGAGATCATTGCAATTGAAATGTCACGTCATTCACGTTGAATTTTATGTTTTAAAATCACGTTGTGTATCATGTTTCTTCCAATCACACTTTCACTTTGTGAGCATCCCCTTCGAAATTTTCGGTCTTCTTGTTATCCTCACAATTCCCTTAGATCTTCCTATAAACATTTTCAGATAATAAATATTTAATGGACTATGAGTTCAAAGTATCTAAATTGCATACACGTTTAGAAGGTATATTGAACAATTCAGCATGAACACATTTAGAGCCGTCTGAGACTCTTTTAGAGGACTAGGAAAAAAATAGTTAAATATTTATTTTTTAAAAAAATTAATTTTAATTTTCAAAAATATTTTTTTTCCTAACTTGTTGAGAAGTAAAATTACTAATAACATTTTATATTTAAGTTTGGATAATTATTTAATTTTTAGACACTATTAAAAACTTTATTAATTTTAATTTAAAAAAACTTCTGAAAATATACTAATGGATGCTATCAATAGAATTATATACATTATTTAGGTATTGTAAAAATAATATTTTTATAAGATTTAATATCTTAAGGTTTTTAATTTTAAATTTATAAAATATTTAATTCTGAAAATAAATTTAAACCATTAATACTGGATAACATATCACATTTTAAAAGATTTTCAAAATACAAACAGACTAACTAACCGTAAAAATTTTCTATAAAAATAAGAGGTATTATTTAGTTTTTGTAATAAAAAATCAATTTGATGCTTAAAAAATTATCATACTATTTTACATTGAATAAATAAAAACTTCTTACTTTTTGTTCGTATTGAGGAAGAGGGAGAAAATGCAAGGAAGGGAAATCATGGATGAAAGATGAAAAAAACATTCTTTGAGAGTATCACTAGTAAGGAAGGCAGGAAAAGGATATGAAATCACTAAGGGTCTGTTTGATTGAGGGTTATTTTTGATAATTTTGATTATCTATCTAAGCTTATCAACGAAAATCTTATTTAATTTAGATAATAAACGATTCCTAAGTAATAATCGATGCTTGACACGTCAGCAAAAAAAGTCATATAACCCGGAATCGGAAAACTTTAGGATAGTAAAACTTTTCTTGATTCCAGATTTATGAAATTTATTTTTCTAAAATTATCCTCTAATATTTACATTTAAGATAAAATAACCATTACAATTTATTAACTTCCGAAAGCAATATTCGTGGCTAACGACCAATAACAACAGCTAACGACCGATAACAACGCCGGTGGCCGGCGATCGGCGACCGGCGACTAGGCGGCCGACGACCACCGCCGGTGCCAGCGACCACCGCCGGTGCCGGCGACCACCACCGGCGGCCGGCGACCACCATAGGCGGTCGACGACCGACGACCACCGCCGACGACCGATGACCACCGCCAACGATCGACGACCGGCGGCTGGCGACCACCGTAGGCGACCACCGCCAGCGGCCGACGACCGACGACCGACGTCAATGTCGCTGACGATTTTTTTTTAATTTAATATTTTAATTAGATTTTTAATAAATTAAATAAAGAAAAATTAAATAAATTTAATTTAAAATTTAATAAAATTATCTAAACAAATTCTAAAAGGTAATACAGTAAAATATTATATTATGTTATAGACTATTATCTCCAAACAAATAAGATTTTATTTGATTATCTAAATTGAACCAAATAACATCAAGTTATATTTCAATCCTCATTACCTTAATTATGTGATTATTTGATAATCACATAATTAAAATTATATATGATAATTTGAACCAAACACACCCTAACAATAATCAGAACGTATGTTTTTAAGATATCAATATGAAAAAGAAAATATGACTAGATTTAAAAAAACAAGATATACGATTAAAAAACATCAACAACAAATAAAATTAAAATAATCTAAAATTAAAATAGATATTTTTTAAAAATAATATTAAAAAATTAAGGGCCCAAAGAAAAGTAGGGCTTAGGCAGATACCTTGATAGCCTCGGCCTTGCCGACACCGAAGCCATTGATTCAATGGATCGACTTGTCGCATCGTTCTAGTCAACGCCCGGCGGCGGCCATCCATCTTGACCACCTCTCCTCGTTGAACAGTCTTTCTATAAGAGGTCAACGTCTCTGTTGCCTCGTTGCACCCTGTTTCTATCACGAACTTGTAAGAGGGCTACGTCTCTGCTGCAACTATCCCAGTTGGAGTAATTCCATGGCGGAAACGAAGCAGAGAGTGGCTTTTTATTATTCTTTCCTTCTTCCCGTAATTGTGATAGCAACAGTAGCAACGACGGCGGCAGCAAGCAATATCACGGCGTTGCCTGGTTGCCCGGCGAAGTGCGGCGATATCGCCGTCCCTTACCCATTTGGCATCGGCGCCGGTTGTGCCCTCGAAAGCTTCGCACTCATCTGTAATGGCACCAGACTCTTCCTCTATGACTACAAGATCGAGTCCATCTCCCTCGACCCGCCGGAGGTCACCATCCAGCTCAACGCGAGCTGGAGGTGCTACAACGCCACCGGATACGTCGTTGACCAACAGACCCCCTACTTCTCGACCGGCTCAGGCAACCCCTACCGACTCTCCACCCGCAACACCTTCGCCGCCGTCGGATGCAACACCTTCGCCGCCTTCGTTGACCCCGAGGGTTACTACGCTAGCGGCTGTGTATCGCTCTGCCGCCGGGAGAGCGTTGTCGTTGACGGAGCCTGCTACGGTGTTGGTTGTTGCCGGTCGCCGGTTCCCAAGGATGTGTGGTACTACGAGCCGTACTCCGATGACAAGTTCAACAAGTCACTGGTGGTGGATTTCAGCCCCTGCAGCTACTGGTTCCTCATCGACAACGACAGGTTCCAGTTCCAGGCGGCAGAGGCGAGGCTGAGTGACAGAGGAGGGTTCACGACGCCGGTGGCGCTGGACTGGGCCGTGAGGACTTCTGCCACAAGCTGTGAGGCGGCGAGGAGGAACACGTCGACTTACGCCTGCAAGAGTGACAACAGCGAGTGCTACGAGACGACGAATGGAGAAGGGTACCTCTGCAACTGCTCCACGGGGTACCGGGGCAATCCATACCTCGCCGGCGGATGTCAAGATATCAACGAGTGTGACCTTAAAGAAGAGTTCCCCTGCTACGGCCAGTGCGCGAACAATAATGGAAGCTATGTTTGCTCGTGTCCATCGGGACAAGAGGGCAATGCTACTCGAGAAGATGGCTGCCGATCCAAGGATAGCTTCACGCTCGCTCTCAAAATCATCACAGGTATTCAATCGAAGCAGAGAATCCATACCTGACGCAGAGCTCCTCTCCTCTGTTCTTGATCAACACTTCACTTGCAGGTGCCGGCGTCGGCGTGCTCTTCCTCCTCCTGCTGTCTCTCATGGCGTACTTGGGATCCAAAAGGCGAAGGCTGATCGAGACGAAACGCGAATTCTTCGAGCAAAACGGCGGCCTCCTCCTGCAAAAGAGCATCAGTGCTAAACAGAGCATCGGGTTTAGGATCTTTGCAGAGAAGGAACTGGAGAAGGCGACGAACGGTTTCGACGACGACCGCGTCCTCGGCAGCGGCGGACACGGGACGGTGTACAAGGGCGTGCTCGACGACCGGACCGAGGTGGCGATCAAGAAGTCCAAGGTGATGGACGCGGGGCAGCGGAAGGAGTTCGCGCAGGAGCTGATCATCCTCTCGCAGCTCAACCACAAGAACGTGGTCAAGATTTTAGGGTGTTGCCTGGAGGTCGCGGTGCCGATGTTGGTCTACGAGTACGTACCCAACGGCACCCTCGACGGCTTCATCCACCGGAACGAGGCGATCTCCATAGACACGAGGCTGAAGCTGGCGGCGGAGACTGCGGAGGCACTCGCGTACCTGCACTCATCGGCGTCGCCGCCGATCATCCACGGCGACGTGAAGTCGGCCAATGTGCTGCTGGACTGGGATTTCTCGGCGAAGGTGTCGGATTTTGGGGCGTCGAGGCTGGCGCCGACCGACGAGGTGCAACTGGCGACGCTGGTGCAGGGGACGTGCGGGTACTTGGACCCGGAGTACATGGTGACGAGCCAGTTGACGGAGAAGAGCGACGTGTACAGCTTCGGGGTGGTGCTCCTGGAGCTGCTCACCAGGAGGAAGGCGTTGAGCTTCGAGAGGCCAGAGGAGGAGCGGTGCTTGGCGGCGGCCTTTGCGAAGGCAATGGTGAAGGGGCGGCTGATGGAGGTGGTGGATGAGCAACTGCTGGTGACGGGGGGAAGAGAAGCAGAGTACGTGATCAGGGACGTGGCAGAGCTGGCGAGGTGTTGCTTGAGGATGACGAGGGAGGAGAGGCCGGCGATGAGGGAGGTGGCAGAAGCGTTGCAGAGGTTGAGGAGGTGGAGAGAACATACGTGGAGGCGTCTTGATCTGGAGGAGGAGGAAGAGAGTTTACTTGGAAGAAATTGATGAAGAAGATGATGACGCACATCAAGAACAAACAGGACAAAATTACTATCAATAACAGCTCTTCACCTCAATTTTGACTTTCCCATCCGTACTTAGATCCCCAACTACGACATATTTATAAAATTTTCTTCAAATAAAACACAAATCCTGGATGCTGACTTCTAGATCGTCCACTGCGAGCGCTTCCCGATTTATCCTAGCGGTCGGTGGAAAACTTCCATGAGGCCGGACCGGTCGCCCGAGGTTGGTTGAAAAAACCTCGTTAATTTTTTTTTTCACCTCAGTTTTGAGCAGATAAAGGAAATGTAACATTATAGACTAATGCAAGATATGCATTAAGTATTTAGTCCAGCGATAAAGATAATATATTTAGGTTGTATTTGATTAAAAATAATATAATCTAGTTTATAATGTAATTAAGTTGTAATGTAATCTAGATTATATATTGATGTTATAATCTACAACACCTTTACTAATTTTTGTAATACAGATTACATTATATTATAATTTTAAAACTGTACTAAATAAAATAATCAATCTTATAACAATGTTGATTACCCAAATCAAACGTAGCCTTAGTATTTTTCTGTAAGAAGGATATATATACATACATATGAACTTCGGATTACGATATTGACAAAAAGAATGATTTGTTTAGAGAAAGTTACATTCAGGCTGCACAAATAGAGATAAAATAGAGACGACGCATATGTTTTTATACCAGAATATATATGAATTTTGTTGCATTGTTATGTTGGCCTTCAAACTGAATCACGTCCTCACTTTTAAGTCACTGGAAGAAATGGCATCAATCATCATCCTGGAACTCTCTATTGGAAAAACAAGAGAAACAAATATTTCAGAGTTACTGACTCAAATTTGGTAAGCAGAAGTTTAGAGGCAAGTATCTATAATTCAAAACCGATAAATGAAATAAATTGTGAATTTCATTTAGCGCCTAAGCAAATTGTTTTGTTAGGCTCACAAATTTTGGAAATCCTTAAATAACAATAAACTTTACTGGTATTGGTAACTAAATGTTAATAACAACAATAACTTGTTCGGGCATCAGAACCTTCTAATCAGAGAGTTGCTGATCAATACTGTCAACATTGTTCCTTCCTAATTGACAACCTGGGAGCATGCGGAGGCATACTCACACTGACCATATGTGTCTGAATTTGAATATCCATGTTGCTTAAATATTTTATCAACTGAAGATTTTTTTTCAGTTCTACAAGTGGACTAATAAGATACGACTTGGAGTTCTCTTGAATAATATGCATAGGGAATTGTTCATCTGCAATTGCCAATTTACTAGTTACATTGTTTTTCTTGAACTCTTGGTCATCTGTTGGTTGGATGTGTATAAATGAGCACATAATAGCAATAACACAATGTGCTGTCAAAGACTCTAGGAATCAAGTGTCATTTTCACCTAGTGCTTTTAGCAACAGGATGATAATATCCAAATGATATTGCAGCTTATGATGATGATTAAAGGAATACCTTCGATCAAGATATCGCGGTTGGATTCCAGTGCCTTGACAAGTAGTGCAGGTTATGGTACCAGCACCATCACAGTTGATGCACTGTGAGATTTCATTTTCACCTCCTAGCACCACAGTGATCTTGCCTTTTCCAGTGCAAAATCTGCATTGTTCTGAAAGAAACCAATTCCAGCTCAACTGAAGTATGGATGCATTTATTGAACACCTAATTCACATGGATGTGGGGTTTGTGAGCATCAACTAAACAACCAAAAAAACACTACTTTGATGAAGTGAATCCTAGCCATTCCACTTCCAAGAAAACAAACTTGCCCATGAAACAAATATGTTCTTAAGCATTAAAATGAATGGCTATTCTTAAACAAACTCAATTATTGATGTACTTGAAATTGTATTTAGTGAAAGAGATTAGAGATCGTTGAGTTTAGAATTAATTTGTAAGGACCAAGTAACACCGGAGTGAATCACACTGTTAAGAAATGTTTAACTTACTAGAGTACTGGTTCAGACAAAAAAAAAATACAATTTTCTCGCAATGGTAGATCTAATGAGTTGGCAATTGAACATTGTGTAGCTTTAAAAGAAAAGGGTTATAACTGTCAGTAGCTTAGCAAGGAATCCATTCTTGCAGTGTCCTCTTTCAAACATTCTGTAGTGTGATCAGGATAACTGCATAATGAAATTTCACAAGCACTAAACAAAGATAACTTGCAGAACATCATTTTGTACATTCCTTTCCTACATTGTTTCTTAAATACCCAATCCTCCTTTGTTAGTTATGCAAGTTCATGATTCCATATAAAACACTTACGAACCATCCGCAACAATACCTTTTTATTTATACTTAAAAAACCAACATTAGCAATTTTTATCTGTAGTTTTCATTTCAGAAAAGCTTTTGTAACTGAGACGCTCTATTTATAGGATCATAGTCTTCTCCAAGGCCTTCAAAATTTCATCAACAGTATCACAATTGAGCATTTTGTGATGAATAAAATTGCAGAGTGCATTTGGAATTTTAAAATTTTCCAATTCTTCAATACTCAACAGAATTGTTTTGAAAATTTTCAACTTTCCTATTTACAGGATAGTAGTCTTCACTGAGGCTTTACAAGATTTGATACTCTTCAATGAAGTTCATCATCCATACAAAATTCTTGTGAACCATAAACACCAATCAGCTAAGAACCTCACTCTAAGTGCTAGAGAATAGACTTTACATGGCATTTATGTCTTATGGAAATGCATGAATGATGCATATGGAACTTCTTAAAATTTCTTATTATTCAATCTTGAACGTAACTGTTTTGAAAAACAAAATTGACTTAGCTGTCACTCCAAAACCATAAGATGAATAAAAGAGCATAAATTGAACCAGAAAAACAGATAACCGACTGCATATATTTTTTCTTAGTCTTGACCACAAGGTGGAATCAACTCCCAAGCCAATCTAGCTCGCTTACTACCACCATACCAATCCAAAAACTACGATTACAATGAAAGAAATTGTGAAAGATGGTGTTCAGTACTTACGAGCGCCGGATCCATTGCAAGGAAAACAAGGCTGGGAATTCTCCCGCTTAGCCTGCAAATCCAACAAAAATCTTCACCATCACAGCATCCCAACCCGATTGAATATCCACGACAAAACTTACAGCACTATCAATCTGAGACTCGTAGAACACGGGTATGCCAATCCCCACCGCAACACTCACAACCCCCACGGAGATCGCGACGAGCTGGAGCATAGAACAAACGCGTTACGACGGGCCATCGCCAGGGCCCCACATTTTGGAGATGAAACGGAAGAGGGGATTACCGTGTCCTGGTCCAGGTCGAAGGCTCGAATGCGGGGGTACGAGGCGGGAGGACGGTGGCGAATCGCCGGGGGATTAGGTGGGAAGGCGAGCCGGGGGTGGGCGGAGGGTGAGGCGCGGAAGGAAGGGCAGAGGGCGGCAACGACGGACGTTGCCAAAGCCATTGCGAGCGACGGTGGCGATCGACTGCCGTCGGCCGCCGCAGTGGCCCTTTTCTGGATCAGGGTTCGATCATCTCCGGCCACACGTTGAGGATCAGGACGACGACGCGTCAGCGTCTGATTGGATGTCCGATATCAATAGTTCGAATTAATTTAATATGTTTTTCGGATGTTTAATTATTAAATACCATTTAAACTGCCATTTATTTGAATAATAATTACACTTAAATGATCTCGTGGGCCCCTTTATTATCCTCTCTTCCCGCTTCGGCCGACAACTCTCTGTTTCCCTTCCATCTCATAACGCCGACATCTCACTCGACGAGTCAACTTCTCTTCTCCTCTCCCGTCGCTCGCTTCCTTCCGTAACGCTTCGATTTCATTAGGTTTCCCGTCGGCGAAGGATCGGATCTCGTACGACTTCCCAATCCGATCGGGTTGTTCTTCGATTGGATAGGTGGTTAGAGGAGAGGCGGAAGGCAGGGATGGGGCTGCTCTCTGGCTTGGTCATGGGGGCGATTGTCGGGATCGCGCTGATGGCCGGGTGGGCACGCATGATGAGGCGTCGCAGCTCTAAGCGCGTCTCCAAGGTGAGAATTTTGTTTGAGTGTAGTGTCTTTTTGGATCTGGAATTTCGACGGAAATTTGGTTCTTTTGATTGACATGAATGGCTCATGAGTCTTCTGTCTCTCTCATTCTAGTTGAATTGACATCGTCCGACCCCTTATGATTTGAGCCTGATGACATATAACACTAGGTCTTCCTTTTTGATTGAGAATCGTCTCGATTAAAGTTATTAACTACTAAATCAAATTACAAAATGCCAAATGTTATTAGCTTCTCTTCGAGAAGCCAACTACAGATGGTTTATCGTCCTGCATTCAAAATTAATTTCTATTTGCCAGTCTGAATGCTTCTTTATCCAGCCCTTCCACACACTTGTTGGAAGTTCCAGGAAAAGTGGGAGAGTTACCTGTCATTCCCTGTTCAACTATTGGTCAATGCTCTCCTTGTTCCCAACTGCTGCAAGGATTAATTATTTCATGACAAGATGGATGATCTTGCCGGCGAACGAGGTGGACCTTCGACTAGGTGACGAGGCGAGGTTGGTCGACGGAGGATGGTGACATGCGACACGCGGCTTGGTCAAGGGCTCCGGCTGGTAACTGGCTCCCCGACTAAAAAAATGACCATTAGCAACCCGTCAGGAAATGCTCCGGCAAGACCTTCCGACGGTTAAGTCAGAATCCAATTGAGAAAGGAACCAATGAAGAGAGTACTGTAGCCTGAATTCTTTTTCATACCTGCGCGTAAGGGATGGAGGGTCCTATATATAGCCGGGAGAGTTGACCAACTCTGTCTCCACTTTTGTCCTATGCGAGGACAAAAGTCAGTGAACAATGTCAGTCGGTCGATCGACGCCGCGCTTTCTGACACCAGCAGGTGGCACCGCAGTACGGCCTGGTGTTATCCACTGCGACTGTCAGAGACCGTATTGAGCCAGCGGGATTTCTACGATTCTTGACACGAGTGGTGTCAGGTCCGAGTCGGCGGACGCTGGCGCAGTCATCGTTTTCACACGCTAAGCGTCAGAAAGTCGGTACGAGTACTGATAAGAAAAACTGCCAGGAAGACGACACGCTGAGTCGCAGAACGCTCGGGTGTCTGTCGATCGACGTCCTCCTGGTCACACCCTCGGGCCCTCTCAAATGGAGTTTTCCCGCTCGGGGAGAGCAAAAAGGGCCCCTAAGTTGAGAAGAGCCAGTCGTCATTTGATCAGATCGGAGGACCCGGTCAGGAAGTATCCCGAGACATACCCCGACCGGGGATTCTCTGGGGTCGGGGCTACGACCAGAGGCTCGGGGTTCCTTCTGACCGGCCAGGGTGCGCCAACTTGATTATCCTGAAGGTCGCGTCCCCATGCCGGGTCCCAGCGCCACAGGTCACCTAGGGCCCTACTCATCGGGGCGGGCTCTGTGTCCGACCTGTCCTCCTAGTCTGCCGGACTGGCCAGACCGCGTCTCCGTCCACCAGGGCGGGATCAATGGAAATCCTAGCAAAACATTGTATTGGAATCAAATGACTCTAGGAGTTGGTGACTGAGTTTCAACAAGCGTCAAGTTAGAAACAATGCAGTCTAGAGTTTTTTTTATCATGATGGCTCTATGGTTTAGTCTGTTTGTTTTCAAGTTTTTATTTCACAGGAGAAATTGATTTGATATTCGTGTTTAGGTTAGCTAGTAATTGCAACAGGATGATATTCAAATTTTGGATTAATGCTTTTATTCTGTTGCTCACATTCACTTTCCTACAGGCTGCTGACATAAAACTTCTTGGGTCTCTAACAAGGGAAGACCTGAAGAAACTTTGTGGTGATAATTACCCTGAATGGATTTCATTTCCTGCATTTGAACAGGTTATTGCAACAAAATAATTGTCTTTATTCAGATTTTTTTCTGTAGTTATACACCTGAAATGTTAAAATGATGATCCTGGACGGATATCCTTGGAATATTGACATGATGCATAACATGGCTTATTAGTTGTTATTGTGGTCGAGGTGGAATGCTCTTTAACATAGACAATATAATATGGACAAAGTCTAGATAATCATTTAAGGCTCCTCATCAAGGATGAAGGAGTTTTGCTGCTTGATGTTGCGACTGGGACTCATCCATAGCTGAACAAACTACCAGGTTATTGTGTCGCTGCCTATCCTAGGTACAAATTATCTTGCTAGGAGTTGCACCTTATCCAAGCTCCCTATCCCAGAAACCACTACCTGCCCTTGTCAGTTCTACTCACAAAATTAGACCATTTGTATTTTTCTTCTCCTAATAGTTATTTCACTTTTTCAATGAGATAAAATAGAATTTTTTTATAGCCTTGAAGCATCCTAGGTAGTATGAAAATGTTTTTTCTCTCTACAGTATATGCATTTGATTGTTCTATTTTATTTGGTTCAGTTTTACACGAGTATCTTCAATAAATTTAGTTTACATTTCTTTTTTTTTTTGTTCAGGTGAAATGGCTAAACAAGATGTTGGGTAAATTGTGGCCTTATATTGCAGATGTAAGCTTAGTGATTTTTTTTTTGTTTAGAGCTCTACTTCTATTCTAACAATTTCTCCATTAATATATCTTTCATTCTATTTGTAAGAGTTATTCTGAGTCTGTGATTAGCAATACTGATAACCTCATTTCTTTTGGATGCTCTATTTTTTTAATGGTTGGTGGTTATGGTAATTTCAGCTATAAATACCATGCCGTGAAAAAGGAAATTAGTCATTCTTTGACAAATAGAATACACAATTGACTGTGGTCTGAATCTACAAATGTAAATTCGTGTTTCCTTTTGTAATTGACCGTGAACAGAGGCTGCTAATCTACTGCCATAGATTTTTTTTTCTTTATTTATGGTTTTTGATATTTTTAAGCTATTTTATTTTTATCCAACAGTATATATCTTTTGCTTTCTGGTTGCTAGTGTTTGAATTTGAATCAGCCAAATTCTACTTGCATGCTAACTTATAGGTTTTACATGGTCTTAGGCAGCAACACTGGTAATTAGGGAAACAGTTGAACCATTACTGGATGATTACCGCCCTACAGGAATAACTTCACTTAAGTTTAGCAAGCTATCTCTCGGGACAGTGCCACCTAAAATTGAAGGTTTGTTTAGGTTTCGTTTCAGTTTTAAATATCTGTATATTCTAATAAATTTATATATGCTTCCTTAATTGTTAAACAATGTAGTTTCATTTTGCAATCAAGTCTATATTTCTAATAATTTTCTATATTCTTCCTTAATTGTTAGAACAATGTTGTTACGTTGTGCTAATGTCCTGTTGCTTAAAATATAGCTCTTACTGTTACGTAGTGTTTGTTCTCACTAACAGTTTGTGAATTAATTTTACCATCTAGGGTTTTTGTTTTCACAGTGACATACTGATTAGTTGTCCCAAAATGGGAGGTATATATGACTGTTTTTCTTCTTATTTTCTTTAAACAAACTGAGTTAATGACTTGTACTTTTCTAATTGTTTCCATTAAGCTTTCTGGCTTAATTTACCTATTCGCAGTGAATCAAAACATATGCCTGTATGAATCTATTCTAATTGATCCCTAGTTTCCAACCTGAAAGCTTGCTGTTTTCTATGATTCTTTTTCATCTTGACTATCCTGATTTTTTATTCAGAAAAAGGATATTTCTAAAACAACATAATCCTGCACAGATTCGCTATTCAGCCTGAATTAAGATGTACTTGTAGTTGATGTATTTATCTTTTGCAAAGGTATCCGAGTTCAAAGTCTCAAGAAAAGTCAAATTATAATGGATATAGATTTCCGATGGGGTGGAGATTTAAGCATAATTCTTGCAGTTGAAGCACTTGTTGCTTCACTTCCTATTCAGGTTAATATTTGATTGTAATTTTCTCAGAATTTCTGTAGCCCTTGATTATCTTTGTGCCTTATGAGAGTTTATGTGCTGCTTCATTTTGCTGGTTGTAGTTAAAAGATCTCCAGGTCTTTACCATCATTCGTGTTATATTTCAACTTTCTGAAGAGATACCCTGCATTTCTGCTGTTGTTGTTGCACTTCTTGCTGAGGTATGTTTAAATATTATTTGCACAATTATGGTATATTGGTGGCTTCAGTTTATAGTTATTGTCTAAAACAACCTTAGCTATTATTCTAGACAACTATCAAATATGTTCAGGTTTGGGACTAATTTCGTCGCTAAACTTTGACAAATTCCCGGCAATGACTATTTAGTTATTAGTGTTTTAAATGATGATACGTGGCTTGGATTTTGGAGCACATATTTGAACTGTGATATGGCATCCCAAGTTTTGTACGTAAAATAGATAACAATCCTACTGTTATTTTCTTTTGTTTTAGAAGTCCTAATAAAATTGTTAGCATAGACTTGTATGAAAAAAAAATGGTGAAATTTTGATGTCTAAGTAGATAGTTGGCAGATTGAAAAGATATTCAAGCTGTGAAATGTGGTTAACTTGCACTATTCCTATTGTATTATGAAGGCATTTTCACCAGATATTGCTACTGCATGTTTGCATTTAACTGATGTACACAACTTTGAATATCAAGTTTATATTGACTTGAAACTTCCGCTTTCAGCCAAAGCCTAGAATAGATTATACATTGAAGGCTGTGGGAGGGAGCCTCACTGCAATTCCTGGCCTTTCAGACATGATTGATGTAATTATAATTCCATATCTTCTGTTAAGTAAACTTGGTATAAATTTTCTAATTATCAAAATAAATAATGAGGAAGCTCGTTCTCTATTTGATATGTAGGATACTGTAACTTCAATAGTCACTGACATGCTTGAATGGCCCCACAGAATTGTTGTTCCACTCGGTGGAGTAGATGTTGATGTTAGGTACTATCTCTGTTTTTATATGTTTATCATGTGTTTTTTTGGTTTGTACTTTGTAGTACATTTCGCTGAAAGCTATATTGGGTTTTTATGCTTGCCTTACCAAGTTATAGTGTGTACATCGTTTAATTGTTGTTTATCTCTCTTTGTAACCAATCTTCTCTGGTTGAGATTCTTTGTAGACTCATCTTGTTCCTGTCATATTTCGCTTCTCTTTGTTATCTTTCAGTTAGTTGAAATTCTATTAGCATCAAATTGTTTTAAAAAATCTGAATGTGATGATCACCAAAACTTCAATGCTATTTTCCACTTAAACTTCTAACTTGATCGTATGTTCTTATCCATCATATTTGTTCCTTAATACAACTAAATATTTGAGGTTTGCTACATAGATTAGTTACTGTAAGGATTTTTTTTCTTACTCCATTTAACTTAATCAACAACCTTTGTTTCTATCTAATCCTTAGCTAAAGTCAAAACCAACAAAAAAAAGAATCTTTAGTAATTACTCTCCCCAATTAAAATTGTTATCTAAATTTGGATAACCATGTGTGTCATGTCATATTTTTTGTGCACTTTCAATTTCAGGAATGACATTCAACTAGATCTATACCTTTTATCCTAGAGGTACATTCAGAGAAAAAAATAAACTTCGTTTTATCTTCTAATCAACCAGAAATTAATAAACTAGTAGTGCTGTAGGTTTTGTGTACTCTTCTGATGAACTGATATGTTTATGATGTTGTGCAGCGAGCTAGAGCTTAAACCACAGGGAAAACTCACAGTAACAGTTGTCAGAGCAAATAGTCTAAAGAATCAAGAATTAGTGGGAAAATCTGATCCATATGTGGTTTTATATGTTCGCCCAGTATTCAAAGTTAAAACAAAGGTAGTCGACGACAATCTCAGCCCTGTATGGAATGAAACATTTGAACTGCTTGCTGAAGACAAGGAAACACAATCTATTATTTTTGAGGTACATTTTATATCTAACTCCTTCAAATACATGGTAGTTCTTATCTCATACTACATTAATGTAAAGCAAAGATGGGAGTAGAGAGTATATCTGGATGAACAGGCAAAGGTTCAGTTTCTTGTGATGCATAATGCTTTACTAGGTATTTTATTATTATGCCAATGAATACAATTCCATTGACATTCTATATATATTTATATCTCAGTCCACTGCCATTCTGTCCACTTGACAAGGCTTGATAACCTCTTCCAAGTCTATATATTAATGCACAATAAATGTAAAGAGTTTCCAAATTGCAATCACATTACCATATATATTATTTGCTTGTCCATCTTTTATCACAAGTGTTAAAGATGCAGTTGTCATGCCACCTTTAGTTCGTTCCTGTTATTACTGCATTTGATAAAGTAAAACAAGAGTGTTGTTGGTGACTGGCAGAGTTAAGTTGCAATGCTACACATGAAACTTGTCTCTCTTTTTTCTTCTTCTTTTGCAACACCAACGTGTTGACCTGTGGAGAAACCAAGATTTTATGCTCAAAGGGGCACCAAGTCTTGAAGGGAGAGAGAGACAATCATGGTCAAGTGGTTTTTTTTTTTTTGGTAATCCAGTATTCAGCTCTTACAATCCTACTAGAGGTGACCGTCCCGGCCTTATGAAAGTTTTCACGGCTATCAGGTAAATCGGGAAGCATAGATGGTCCTAACGGACGACCCAGAGTTACAAATTTTTCAAACTCCCTAGGTGTAATGTGCCTTGGGTGAAATTTGAACTCTCGTTGCCTAGGGAGCCCATCCCATCTCTTGCCATCCCACCATAGTCCCGAAGGGCTGGTCAAGCGGTTATTGTTCAAGGAGGAAGAGGAGAGATTACTAATCGATAATGGCAAAGGGGATCATCAATCCAGATTCATGTTGTCAGTGCATGAGAGGCGGGGTTGGTCACAAAAAGGGGCTGGAGAGGGATATCTACAATTGGGCGAGGAGCAGTGTTTTAAATTAGACTGAACTTGCCTACATAAAGAGTAAAATTGTTTGTTTTATATAGAACTAAGTTTAAAATGCTGTTGCAAATGCAAATTATATAGAATCATGTTGTAATAGTTGGAACGATCAAGAATGAAGTATCAGTCCTTGGCTTCGAATTTCATATGCTCCTCCTTGTAAATTTTGGTAGGAAGACACCTGCATTTTGCAAGGGCACTCTCACACTATGATATGGTGTGTGTCCTATAGCGCCTACATGTAATTCTGCACTTCATCTTAGCTGTCGATTTTATTCTTGGGTTGTCAGCACCATGATTTACTGAGAGGACTGTCCAGCAAGTTCCTGTATAGCAAACATTGTTGTATCATATAAATAGGAAAAATGATTAACAATTAACTTATGGTTAACACTTTATTTTGTCCTTGTAATGACTACAAATGCTCGTTGCTTTCTACACACATGCTTGATAGATGCCTTGTTTTGCCAAAGATAACTTCCTTCTTCACTAAAGTTTGCTTCTTGATTTTCCAGGTTTACGATGAAGATAATCTTCAACAAGACAAGAAAATGGGTGTCGCAAAGTTAGGCTTGCAAGAATTGGAACCTGATGTCACAAAAGAAATTGAACTAAACTTGCTTGCATCACTAGATACACTAAAGGTCAAGGATAAGAAGGACAGAGGGAGTCTCACCATAAAGGTCAGTATAGTTCGAGATGGGCCTCTATTTCTTGCTTTCTGTGGGTGTCTGAGATCAATTCATATGCTTGCTTCAATCTACAACGATTACTAATACTCGTGGGAAGCTTTATAGTTCTAATTGGGATTTTATTTGTTTACATGCTTTGAACTACTAGTCGTGCTCGACAACTTACTTGGTCAGATCTAATTATAGGCACGATGAAATGTTGAAAAATTCTACTCGTCTGAGTGTAACTACTGTTGGACCTTACATACTATTATTGATTAGAGATGATTTTAAGCTATGAGTAGGATTTGGAACGACATCAAACACTAAGTGTAACTATTACACAATAACTTAGTTCATCTAAAATGAGTCGCTAGCTAGTCTGCTGAAGTTCCCATATCTTCCATCAGGTACTGTACCATCCATTCACGAAGGAGGAGCAGCTTGCGGCGATGGAAGAAGAAAAGAGGATTTTGGAGGAGAGGAAGAGAATGAAGGAGGCTGGGCTCATCGGAAGCACGATGGATGCACTCGGCGGCGCAGCTTCCCTGGTCGGTTCGGGGGTCGGGCTGGTCGGCACCGGCATCGGAGCGGGTGCCGGTCTAGTTGGATCCGGCCTCGGTGCAGGCGTCGGTCTGGTCGGCTCCGGCCTCGGTGCTGGCGTCGGGTTGGTCGGCAGTGGTCTCGGCGCCGTGGGCAGAGCCGGGAAGTTCATGGGCAAGAATGTGACGAGCCCGTTCAGCAGCTCCAAGAAGAACGGCAACCCTGATACGACTGCAAGTTGAAACCTCAAATTTCTTCACGGATGCCTGCAGTCGATGCATATGCCTGTGTGTGTTTTACCACGAAATCATGCGATATGTAAACAGTGTGATATGTGCAGATGTTCGATTCGGTTTCTTCTCCGTATGAATGATTCGTACGTAGCTGCATGTTGAGAGTCGAAGATTTCATCTTCGTTCTTCGTTGAAATATTACAAAGTAATGTAGTTGTCCCGTAATTATTGTAGCAAAAATGATACACTTGGCCACTTGGGCGTTCTCCTAATATTCCTTTCTAATTTATATTAATAAATTATAATGGAAATTTATAGTCGACGGTATTTATCAAAAGTAGGTCAATTTCTAAAAGCGCGAGATTAGAAAATTTCCAATCCGATCAATACCATGTGGGTTACGGATTAGTCCATTAAAAAAAAATAAAAATACATATATAATTTTTTTACAATTCATTGACTGATCCTTTTATAAATAATTTTCTTGAAAATTCATTAGTAAAATTATTAAATCTTGATTTCACTTTCATTAAAAAAAAAGAAAAATAATACCAGCGAAAATTTTTAACAAGAAATCTAATAGGAATAACGTGACACTTCAATTACAGAGACCTTTCATAGGTTCACCATTCTCTCAGAGTATAATTTAATTCGGAACGACAGCCTTCGACCACCGTCGATATCCAGGCGACAATCAAATATATATACAAAAAAAAACCACATCATTCCAATTAAAATTCATAGTAAAAATTTCTATTGTGTATCATTACTCTCTAAAAAAAACCCGTATGTCACTATAATTCATAATCGATAATCTATTTTTTTCAAAAAAAAAATCCCTTGGCAACCCGAGCCAATACCGCCTCGCCTGAACCTAAAACCTGGACGAGCTGATCCATTTAAGCTTACTTTTAAATGAATTATAAAATTTTAATTCAATCCATTAGTTGACAAACCAACTAAGCCCTACTATAAAGAATAAATTGATTACAAATATATATTTTAAAAAAAAAATCTCAAAACATAAATAAAAGTCGAAAAGTGATAGAAAAAATTCCATAAATATTCTTACCATAGAATGTAACTTTTAATTCGAAATAAAAGTAAGACTATTATTCCTAAGCAAAAATTAATATGGCAACCTCTACTAGTCTTCTAGTACACAAGCCTTGAACAGAAGGCAATGGCTTCATGTTGCTCAAAGAATTATCACCGTTATCTACAACGTATTCTACCATTGTGCAACTAATTTCCCAAATGGCCTGTAGAAAATTACAAAAAAAAACAGAAAAGAAAACATTGAAAATTGAGTATCAAATTAGTTAGGTGACCGAGGCTACGGATCTATGTAGGGAAGTTACGGCTCTTGATTTCTTCATCGACGATATGCGTCAGTTCTTGATTGGATTTGTTCGATCGATCATTGCCTAGTACTGTCTGTAGAGCGCACAGCTCCTCCATGGTAGCTTTCTTGAAGAGGCCTCGGATGGATACAAACGAAGTGGTCTGCAATGGGTCTTCTCCCATGCCTCGAGATCTTTTAGTAGGTCTCTGTTCCTGAGAGTTCGCGGAGTTTGCCCGAGTGTCTGCTGCGGGAGGCTTCGGTCTAGATCTCCAGTACTCCGCGCAGACAAAGTCCTGATCAAGCGCCTGAATTGCCTGCAATACAAAAATCGATGTTAAGTCGAAAGGCATTGATGCGTACCGGCTTGAAAAAATAACAGGGATGGTGACTACTTGAGGATCATTTTGAGTCAGCATAGAGCAAGAAATATGTTACTTTTGCTGATACAGATCATTACATATGCTTCAAGATAAGTATTGGAAATTGATTGAGAAGTACAGTAATGTAGGGAGTTAGGTTGGGCCTACAATCAGCGTTAAACTTGTCTAAACCTCTATGAATATGAATTTTCATCCTATTTTTCAATTGCAGGGAAAGATTCATGTAGCTGGTCTTAAATGATTTTGAAAATCATAACTTGATGATGATGGTGGGGTACGATTCTAATTTTCCAACTAATTCACATGAAAACAAACTTGTTGACAAGCTAATGACTGGCCCAAAGAGTAGGTATTACCAAGTTGGATCATTACATTGCCCTCGGATATGCAAGGAAGGAAGGAAGAAGGAATATGAAAGCGACAGTGATGGTATCAGTTAAACTTAATTGAAGGATATTCATTAGAAATTATTATTGAGTGTATCGGAAAGAAAAGAAATTTGGCAGTGATATTAAAATAACCACACCTGAAGGATTTTTGGTGATGATAAACCAAACATTTCAAGACCATCAAGAGATCCTGGAGGCTGCAAGGGTGGAAGGTTTTGCCTTCCCGTACCACGGTGCTGCCTAATTTGATCATTCACCTTTTCTTTCACCATGTCCCAGCATTTTGTGGCAGAAACATGGATGAATACTTCACTTGGACATTGTTCGACTACAACCTGAATATCAAAGGAAGAAACAAAGTATTATATGTAATTGCAACATTATGAAATGACACTTCTCGTATAATAATGAGGGGAATAACATAGGCGTAATGCCACCCAACTCATGACCAGGGAGCATATGAGTGTATTCATTTTAAGTTGTAGCTATTATGGAAGAATAGTAAATTGCAAACAATCCTTCTTTTATATCTGCAAATACATCAATTTGTTTAATTGAGAAGACAATAAGTCTAAAATAAACAAGAAAATGCATCAACAGCATTTTAACTGAAGACCCAAGCACACTTCTTTGAGGTTCAATAAACACTTGAAGCATGAAGAAGAACTAAAAGGCTTACTCACCATAAATAAAGGCCCAAGCAATCCAGCATCCAGAATCTCAGATATGTAGTAGCACATCTGTGTTGGATCTAGAACACTGAAGTACCTAACCCGACTTCTGTATCCTGTAATAAAAATGGGATCGTAAGCAACTGTTGAAGGGAGAAAATAGCAACTAATGAAAGAGTGTGAAATTATAGAAATCTCTGCAAAATAAGGCTCAGAGCCCTTACGCCATAAACTGAGGCCCCAAAAACACCTCATTAAAAGGAAAAAAAAAGTGATAGGAGTAATTGAATGTACTTACAAAAAACAAAAACATACGACAGTATCTGTATTTCTAATAGTAAATACACTTATAAAATCATAAAGCCAACCAACCTATGATAGAATAACTAATTGTACATTTACAAACATAAAGCTACTGAAACGATGATAGAACAACTGTGAAAATAACAAAAGGACAAACCTAGAAAACCTTGCATTCTAATAAGGAACATAGTGTTCACGCTTTGAATCCATCAGTTTAAAGTCATCAAACCACAGTTATGAAAATGGCGAAGATTAGGACTTGATGAGTCGTGTCTCACTGTGCCTTTGATAACAGAGCAAAAAGGGAATTTCTAGAGATTGTTCAGGCAACTTTTTGGCTTAATTATAATACTTCATATGTATTATTATTTTGGCATGCTAATTATAGATTATAGTAGTTATATGGCTTTAACCACTATGTGTGGCTTGCCATTCTATATCAAATCCGGAATAATGTTTAAGAGGGGGAAATAATTCTGGCCAATTGGGCCAACCCTTAGCAGAGATAATAAATCACAAAAGAAAGGCATACAACAACAACCAAGCCTTGTTCCACAAAAGAAAGACATGGAGCAATAAAAATATGAAATCATAATATGAAAAAGCAAGTAAAAAATATTTCAAATGGGATTATTTCCTGAGATACCTCGACTATAAGCAAATATACCTTTGGGGAATATGGCCTGACTAGTGGACCATAATTTTCCAGAAAGCACAACGCCATATTCCAACACCTCAACGTTGCAATTAACTCGCCGAACCACCTTGGCTATGCGAGGGCCCTTTTGTTGCAGGTAGTATTTATCGATACTATTTTGTGGATATGAAGCTGAGCTTGTTGCGATTGGATTTCTTCTGTCTACCCAATTATTCTCTGGACTTGATTCAATTTTCACTTTACTTTCAAATATTTGCACATCACCTCCTGAAGGTTGATGGTTTTGGAGAAATTTTGAAGAATCACCTCCATTTGTTTCTTTTAAATATGAAGGATCTGTCAATGGGCTTGTGATGATGCCGTTAACAGATTTAGGGCATTCAGATGCCTTGCCAAAGGGCACCGTCAACAATTGTTGATCCAGTACATCGGACGAATACTTAGTGAAAGTTACCTTTTGTTGCATCTTGATATCAGGCTCTATAGAGCTTAAATTCCTATTGCTTGATGTCGCCGTAACAGGTAGCATGTGGATCTCTTTTTCACTCAGTAGTGATGCATTTGTCTGAGGGGTGATAAGATCTTGATCCTTGTGAGAACTGCAGGATGTCACCTTATCTTCACAATTCAACAACCTAGACAATGATTCAGAGCAAACAGATGATGCTTCCTCAATTTTATTTGTGAATGATTTCTTTGCATCTTTAACTTCATCATTGGCTACTGGTGCAACCCCTCCACCAGATAAATAACAGGTTTTTTGTTCAGTGTTTCCAAGTACTGAAACGCTTGTACTTTTTATCTCTATTATTTCACTAGAATTGGTTTGCAAAACAACATGGTTTAAAGTGCTATTGGAAGAATGTTGAGATTCTGAAGAGACCACCAAAGTGGAATGTGAATATCCATTTGCTCTGGGATTTAGACCACTCAAAATGATGTTTTGATCTGTTACAACTGACAGATATTTTAAAGCGTCATCAGCATGTTCACCAGTTGACTTATCCATGTCATGAGTTTTTCTTTTTCTCGCTTCTATTCCTTCAAAAGTTTGCAGCTTTGATGCGTCACAGTCTTTATTTGAACTGCACCTTGCATTGACAGTCATTTTTTGATTAGCCATTGTGTTATCCTTGTGCGTTGTTCCTTCTTTACAAGCTGGAAGAACTTGTTTGCACTCTTGTGCTTTCTCTTTAGTAACATGAGAGCTTAAACTTAAACCAAGATCAATAAGGCCCCATCTATGAATTGCACTCAACTTCCCAGCTAAAGCATCTAGTAAGACATTCAAGTCGCTGATCTCATAGCGGAACAAAAATGACCTTGTTGTCAAAGCACATGAGCAAAGCTGTTTTGCGTGAACAAGACACGCATATTTGTCTGGTGAACATTCACATTTGGTAGCTGAGATGTATAAGTCATAGTGACAAATGAAACATTCCCTTTCACAGTCAGTATCAAAGTTAGAGTCCATTTTTCCTGACTGGGTAGAACAAAGATTCTCTCTTCTTGCTCGCTCCATATCAATTCGTTCCTAAACAAGAAAGATGTCAGTTTCTAAATGTTTTATGGAAGACTACATGGGAAATTAGGGAGAAATAAATCACCTTGAGTGCCTTCACCAGTGTGCTTCCAGGTCCACAGAGATTTTTCCATCTTAAATTATCTGGAGTGTTTTTCCTCAGGAATAGAATATTCCATTGTGCTCTAATGGCTTCTCTTGCAGCTCCCAGCAACAATTTGTCATGCGATATGGATATCCTGCGTCCCTGTTCGCGGTAAAGCTCCACAGCATGCTGTCCATGGAGCAGCCAATCAACAGGAGCCACATTTACAGCCTCCGCACAGTTGAATCCAGAATTAAAACCAGAATGATATGCCCGTGGGAACGTGAGAACAAATTCTCCTTCATTTTGAACACAACGATATACAGGTACACCTTCCAACCGTAAAAGAGAAGGTGAAAATTGCGTCACCTGTTAAAAGAAGGATTAGTTAAAAGAGATATTCTAGCACAGAAACCAGATGTTTAAAAGATTTTCAAGTTTTAATTTCATTAACCGATACATTTTAAATAAAACATGCTTATAACAGTGCATAAAAAAGGAACAAATATTATTGTAATAGGATTATAATAACCAAACATATACATACAAGATTGTGCAGCAAGTCCGGTTGTTCTTCAAACAAATCTGGCAGATTTTTTTTCATAGCTTCCTCTAATTTTAAGGCATCTTTCCCTGCGACTCCATACCATATTTTTGGTGCACCCCAGTGCATATAGTTTAATGAGTATAGATGATGATCTTCCACATGCTGTTAACAAAAGAAACATCAATTAGCTACAAGTTGAAAGTAAAGAATTATGCACTTGCAATGTGCAAGTTTTTAGATGCCAAATTCTAAGGCAGCCTCATGCCCATGTAAGCTATGGATTTGCTGAGTGTGTGATCTGAGAAATACCATCTTACCCAACAAAAGGAGGAAAAGCACATTCCAACGTACAACCATGGCACTAGAACACCAGAAATGTCTCCACTTTCGAACGATAAAACAGAGCCTGGAAGCCGAGGGAAGTTATTCAAATTCCATCCAGAACTCATATAATGATCCTCTAGCGCTGATGCCTTCGCAGAGGATAACTCTTTGGGAAAGCCACTACTGAAAACCCCAGTGTCAACATCAGCACCATAAAGAACCTAAACAGCCAAAGTCAGCATATGAGTTAAGAGTTCTACCTGGCTGCAGGTTCTGGTCAAAACCAATATATGAATAAAGTTTCTAATATTAAGGTATGGAAGCAACAAAGGGTTTAAGGAAAGATGAAAGTGGATACAGCACATCAAAGTTGTGAAGCCAAATTATGAAATAAATCAACAGATGAAAACACATAGTGATTATGTATGTCTGCATAGGAAATGTGGAGGCACCTCAATCTCTTCTGTTGGTCTTTCCACTATCCGCCAATATTCACCTTCGATATCTTCAACAGAAGGTTCCTGCCAGCAAGACCCTAAAACACATTCTGCACTTCTGCTAAAATATTGTCTCTTGAACTCATCTGCATACGTCTCAAATGCTTCCAGAGTGAAATCTGGACCAGGTACAAATCCAAACCTCTCAACATTGTTACAGTAATTAGATTCTGCCTTATCTTCTTCATTGGTATTCTCTGTTTTAAGGGTCTTTCTTCTTCCCCTCATAAAGATATGACTTCTGCCCATCTTCTTTGATGTAAGGCGGTTTTGAAGCTTATCTACCTGTTGGATTCGGGTAGCAAATTTTGAACTTCCCCATATATGCTTCTGCTTGAGAAGGCATGTGGGATTCCAAGATGAGGGCGGAACTATTCGACATATTCCATACTGCTCTGCGCTTTGGCGTATAGTAGCAATATATTTGATAGTATCTTTAAACTCCTGTTCAAAAACCAAAATTATTCATTAGCACCAAAAGAAGGTACAAGTTCAAATTTAGAGCAATCTTTTCAGATAGCACTATAAATTAAAATAACCTCTTCAGTAGGATAAAATACAGGAGCTGCGTCAAGAACAGGCTTGCGAGCATCTTGTGGCTTCCATCTTGCATTAACCTATTAAAGCACTCTGACAGTCATTTTGTAAACTAGAAACAAAAACTTTGTAAGTAATGTCTGCAAAGTTATTGATGGAATTTCACAACCTTCTGACAATTTTCACATTCGGCACATCCTCGAAAAACACCTTTAGGTAGACGGCGAGTTGAAGAGATGGCCTACAAGAGAAACAAAGTAGGTGATTAAGAATGGCCACATGCATCATAATAGCAAGGCTCCAACAAAATTAATCTCTTAGAACAAAGTATGATGCTCAACAAGAGATCCTAACTAAAAGCTCATCATCTCCAAGACTTTTGTGAAGGTCATCATCTAAGTCTACTAACCTGTTCAAAAGGCTCATAGTCAGACTCTTCATCTGAACTAGTATCAAACTGGCGATAATTTATAGATGGTCTTTCTCGAAGAGACTTCCTTGATTTCTCTTCTTTTGTGGTGCATTGTACAGATTCAAGAGCATTTCTAGAATTTTTAATGTCTTGGGAGATCTGCAAGGTGACACTTGATTTGTCATCTCTCATGATATATTGCAACGCTTCAGATGAATTTGCCGGAGCCTTAAGATCCTGGGCATTATGCATGTTCAATAATGCGATTGGTGCAAAACCTGGTGGAAATTGTGACATTCCATCCAGATCGTCTTTAACAAGGGTCCCAATGCAGTCTGCTCCCATACTCTGTTACAGACAGACAGCACAATGAACTCATGATATCACCATATAGAATGTTTCAGATCACTTCATATGTACTTCAGTAATAACCTTAACCATTAGGCAGGTAATTTCTGGAATCTGATGATCATGGAATGACTATGCAAGCAAACACTATAATTCATCCATGATTCGTTGTAATGAGATTGTGTCAAATCACTTCATACACAATTACACTTCACTAATAAACCTACCCGTTAGGATAATGACTTCTGAACTCTGATGACCAAAGGAGTGACTATGCATGCAAACATTATAATCTATCCATGATTCGATGTAATGAATATTTAAAAGGCACAACCATCATAAAGCATGCATTTCAATGAAAACCAGAGTTTAATTATTACACAACCTGAAAATTTAATCATATAGTTAGCTCATATTGAATTACTAAATCGACTTGTGTTGTTAGTCATCAAATTCGTAACAAGACAGATATCAGCATTCATGAATATGTTTATGGTGTAATTTCTAACAATTTACTACTAGATATATGTACTCAACGTCACAAAGGTAAGATCAAGATTACAATTATTTCAAAAGAAACATGCCTTGCTCTCTATCTAATATATGCCAGAATTTAGATAGTCGCAAGTGATTTGCAAAGAATCATGGATGTTACTTCTAGATGTGTCTCAATGTAAAACCTCGTCAAACAACAAAGCATCAAAAATGAAATGTCATGAACCTCTAGGCAAAAGCCAAACTGCATCTAAACTTTGGCAGGTCAACAGAGAGTTCCTACAAGAGACTTGTGAATCTTAGGTTAATATTTCTAAGCTCGCATCTAAAATTCAACATTTAAACTGCTGATTGTTGGTTGATGCAATAGCCAATTACTTCTGTTAAAAAACCACAATATTTTTTGAGCTAGAATTGATGAAAGTTCATCAAAATTCAAGCTCACAATCTTCAGAATAACTAACTCCAGACTCGTATCTCAAAATCAAAAGGATTCATTAAGACAACACAAAAAGAACCTGTCAAAAACAGAAATCAGCATGCATACATTGACAAATAACAACATTATACAAGAAAATTGCCAACAGAAACTACATGGACTGACCATTTACAGGTAGATCAACACACAAATCCTCGAGTAAACAGCGTCGATCTTCTACTGGAGGTCAGCTGTTGAATTCCAAGTCAACTTGCAGGAGCACAAGAAGGCAAAAAGGTGAGGAACCCAAGAACCCTAGCAAATCTGGATCTTGGTGATGGATAACCCTAACCCTAACCACCACCAGGAGACAAACCCTTTACCAAAAGATCCATATCCCTCCTGCAGCTTGATTAAAAAAAAAATCAAGAACTCAAAGGATTGGGGTTTTGCACGTTGAATCCGACCAGATCGACCTTGGAGGAACGAAATCAAGAAGATTGGGGGGCAAAACTACAGGAATCAAGCGAAGGCCGGCAGGTGAAAAATTAGGCAATTTGTGAGATCCCCAAATTGGGGGGTGGGGAGGAAATCCCTAAATCTGAGATTTTTTTCATTTTGTTCTTGAGTATTAATGATGCGATTACAAGACGATTCAAGAAAGGAAAGATGACCAATGCGGTAGAACTTGGCAAGGGATCATCATCAACAACAACAACAACATGATCATCATCTACTTGCTTGTTTGATCTTGAACAGCAGAACAGGTGACGATAAAGGTAGATTGGTTGGGTACAATAAATAATTGCAAAAATATTATCGTAGGTATTAAAATAATTAATAGCGGGCCTGGATAAAGGTTGGTTTAATCTAAGCCGTCCGTCCGAGGAGTTTGGGGCAGAGTTGTTGAGACATTATCTCCGTCCATCTAAATCATTTTTTACTTTTTTTTTTTCCCCTCTCTCTCCTATATATCACATTATAACCCAATTTATGAATCGTAAAAGTAAAATTTTAAATAACATAATCATCAATTATATATTAAATCTCAAATATTTTTTTAATTTAAATTTTTTAATACTTAATATTATAATTCAATATATATATATATATATATATATATATATATAAGATTTTATTCTGATACGGAGTGTCCACTGTGGACCCGTGCGGCCAGACTCGAGGAGCCTTCCGTTGCATGGAAAATGTCTCAATTTTTTTTTAATTTTTTAACAATGAAGGCGATATTGGAGGTGCTTTCACACTTTTTTTATTTTTTATAACAATTTTTTTTGTTTTTTTATGTTTTAGGTATATTATATGTATTTAAATTTAAAATTTTAAAATTTAAAAGTTAATTATAATAGACTTAAGTAAATAAAATTTTTTTTTTAGAGGTCAGTCTTTCCTCTTGAATTACAATTCTTGAAATACAATATTCAATATAAAAAAATTTAGATGATAATGATATATTATATGTATTTAAGATTTATGAGAGAAAATATTAATTTTTTTTAAAAAATAAAGCCTCAGATTTTTTTTTTAAAAAAATATTATAAATTTACTAAGCTACCGACAAATGCAATAGTGTACTAAGCTACCGGTCATACAAATCAAGTGAATATTAAGAAAATAGAATAAATTTACTAATTTTATGTGTGAAATTATTTTTGTTTTTTTAATAAAAATATTATAGATATTTGCCCAGTTTTAAAAAATTAATTAGTGGTTTTGTAAAAAAAAAATAATTTGGCTCCGCAATTCATGGCGTGTCATCGTTGACTCGCCTGAATTTCTCATCCGCTCTCCCTCCCGCTTTTCGCGCCACGACACCAACCGCCAACTGCCTTTTTCCTTGTACCAAAATAGCCATAAAAAAGAAGACAAATAAATTTAAGAGGAACGAAGGGGGGAAAAAACGAGAGAAAATACCTCGAGTTGATTTCCAGAAATCGAGTCGTCGATCATTTTGATTCCCTGGTCGGCAGGTGCGTTGACTGCATCAGCCAACATGGTCACCGGCGTCAAGTTTAAGAACCTCCTCCGGGGTCTCCATTACATATCTCAATTCCTTGGTGGGATTCATTGATGACTTAAGTTTCCCTCTTTCGACAATTATGAGACAAGTTTGTCGACCTCATTCATGCAGGGATAGAGGATGAGGAGGAAGAAGAAGAAGAGATGCAAATTGGCAACCCCACCGATGTTAAACACGTCGCGCACATCGGTTGCGACACTCAATCGATTAATAATTCTCCCAGTTGGGTGAGTTTAAATTTTATTTTGATTTTAATATTGGTTTTTTTTGTATATGTTTTTTGGAAGTTGTTTGAGAGCGTTTTATGGTGTTTCGCTTATCATGCGTCTTCCGATCTTGATCTGACGGACGTCTTTGATTGCCTCCGTCAGATGAGCGAGTTCCGATCGAACCCGCCCCCATCCAACACGGAGAACGCTTCCGCCGACGCCCCTTCAGGTTCGTTACTTCCCCATTTTTGACGTCGATCGAAGCCTCGACCGACCCTGACCTCGCTTTTCGGCTGCAGACCCCCACCCCGGTGGCGGGTCCAACACCCGCGACGAGGTGGCGCCTCCCCGGTCCTCGCGGAACGTGGAAAGCCCCAGCCGCGAAGGCTCCGTCCAGGGAACGCAAGGACACCAGTCGTCCGCCGGCACCGACAGCCCGTCGAGGGAGCCGTCGGATGGGACCAGAAAGGGGGCGCGGAAGCACCGTGGAGGCGCCGCTGCGGGCGAGGAGCATCTCCCAGCCGTTTCCAAGAAGCCACACCGCCGCAAGCCCAAGGGCTCCTCCTCATCCTCGGCCGCCGTCTCCTCCCCCCGGGCGAAGGCAGCCGCGGGATCGAACGGATCCGGATCCGAAGAGCAGATATCCGATTCCTCGAAGCCTGTGGCAGAGGGAGGCGAACCGAAATGAAGGATGCGATCGCAGCTTCGTGAAGAAGAAGAGTTTAAACAAGTGATCGAAATCTGAGGAGATAAAATTTGCAGAGAATTAAGGACATAATCGCAAGATTATGGAAGATACATTTGTCCGAATTAGAGGTGAAAATGCAAATTTGAAGGATATGTACGTATATATATAGTCATGTAAACGGCTAAACAAGAAAATTAAGGGAGATAGTAAATTGTTTGATTGATTATGAGATATATGGAAGATCACATGTGATTTATCTGATTTGTTTACCGCCCTAATTATAGTACGACAAAACCCTCAATTGAGGAATGAAGGTATAATGCTACAATTAGCATTCATTAAGAGATCATTAATATCAAAAGCAAGAGATATCAAATGAGGCCCAACCTCTTATTTAGTAATGATGAGGATCTTATCAATCAAGAAAGAAAGATTATCTTTTGCAGAAGGGTTCATCTTCAAGCATGTCAGGGTTTAGTGGGATTAAAAAGAAACAAAAGAAAGGAACTATGACTAGAGGCAGCACTTGCATAAATGCTAATTAACTACCATAAAGCTACTAAGCTATGGTTTTAAAAGAACAATGAGTTTTAGTATTGGCCAATTTGTATGATGCTCTCCCCGTGGATCTGCACCAAGATTGCCATAAACCAAGAATAGTGCAAAGCAAACTACCAAATAATGAAAAAGTCACATGTAAAAAATGAGCAAAAAATAACGATAAGATTGTCATTCATTGTGCTCCACCACCGTCAATGTATTGTCCAATGGAGGGATGGGGAGGAAAAGCAATCATTTCCCTTATCTAATACGATAGAATAATAAAAAAACTAAGAGAAAAAGAAAGGAGCAATTAATTTGGAAGTCCTTTGCCCGCTAAGTGTTAGCTAACATTCAAGTTTAGAACATTAAAAGTTTCCTACAAGGAATCATAAGCTAAGAGTTGTTTCTCGATAGCTTCTAACTTCTTTTCCCTAACTCATTTGTCCTCCAAGGAATCTGACCCTAATGTTGCTCTATGACAATGAACCGAACATCTTTTCTCAGCAAGTTCAAGTTTTTTTCCTGTAATACTAAACAATTGTCAAATAGCCATCATTGATCATCCCACACTACCATCATTTTTATTTGCACGCTCAAACCGTGCTTTCCAGTATTCTGGAGATTTTTTTTATATCCACGTAAAAGTGGCCTTTTAACTTGCCACTTCATGGCTTCACTCTTCTATAAATGCATAAGCCTGAAGGCAGTGAGTGTATCAGCTAAGTCAGTTAGACACCAAGTAGCTATCTCAAAGAATATGGCCATGGGAAGAGGCAGTTGCTATGCAGCCCTGCTACTATCCTTACTGTTAATTTTATGTTCACCCAGGCACTCTTTTGCTGCCACTCATGCTGTTGGAGAATCACAGGGCTGGGGTTTCTCATTGTCCTATGATAATTGGGCGAAGAGCAAGAGCTTTGCCGCTGGAGATACTCTCGGTATCTTCTATCTGTCTCTTTTTCACTATACGGATCGGGCCAAGTGTCCCTAAAACATCCAAGAGATCGGTAGTGTTATTAGGATGTTATTGTTTGAGAATTCTTCACTAAGCCTGCATAAGGTATAAATAGTGTGCATGCGCACATAAATACTGTGTTAAGAGAATTTATCATTAAGCCAGCAAGTCATCCTCTCTCCTTTGTTGTATATAAATACTATGCACATGTCTATATAAAAGTGTTCCTAACACATCTAGAGATTGGAAGCATTCCTTATATATTAGTGTTCGAGAGTTCATCACTAAGCCAGCAAGGTATATACCTCTCTCACTTTCATTATATATTGAGTACTATGCACATATCTATATCAAAATTTTCCTACAACATCTAGAGTTTGGTTATGTTCCTAGTATGTTATTGTTCAAGAACTCATTGCTTGGAGCCTAAGCCTACAAATTTAGAAGAAGGCTCTTTTAGTTTGAATGCTAATGATGAATTTTCCAAACTGGCAGTTTTCAACTACCAAGCTGGTCAGCATAATGTGGTGCCAGTGAGTGCGGCAGGTTACAGGAGCTGCACGGCGTCAGGAAAGGCAGCTGCCACGGGCAATGACAAGTTCTCTCTCAAGAAAGGGTATAACTATTTCATCTGCAGCCTCCCAGGTCACTGTGAAGCAGGCATGAAACTCCAAGTGGTTGCCAACTAAATGCCAAATCCTATGTCTGTAGTCAACAATGACTCAACTACATATAGTAACAACTAGCAATGGCCAACGGTTGCTCAGAGAAACAGTCACTCTGTTTGCTAGCTTAAATAATGACTGCAGTTCCTCCAAATGCAATGCTTCTAATTATTCCTCAAATGAAAGCTTCGATATCTAAATGATTGTCTTATAATTTTAAGGTGATCCTAAAATAACCAAGAAATAGAAGTGCCAATGAGCTTTTGCTTAAAATTAACATGCATCTAAAAATGACAGAACTGAATGAATAACAGATGATTTAGTAACTGTCATCAAAGTTTACAGCTAGTCTATTTAACAAAATGCACAACAGCAACAAATAACTTTTCATTAACAATTTTTAATATAAAAATATATTGCAGACAAATAGAATGCTGGGAGAGGTGTGTCATAGCATTGGCCTAAGAGGAATGGGCATCTCACGTGTGGGGTTGATCCTTATGCCTATTTTCAAGGTATAAATCAGAGAGCTCAATGATAATAAGTTAGGATGGAGCCTACTATATTGTGATTGTTAATTTCCCCAATTGTGATAAAATAGTATAAACTTAAGGACTGAATGAAAATTGATACAGAAGAAGAATAATTTCACCAAACTATACTACCCATCTACAGATGCTACACTCAAAGAGACTTTTAACAAGAATGTTGTTTGGTTAATGTTAGCATGCCTTCCAAGGTTAACTTTCAGAGTTAATTACCCATTAAGTCATCAACTGCTAATGGAGTGATTAGCATCCATCAATCCTAGTTTAAGAGGCAAAACTGGAACTTGGTGAAAACTTGGATGACTTAAGCTAGAACCAGTAGGAAACCATAAGGACAGCCATGAAAAAAAAACAGAAAAAGAAAATGGCATTGCTTTCTATTGCAAAAAATAGTAATTCCCATTTTGATACTTAAGTTGGCAGAGAAATTCCATAAAGTTTTGGATGGTGGAAATTTCTGAAGGAGATAAGTTAACTTCAACAGAATATCCTCCTTATGAAGTTGATATTCCAAATTAAAAATTGATATTCCAAATTAAACAAATCCAACGAAAAGTGTCAGCTTGTATCTTCTGGACTCTCAAGAGAGACTTAGATCGAAGAAAAAGGTGTTGAGACTGTAGAAGAGTACAAGACCATAACAAACTAGGTATACAACTCTAAATATTTAGCAGACATTTCTACAAGACAATCATAGACTAATTCTTCTGGTGCATACACATCTAATCACAATAAATACCTCCAGGAAGCAGGACGGTCTCTTGATATGACAAGAATTCTTGATCCACAATAATCAAAAGTAGGGCGAAAGTACAAATCTACAGGGCAGATTGTTTCCTTAGCATAAACTATATTCCCATGATCAGAGCACGAGGCTTGAGATTTTTCATCCCGCAAAGCATCAAAGACAAAAAGTCCCATCTCACCGATGCCCATCGCATTGTTGGCATTTCCCCATATTTGAGTTAATGAGGAATGGAGAAAATTAGAATTGAATTCTGGTAGTTGATATGATGTAATAAGCTTTCCTTTGCGCAAAGAGTAATGCTGCACTAGTGATTGTGGACAACCTTTATTGCACAATCTTTGTCCAGTGCTTCCAACATATATGGAGTCCCCACAAGAAAAGACTGAATACCCTATGCCTCCATGGTTAGATATTTTCATACCAAGCCCACATGGAATGCGAAAATCAAGCACATTAATACTCTCTTGACAGCAGAAGACACCATCATTACCCTCCACCTCAGATAAACTCACTCTGCAGTTATTCAAAAATTATCACAACAACAAGAAGCCGTCAATGGAAATAAACAGACTAAATATCAATCATGAATTCTGAAAGGACAGAATTTAGCAGGTTCTTTTACAAAAGATACGATGCACACCAGATATGGAGAGATATAACAAAAAACAATAAAAAATTTATGAGAGTCCCAGATCTCTTTAAGCTTATGCATCTATCTCAGGCTTAAAAAACACTTACACAGACCATGTGATAAAATATGTTTTCCCTTTCAAATGAATGTTAAAAAGAAGAGAAAATTACCTTCGCCGAACGCCAACACTGATCTCAGATTCAGTGTTGTTTACATGAAGGGAGTATATCTTTTTCCCACCACAGGAAATAGACAATAAAGGCAGCGGGTTAACAGCATTAACATCCCAAAGACTAATGGCTTCAGTTCCTGCTATGATAACCTTTCTTTTACTTCGCCATTGTAGAGGGCTTGAGTAGTCCATCCCAATCACAGGACTACTAGTCTCCCACTTCATTACTAAGTCCCCATCACGAATATCATAGGCATTGGCAATTTTTTGCCCACTAGCAGTGGAGATTAAGAGTGGACCACAAGGCTTGTACCACCACTGTTGCGGTCCAACAATCATCCCACATGAATTACTCTGCCTTAAGCCCATGTTACTTGTTGAAGCAGGAGTCATCCTAGATGAGATTTGGGATGGATAATTGTCTGTCAGCTCTCCAATACAAAATGATTTAACATCTCGTGTGTAATAATCCCATGAACAAAATCCAGAATCTGAAGCATTCCCAGCTGATGCTGCGACCACATATTTTCCTGGCAATCCATCTCCACCTGGCGCATGGATTAACCAACAATCGCCCCACAAATTATCTGACACTCCTGATGGTGGTTTGTATTCAGCCTTGAACTGAGACATAGAAAGGACAAGTAGATTAGTAGATACATAAAATACTAAGGAGCATCTCAGAAGCAAGTAGGTGGTTCACCCAGTGCTCCACCAAACAAAAAGACACACAGAAAAGATAAATTTAAGCATTAAGAAGATCAAAAGGCATTAAAAGTTCAACCGTTTACCTCGTAGTTGACTATGTCATAGTACGAACAGGATCCATCATAGTGAGCAAGAAGAACACCTCCTTCAGAAACAAACCATCCACAAGTCGAAGGCTTTTGTCCTATCTCACATAACAGTTCTTTTTGACGTTCCTCAGTTTGTTCATGCAACATAGCTGAAGGTTTTTTCTCTGTGCTATCAAATTCCTCCAGTTTTTCATCTGATGTGAGTTCAATTTCCCCCTTGGAAAGTTCACTGACCATCTTCTTTGAAACATGTTCAGCTGATGATGAGCTTTTGTCAGACCCAGATGCTTGTAATGACACATCCTTAGATGCTAAATTCACTGTGCGCTGGCAGTGCTCATCTTGCTCTAAATCATTATGACCTGAGTTATGACCTCCCAAAATGCCACATGATTTCCTGTTTTGTAGTAACTTATGATGAGGCAACTTTTTTGCTTCTGCCAAATCATAATTCAATTCTTCAACAGAATAAATTGGTCCGTTTGTTTGTTCAGTGTCACCTGAGATCTCATCGTTTTTTCCCAGGCCATTAGCTTGGACAACCTCAGTGAAACCCAATTGAGTTGTGGTATCACCAAATACATTAGCAATGACTTTCTCAATTCCACATATTTGGCTATGGATGTCTGACAGAATCAGCTTCACATCATTTGGTTTGTTGCTATCCAAGAGTTCCTTAGTCCACAAGATTTCAGATGCTATTTTTCGAACTTTCTCTTCCAACACTGACGGCTTCTCATGCAGCTTACTGGGGTACTTAGAAACAACATGAACTCCTTTAACACCATCATTTGCCTTATTAAAAACACTAATATCAGCCTCAACTTTTGTGACTGAATCAACACACGCCTTCTCAGGAATGTCCTTAATCTTAACGTCAAGTCCATCCTCTTTTGAAGTCTCCAATTGCAAAATTAAACAATCTTTCGTTGTGTCATTCAATGGAACATGTGTGACGAATTCATTAATTTGGTCCGAAGGCTTTGGATTAGATGCTCCATACCATGCATCTATCAATCCATTTTGATCGGGAAGACCCTTTGTCGCTGCTCTACCAATAGATTTTAAACTTGAGGCCAGAAAGACTTTATTTATACTCGTTTCTGGTGGCACGCTTTCGTTCAAACTTCTCGGTTTCTTTGATGGCAATAGAGCTTCATTTGTCTGTTTTTCGGAGCTAGAAAATCTTTTCGCATTAGGACCACCATCATCTACTGCCATTGGCTCCAATGCAACCATTTCTTTGCCCGAGAGTACCTCTGATTCTTCACTGCGCCCAATCCTGCGAATTAGTATCTCTGTGATCAAACCCAAAGAACTGATATCTTTCTTCACCTCCTGCAAGCCTACGACCCATTTATGTTTACGGTTCTGAAGCCGCGAGACGCTAATCCTATTCTTAAAACCCTGATCATAAAGCCCCTTCCCTGGCGGAAACCTGTCGGAAATCCTAATCCCGCCAACACTACTACGACCTCCGGCCTCTTCTTGGAGATCCCTCCCCACCACTCTTTCTAGTTGCTCGGACGTGGAAACCCTATGGAGCAGTCGGCCCCCGCGGAGGTCAGAAACCAGATCGGAGGCCTTACCGCTAGCCAAAGACGAGGTGGAGCAGCGAACCCAGAGAAGGAGTCCGGAATCGAAGGGTTCTCGCCGGCGGCGACGGGGATCTTCCGGGGGTCAGAGGCGGAGCGTCCGTACTTGGGGGTGAACTGGACGGAGACCTCTCCGCTGGAATCCGGCGCCGTGATCCTCGTCCCGCCTCCACCTCCTCTCTCCTTGAGCCGCGTCGACATCTGGATTCCGGCGACCGCGATGCGGATTCGGGAGTCGGCAGCTGGCACGCTCGCTCGCTCTTTTCTTGAGCGGAGACTGCGATTTGAACTAAACGGGCAGAGGGTCATGGTTTTAAGCCCGTTTAATAAACGGATTGAGCTCCGGCCCAAATCGCTTTGTTCCTTTCCTTTGCCCATTTTCCTTTTTTTATATATTTAAAAATTAAACTTTTGTTAAAAATCTTAAATTCATCGAATATTCATAAAAAAAATATTTGATTTATGTATGTGCAGTGTTGTTGCATCGGTGACCTGGACAAAGCCTCGGATGGGATGAGAATCCCTGTATCCGTCAATCTCATAATCATCGGTGATAATCGACGAGTCATCCGATCATTATCGGACATCATCAACGATCTTCGAATCGTCATCTCGAACGAAAAGATACCTTAGGAAATATGAACTGGTTGAGATCGTCGTAATTGTGATCTCATCGGATTCGACGTGAATCCGATGAGATCCAATTGCGGTCATCCGATCGATTCATCGTATCTCAAGTATAATTTAATTCGGGATGATGATCGAAAATTATCGATATATCTAATCGATGTCGATAATCGTCGATGAATAGACAGACGGGACAAGAGAAAAGCGGGGAAAACATTCGCCCGAGCATAAAACCTAAAGCCTAACAGCCTAAAGGGAGTAAACATTGCATGGTCGACGTGGCTAAAGGGGTAAAGGTTAATAAAAGAAATAAAAGAAGAAAAACAAAATCCACTTTATGGCGTGGCAGTGCGATTTGTGAGTCATCGCACTCATGCTTTGCCTGGTATACCATGTTAGTTCAACCCTTCAACTCACTGCTCCGTTGGTTTTTTATTGAGTAAATTATCCTTCCTACTATTTTTATTGGAAAAAATTTATTTTTTACTGTTAAAATTTTATTTACTCCGACTCTCTAATATATACTAATTTACTAAATTATCTTATTTTTTAGGTAAAAAATTAAAATAAAATATAATTACTCTTTAATTCAATATCATTTAATTAAAATCTAATATATTTTTATCAAATTAAGTAAGACTCAATCAATTCATTCTAAATCAATCCATTGATATGAACTTTCTATTAGACGAAAAAATAATGCTAAATTGATAAAAAATATATTAAATTTTAATTTAAAATGTGTTGGATTGAGAAAAATTATACTACTCTTGGACTTTTGTACCTATAAAAAATAATGATTATGTTCTCCAACAAATACAAATGATCGATTATCAATCGATTCTAATCGATCAGAGATCCTCAATTGATTGTCTCACCTCCAATCAATTATGGGCAGCTCTGATCGACTCTCAATTAACTGGATTTGAAAAAGGATCGTACTTAATTCGATAGAAAATATATTATATTTTAATTAAATGATGTTGAATTTAAAAATAATCATATCTTATTTTGTATTTTTTATCTAAAAACTAAAATAATTAAATAAATTGATATATATTAGGATTGAAGTAAATAAAATTTTGAAATGAAATAATTTTTTTATATACAGAATGACTGTAAAATTTAAGATAGAATTGAGAATTTTAAGATAATTTATATTTTACTAAATAAATTATATATTTTGTATGAAGTAATGCCAAACAGGGTCTATATATTTTATAAATTAAATGTAAATATCAAATAACTTTTTTATTTTTCGGACCATTTTTATTAGAATCGGACGCACTTTTGAAAGGTAATCTTTTTTATTTTTGACAAAAATCATAGGAATACGAACGCCCTCATTTTCTTAATCGTCAAAATAGCATCTTATTTTAATTTTTTTTATATCACCTCGTATCCTATAAAATGATACAAAATGATAGATAATATAAACTTTTAATGTGAAATTTCAACGTGAATGACATGACATTCTAATTATAATGATTCTCGACGAGTTCATCGTACCCCCCAAATTATAGTTTTATTTGGGGAGACGATCGGAGGCCGTCGTTAGTATCGAAGCGACAATCGGACGTGTACACAAAAAGTATCACGTCATTCACATTGAATTTTACTCTATAATTTCATACTCATTATCATAGCTCAAAATGATAATACCCTTCCGATGCGCGCACAATATTATTTTTATTTTCTTATCTAAGTCCGTCTAATTATAATAGCAATAGTTATGTCCCTATTATTATTATAATAACTATGATCTTAATTATTGGAGGCGGATTTAAAATTATAAATTTAAGAAATAGCATACTAAGTAATATAATTAAACGAAATAAATATTATAATAATATTTATATTTAATTAAAAATTAAGAAAATAGAAAAGATTTTTTTTTTAAAAAAATAGTCTTTAGAGAGATTTAAACCTTAGATGTGTGTAAAAAAAATAAAATATATCATTAGATCAACTATAAATATTTAATTTTAAAATGGTCAATAATATATATATTAAAAAAATAAAAACTTTTATACTAAAAATACATTTAAAAAAACTTTATATAAAAATAATATTATAAAAATTATGGGGCGTTGTGGCCCCGGATTCCTATGTAAATCCACCCTGAATCTCAAAATTATTTAATAGTTACAGTTTCATAATTATTGTAATAATTATATTTCCGTAACTACTATAATATAATAATTATAATCGTTATAAATTGTAACTATCAAAATTATATTATAATATTATGAATCAACTGATGCATAAGAGAATTAATAATTGATTTTTTAATTAAGAAAAGAGTGACAATTTTTGAATAAATTATTTACTATAAATCTTAAATGAATTAGTCAATAATTTTTTTTTATGTGTATGCTATCTGTTCTAAGAGATTTCGTGAATAATTGAACAATTATTATGATATATTGGTGGTAGAAAGATGATTTATTCGTCTTAGCGTCTTCGTCAATTTATCCAGATTAATACGAGAAGATAAATTATGAAGATTATTAAATCGAAATTATAACTAATCCATAAGAAGGGCATGAAAATTAATTATTATGATATATTATTCTCTAATGAGATAGTCAAGAAATAGATTTCATATTTATAATATATATTCCATATCAAACATCTTTCTAATATTATTAAAACAGAAAAATACTAAAAAAAAGAAACTAATGTTTCATGTGGTTTCGTAATTTTTGCCATACTTTTTTTTTTATTTACAAAAGTATTTAAGCTTACGCCTGACTAATCAGGTTGATTGATCGGTCCTACCTCACAGTCTTCAATGAGAATCTCTACCAGTCAACGAAAGTAAATCACGAGACGGAGACACGAGACGATTCGCTACTGATGATATCGGTATCCGATAATCCGACCACACAGTAGTCTATAGCGATTTCTTCGTCAGCATACTGCATGCTCTATCAGGAAGAATCGAACTCGAAATAAAGATCACCAAGTAAATCATTACCCATCGTATCATACCCGCGGAGACATTTTTTTTGCCATAAATTAGAATTGCTTTTGAGAGGTTCGTAAAGTATTTTATTATTTATTTTGTTTCTTCATCTTGCATATGACTTCGAGGCTAAGCTTCTCCGCCGCACGGCCCGCACCTCACGGTGAGCTGACCGTGCTATGCGGCCCCCTATATATAGCCCGGCGTTCCGTTCCTATCCGTAGAAGATCGAGAAGAAAGCGACATTGCTCATCGGGCGTTTCTGCGAGATGACAGGGGAATCCGAGGCCAGCCGACTCATCGAGCCGGGAATCGAGGTGCTTCCCGAGGGCTGCATCGCCCACGCCATCTCCCTCACGTCGCCCCGCGACGCCTGCTGCTCCTCCGCCGTCTCCACCGCCTTCCGATCCGCCGTCTCTTCCGACGCCGTCTGGAGCAGCTTCCTACCCTCCGATCTGGAGTCCATCCTCGCCAGATCCGACCGTCCGGTTGACTTCTCCTCCAAGAAGGAGCTCTTCTTCCAGCTGTGTGACAAACCGATCCTCCTCGACGGCGGCAAGATGGTTAGTTACAATTTTCCACAACGTTTCGCTATTTGATAGGGTTATGGTTCCCTATTTTCGATTCCTCACTCTGGATTACTTTTTGAGGTTTGAAAGTTAGCTAATGTTGTGAATTGGGAGAGACTTTGCTGATTAGGGATTCGAGGGGGGAAATGGGGGAATTTTGAGAGAAGCATCATTTCTGTTTATTTGATGTTTGTTATGTTGCGTTGTGCAGATTTTCTCACTGGACAGATCCAGCGGAGCCAAGTGCTTCATGCTTTCTGCCAGAGAACTAGCCATTACGTGGGCAGATACGGACGCCTACTGGAGATGGGTTCCAGAACCTGATTCCAGGCATGTAGTAACAAATGTTCTTCTTTTCTTCTTCTCTTTTGCTTAGTAATTGAATGCTTCTTATTTTTAAGATAATTCTGTAATGGAAGTCTTAATCATTAACTTTTAGCAAAATTTCATTGTTCTTTTTCTATTAAAATGACCGACATGTTTTTACCGTGCCTTTTCTTCTTGTCATGGTCAATCCCTTTATCTAATGCCATAGTGGCAACCAGTCTCCTAAAGGATGGGGTACATAGATAGGATTTATAATGTCAAAGTGAATTGATTAACCCATTTATCTCAAAAGCTCCAACTTTTATGAAGAGATTAATCTTTGTATTTATACTCCCATCATGTGTAGATGGATGCACTTCGCTTGGCAAGTCCAAATCAAGCGCACAAAATAATCAGCGATTATTTTGTATCATGCTTGTTTTTCACGTCATAAAGCATGGATTACATACCAAATGTATTCAGATGTAGCTTAAACAAGTCTTTGTATTTATACGCTTAATACTCCCTTTAAATATTTGGATGGACATGCTTCATTTGTCAAGCCCAAACTGAACATGAGCTAATGAGATAATGTTATTTAAACCCAAACTCTAAAGTTGGATCCCATGATAAAGTTGTTGGCTACATGCTTTAAAAGCTCTAGCTATTCATCTTTGGTATACATGCACTCGTGTTTTATCTACTTTATTGTGCAGGATGTCCCATTGTTGCTTGTATAGTCTATGTATCAAACATGTATACATACAAGTAGACATTGTACTGAGAGATATGGACATCACATTTTGTTCTGCTTCTACCTGTTCAACTCATGTTTTAAAATTGAATTAAACTTTGCAAGGTGCTACGAGTTACTGAACAATTAAATGTGCAAACTATCTCGACAGGTTCTCAGAGGTCGCTGAACTCCTAAGTGTATGTTGGTTGGAGATTCGTGGGCACTTCAAATGCAAAATGCTTTCTTCCAAAACAACATATGCTGCCTATCTCATCTTCAAGCTATCTGATCGCGCTTATGGTCTGGGTCATCCGCTCCAAGAGGCATCGATAGAACATGGAACAGAATCATCCACTAGCGTGGTTTGCTTACAGCCCAGGGACATGTACGCGCATTTGCACGCTCGGAGGAACAGGGTTTGGTTCAGGCGTGGTTTGCGCTGGAGACGACGAGTACTGACTGTCCACGAGAGTCAAGAAGCAGACGAGGAAGCCAAGGAAGCCGCGGGCCGTGTTCCGCAGTTGAGGGGTGATGGATGGATAGAAATCGAGCTGGGTGAGTTCTACAACAGCGGGGAAGAGGACAAGGAGGTGGATGTAAGTTTGCTGGAAGTGAAAGGAGGGCACTGGAAGATTGGTCTGATCATTGAGGGAATTGAGATAAGGCCTAAAAAGTAAATGCTAAAAGTAATGTCCCTAACTTTTAGCAAATCCATTGGAGCATTAAATCCAACTGCAAATGTTGCATATTTTAGCCTCAAGAGAGATTTGGTATGCAGTTGATCGATAAATCTTTGTTCTTTAGGATTTTGAGAATCCGCTCCATATTGTGGAAGAATATGATTCTCATTGGAGTTGTCTCATTTTGCATATTGCTTCCTCACCAATGTTGGCATGTTGAATAAGTTCTAAAGCATCATCCATGGTACCGACTCCTAATCCAATTATTTGAGAATCGAAAGTGAAGGGAAATTATTTTAACTATTAATAATACTGGGCAATTTTATGCGTTGCTAAATTCATGCCTTAAGATACAAGTATAATAAGCATTAACAAGCATTAACGGGCTTTGATGTATGATTTTCCTATTTATCTAATATTGAAATCGCCATTTAAGTTAAATGAGCAAATAAGGGTTTGCTTTTGTTTTTTTTTAACATAAATATTGAAAATGACCATTCAATTTTTTTTTGTTTGGGGGGGGGGAGGATATGGTTGTAGTATTGATATGTATTTTTTTAGTTAAAAAATGATTACGTTAATTTTAGATATACCTCTAAGGGTGCGTTTGGTTCAAACGGAGGAATGGAAATGAGAATGGGATTGATTGAGGTGGGGAATGGGAATGAGTATGATTGATTACAAAGTGGTGTTTGGTTAGGACTGTGTAAACATTACCATTACCATTGATGGTGTTGGGTTTACCTATAAAGGAATCAATATTAATATCTCATCTCATTCATTACATATAATATTCTATTTAATTAAAAATATAAACTGTATTCTGCTAGCTGGCGCTTGGGGTTTTTCATTCCCCCCAAAATGGGGTGGAATGGATGAATACATCAAATAGCGTAATCAAAACACTGTTCCGTAATTATACCATTGAACCAAACGGTCGGATTGATTTCCTTTCCCTTTGCAGAGCTCAAATACCACGTACCAAGCGCCTCCTAAGTTCGTCCATAAACTATTAAAAAATGATAAATTATTAATTTATAATCGATCGTCAAATGAAGAGCCTGAGGAATTTCTTTTTAAGGAGATGTCTCTACCAAAATTTGATAATAAATTATGTCCTTTTAATTTTAACCCAAATTTCTATTTAGATCGTCTGTCGCGAATACTTCTTGATTTATCATGACTACTGATGAGAAATTTCTATGGAGTCAGACTAGTTATCTGAGGTTCGATGTTACCCAACCTCCCTAACTTTTTTTTTTAAAATTTGGTTCATTTCAAATCGGGCCTAGATAAATTTCCTTTTTATGGCGGAAAATGATATGTTCAATAAAAAATCTCAAAAAAAAATTCAGTAAATGATGTTGCACTTTGTATGCAACGATCCTCATCGAGTTTACCGTGTCCCTAAGATATAATTTAATTCGGAGTGATAATCGAAGACCAAATGACAATAGAATATGTACATATAAAATATCACATTATTTATTAAATATTTCATTTTTTTTTACTAAACTAAACGCAGAACTCTTACTATGACATGCCAAAGTCGATCTATTTCAAATCAGGCTGGACATGGCACACAAGAAAAAAGGCCTATCGAATCGGTAGCTTGCTCGGCCCATACAAGCCCGTGACGTTTAATAGCTAGCAGTCCACTGACCGCCTCTCTTTCTCTCTTTCAGTATATCGCCCCGGGTTACGGTGCAGTGGTAGAGCGATTAAGGATTCGAAAAACATCGTTAATTTTTTTTTCCTTTCAGTATATCGCCCGCGATTCTTCGTGGCAAATTTTTCTCGGCGACAAATCGAAACCTCGGGTTTGTAAGCTTCGATCCCAGATTTTTTACTCCAGTGGCTTCTTTTCCACCCGCAATTTCTTCAATCGTTTGTAAACTGTGACTTGTTCCACATTCTCTAGGGTTTTTTTGTCCGGTCGATTCATTGTCTGCAAATCTGCCTTATTTTCGCACAGATTTCGTAAATTCTGATTTCGTTTAGCCTAGGATTCAGGATTGGCGTGAGATGACAAGGAAATCCGAGGCCAACCGATTCAGCGAGCCGGGAATCGAGGTGCTTCCCGAGTGCTGCATCGCCCACGCCATCTCCCTCACGTCGCCCCGCGACGCCAGCTGCTTCTCCGCCGTCTCCACCGTCTTCCGGTCCGCCGCCGCCTCCGACTCCGTATGGAACAGCTTCCTCCCCTCCGATCTGGAGTCCATCCTCGCCAGAGCCGACCGTTCTGTCGACTTCTCCTCCAAGAGGGAGCTCTTCTTCCGGCTGTGTGACCAACCGATCCTCCTCGACGGTGGCAAGATGGTTAGTTACAGTTTTCCACAACGTTTCACTATTTGATAGGGTTATGGTTCCCTATTTTCGATTCCTCACTCTTGATTACTTTTTGAGGCTTGAAAGTTTGCTGATGTTGTGAATTAGGAGACTGTTTGGAAAGGAAGGAATTGGAATTCGGATTTCAATTCCATCCTTTGGTAGCAATTTTCATGAAGGAATTAATAAAAAATTGAATTCCAATTCCTTTCAAACCCCTCAAAACAAATCACACCTAAACACCTAAGATTTGTGAAAGTAATTCACTTGAACAAATTAAATTACCAAATCACCCCCTCACAAAACAAATCAAAGTTACTCCGGCTCCATCCTCGTAGGATAAAATCGTAAAAGTATAACAATTGAATTCAATTCAATTCTGTTTTTACAATTCATTCCAAACATAAGAATTGGAATTTAATTCCGGATGGAATTCACCGGAATTGAATTCCAATTCCTTACTTAAAAGGTTTCCAAACAGGGTGTGGATTCGAGGGGGGAAATGGTGTGGGAAGCATCACTTCTGTTTATTTGATGCCTGTTATGTTGCGTTGTGCAGATTTTCTCACTGGATAGATCCAGCGGAGCCAAGTGCTTCATGCTTTCAGCTAGAGAACTAGCCACTTCGTGGGGGTATACGGACCCCTACTGGACATGGGTTCCGGAACCTGATTCTAGGTATATAGTAATAAATGTTCTTCTTTTATTCTTCTGTTTTGTCTAGTCATTGAATGCTTCTTATTGTTAAGTATAATTCTGTAATTGAAGTCTTAATCATTAACTTTTTGCAAAGTTTCATTGTTTGGATGGACATGCTTCATTTGGCAAGCCCAAACTGAACATGAGCTAAGGAGATATTGTTATTTAAACCCAAACTCTAATCTCATGATAAAGTTGATGCTATCTACTTACTTAATGCTCTAGCTATTCATCTTTGGTATACAAATACTCTTGTGTTTTAGCTACGTTATTGTGGAGGATGTGCCATTGTTGCTTGTCTAGTCTATGTATTAGGCATATATACATTCAAGCACACATTGTACCGAGAGATGTGGATATCATATTTTGTTCTGCTTTTACCTTCAACTCATGTTTTAAAATTGAATTAAACTTTGCAAGGTGCTACGAGTTACTGAACAATGAAATGTGCAAAACTATCCCGACAGGTTCTCAGAGGTTGCTGAACTCCGACGAGTATGTTGGTTGTCGATTCAAGGGCACTTCCAAAGCAAAATGCTCTCTTCCAAAACAACATATGCTGCCTATCTCATCTTCAAGCTATCTGATAACGTCATGATCTGAGCCATCCACTCCAAGAGGCATTAGTCAAACTTGGAACAAAGTCATCCACTAGCCTGGTCTGCTTGCAGCCCAGTGAGTTTATGTACGCGCATATGCATGCTCTGAGTAGGAGTTGCTTCAGGTGTCCACAGCTGAGGGGTGATGGATGGATGGAAATCGAGCTGGGTGAGTTCTACAACAGCGGGGAAGAGGACGAGGAGGTGGCTGTACGTTTGCTGGAAGAGCAAGGACGGCGCAGGAAGAAAGGCCTGATCATTGAGGGTATTGAGATAAAGCCCAAGTAGTCTTTGTTCTCTGAAGAGTGATCCAAAAACTTGTATTCTGGAACTGTGGTACCTTACTTTGAGCATCCATTGAAGTAGCAAATTCGACTGCAAATGTTGCATATTTTAGCTTCGAAAGAGATTCGGTATGCAGATGAGTGATAAATCTTTGTTCTTTAGGATTTTGATCAAGGTTTTGAAAGGTGCCACTGAGAATCTGCTCCATATCGTAGAATATGACTCTCGCTGGTGTTGTTAAGGCGACTCATTTTGGGTTGGATATTGCATCCTCACCAATGCTGGCATGTTGAATAAGTTCGAAAGCATCATCCACGTTACTGACTCCTAATCCAATTATTTGAGATTAGCGAGAGATAAAGACTTCTTGTTGTTGTACTGAATATCTAAATCTCACAACTCAATTAATCATCAAGTGAATCCGGAAGTGATCACGGTCAATCCGGAAGTGATCATGATTGTCCATAGAACGTTATTAGATTTGTCATCCTATTAGATAAAAAAATGTCATATAATAAGTCATTATTATCCTATTAAGAAAAAATATCGTATAATAGGTCATTATTGAGATTTGAATTTTGATATTTAGTTAATCTCTAGAGTATCTAACCACTCGGACAGGATTCTCTAGGATAGAGGATCCCTATCCTGCCTATCCTACACTCGTCGGCGATGGTCGACGAGTTGTCCGATCGACGATTGGACGCCACCAATCATTTTTGATTGTATCTTGGGATAACGGTGAATCGGTCGAAATCGTCACATTACAATCTCGTCGGATTCGACGGTGAATACGACGAGATCGCAATTGCGGCGATACCCGACGGGTTCACCGTACCCCCAGGATATAGTTTTGTTCGGGACAGTGGTCGGAAGCCGCCGGTAGTGTCCGATTGACGATCGGACGACTCGCCGATATCGTCGATGAGTGATACAGAGGACAGGATCCTCTGTGGGACAGAGATCCCATCTCCTAACCACTACTTCAAAACCCCAAGGACTTTTTAAATGAAAATATCGAAACTATTAAAGTAAATACATCTCTTATTTGATCAAAATTATTTGAATTTGATTAAATTTGTTTCAATATTATTTGATCCGGTCGGGACGTTCCGTGACCCGGTCGGGAATCTTTGTGAGTCAGCCGGTTGGTTTTCTTTGTGCGAGCCGGGAGCCTGGTCAAATCCAGCCCGGCCGAAGACAACTTGATGAGGATGACCCAGGCCCGTCGAGGTCGGGCACTCAAGGTTGGGCCCATGAGGTCGGACACTCGGGTCGCACCCCTGAGGCCGAGCACTCAAGGTCAGGCCCTTGAGGTCGAACGCTCGGGTCGCACACCCGAGACCGAGCACTCGAGGTCGGGCCTTCGAGGTCGGACGCTCGGGTCGCACACCTGAGGCTGAGCACTCGAGGTCGGGCCCTGGAGGTCGGACACTCGGGTCGCACACCCGAGGCCGAACACTCGAGGTCAGGCCTTCGAGGTCGGATGCTCGGGTCGCACACCCGAGGCCGAGCACTCGAGGTCGGGCCTCCGAGGCCGAGCACTCGCGGTGCCCGGGTACCCCAGGTCATATACTCCGAAGCCATCCCAAAGATTGAAGCGGATAGGTCCTCGTAATGAAAGAGTCACGTCCGCCATGAGGATCTGCTAAACTCTTCATTAAGAGGAAAAGACCTCTGACATAATCATTACCTAACACAGCCGCCAAGCATTAATTGGCGTCAGAATACAATTGTCAGTGGTAATGAAGCTACCGGCGGCTGAGGTGGCATGGCTCAGTCTGACCTTGATACTCTATGGATGTGACAGCTTGCTTGAGGATTTCTCCACCTATATACTCCCTGAGCCCATAGAGGGCGTGCTGACATTTGCAACCATCACCACCATCTTGTGAGCCTTATTTTGGTCTGAGCCGAGTGACTTGAGCCGGATCAAATTGAGCCCGAGTCCGACCCCCGTGCTACAGCAGACCGGGTCGTCTTGGTTAGACCGAGTCATCCGAATGAGAACCGATCTTCGCTTGTTGACAGGATCATTATTATTGTAATTTTGTTTAAATTTGTTATAATGTGTAGTAGTTTTGATTAAAATATCACGATACGAATAAAATTGCTACACATGAGTAATGATAGAGACAGTGAATTTGAGACAGTGAATAGGACAGTGAATGACGTGGCAATTAATGTTACGTCGATCGTCGATCCACTACCGGCCTTCGCCGCCTCCGCCAAATATACCTGGGGCACGGTGAACCGTCGGGATCGCATTGCGATCTCGCATCATTGACCATCGATTTCGATAGGTTCACCGTTGCCGGTGATCCTAACGAGTTCACGTCCTCCGAAGGTATAGTTCATTCAGGACGATAATCAGAGGTCATCGGTGGTGTCCGATCGGCGTGGACGTGTACATTAATCGACGTGATTCACTGTCCATTCACTGTCCCAAATTCACTGTCAAATTATTACTCTTATAATAATTTGGATAACTATCACTATAATAATATTCAAATAAAGATATTTTCATGATAAAATGTTGTGATGATATTTTTTTAAACTAAAATGACCTTTTGATAAAAAGAGTAATAAATGATATATATATATATTTTTATGTATGTTCAAATTTCTTTTATATATATATATATAAATATAGTTTTACATACAGACGTGACATTCACAGGAAAATAAGATTTCTCCCTAAACGAATACAAATATTTAATAAAAAATTTATAATTAAAATACAAATTCAAAAGAAAATATATAATTATATATTATATATATATATATATAACACAGTTTTACGTGCAGACGTGATATTCACATGGAAATTAGGATTCTCTCTAAACCGAATATAAATTTTCTAAATAAAAAATTTATAATTAAAAATACAAATTCAAAAGAAAATATATAATTACAAATCCTAAAAAGAAAAATTTAGATCTTAATCCAAAATTAAAATTTTAAATAATAATTTATCAAATTTAAAAAAGATAATTCAAAAAATAATTTTGATGTAAAAAAAATGATAGTCGCACATCTAAAGTTACCAAGGCGAATTACACAAAGAGCAATTATAAAAATAGACAAAGAATGATAAAACAACTCATACCTTTCTCGGACTTTTGGCTATGATCAAGTATAGTATATGTTCTTATCAGTTTAATATCTAATATGTGGGTCATTAGTCCACTTTGATATTAAATTAATTTTAATATGAGAGATGGTCCATCACAGTAGCTTGCTATTAGGGTTTTCATTTATCGCCTGTGTGTTACAATATAGCACAGGCCTAGCACACCCTTATCAAAGTAAATTAAACTTTAGATCGCATCCACATCCACCACCCTTATAAAACTTATGATCACCATAATATCTTATATTATAAAAAATAATAATACTATATTTTATATTGACATGAATCCATGATGAAATAAAATTATTTTTCATTTTAATTTTTTATTTAAAAATAAAAATTGACATATATATATATTATCATTAAATATATTATTTGAATTATATAAGATTACTGTGCATTGCACTGGTATTATACTAGTACTACTATATAAATTCGGTTCATTTCAAACGGGCCAAGGATAAAGTTTTTTTTTTTTTTTGGCAAATTTCATCTACTTCAAATTGGGCCGGACATTACCGGAAGAAAACACCGGAAGTCACTTCCCGCCCGTCGCCCGCGGTACTTCCTGAGACATTTTTCTCGGCGACGAATCGAAACCTCGGGGTTCGCATGCTTCGATCCCAGATTTTTGCATCCTGTGGCCTATGTTCTAGCCGCAATTTCTTCTATCGTTTGTAAGCTGTAACTCGTTCCATATTCTCAAAGTTTTGTTTTTTGGCTTGTAATTTTTTATTTTTTATACTTCCCTGGGGTTTGTCCTATCTATTCATTGTCTGGTCGAGGATTAGATGGTTTAGTGCACAAATTGTTGTTAATTTTTGTTTAGAAAAATCTGCCTTTTGCACAAATTTCGTAATTTCTGATTTTGTTTGGCCTAGGGTTTCCGGGTTGGAGTGAGATGCTTGTTTGGTGCGAAATCGCCAATTTCTTTTTGGAAGATTGGTATTGTTGACACACCTCTGGATCGATTAACTTATAAAACTCGCCGTTTGGAGGATACGGAGGAAAAATATGTCTGATTCGAGGAAGGAGGAAGGGGAAGCGAAGTAGACGACCACACTACTGATGCCAGCTACTAATGGAAGCATCTCAGCCAGCGGCGAGCTTAGATCAAGGCGAAAAGTTCAGTGGAACGATCGCAGCGGCAACAATCTGGTAGAGGTGCTGGAATTCGATCTATCACATGCCAAAGTCGATCTATTTCAAATCAGGCCGGACATGACGCACAAGAAAAATGGCCTATTGAACCGGTAGCTTGCTCGGCCCATACACTCCCGTGACGTCTAATAGCTAGCAGTCCACTACCGCCTCAGTATATCGCCCGCGATTCTTCCTGTGACATTTTTCTCGGCGACGAATCGAAACCTAGGGTTTGTAAGCTTCGATCCCAGATTTTTTCCTCCAGTGGCTTCTTTTCCAGCCGCAATTTCTTCAATCGTTTGTAAACTGTGACTTGTTCCATATTCTCTAGGGTTTTTTTTTGTCCGGTTGATTCATTGTCTGCAAATCTGCCTTATTTTTGCACAGATTTCGTAAATTCTGATTTCGTTTTGCCTAGGATTCAGGATTGGAGTGAGATGGCAAGTAAATCCGAGCCCAATCGACTCAGCGAGCCGGGAATCGAGGTGCTTCCCGAGGACTGCATCGCCCACGCCATCTCCCTCACGTCGCCCCGCGACGCCAGCTGCTTCTCCGCCGTCTCCACCACCATCCGGTCCGCCGCCGCCTCCGACTCCGTATGGAACAGTTTCCTCCCCTCTGATCTGGAGTCCATCCTCGCCAGAGCCGACCGTTCTGTCGACTTCTCCTCCAAGAGGGAGCTCTTCTTCCGGCTGTGTGACCAACCGATCCTCCTCGACGGTGGCAAGATGGTTAGTTACAATTTTCCACAACGTTTCGCTATTTGTTAGGGTTATGGTTCCCTATTTTCGATTCCTCACTCGGTTGAAAGTTAGCTGATGTTGTGAATTAGGAGACTGTGCTGCTTATGGATTAGAGGGGGGAAATGGTGAGGGAAGCATCATTTCTGTTTATTTGATATCTGTTATGTTGCATTGTGCAGATTTTCTCACTGGATAGATCCAGTGGAGCCAAGTGCTTCATGCTTTCAGCTAGAGAACTAACCATTACGTGGGCAGATACGGACCCCTACTGGAGATGGGTTCCGGAACCTGATTCTAGGTATATAGTAATAAATGTTCTTCTTTTATTCTTCTGTTTTGTTTAGTCATTGAATGCTTCTTATTGTTAAGTATAATTCTGTAATTGAAGTCTTAATCATTAACTTTTTGCAAAGTTTCATTGTTTGGATGGACATGCTTCATTTGGCAAGCCCAAACTGAACATGAGCTAAGGAGATATTGTTATTTAAATCCAAAATCTAATCTCATGATAAAGTTGATGCTATCTACTTACTTAATGCTCTAGCTATTCATCTTTGGTATACAAATACTCTTGTGTTTTAGCTACGTTATTGTGCAGGATGTGCCATTGTTGCTTGTCTAGTCTATGTATTAGGCATATATAGTTACATTCAAGCACACATTGTACCGAGAGATGTGGATATCATATTTTGTTCTGCTTTTACCTTCAACTCATGTTGTAAAATTGAATTAAACTTTGCAAGGTGCTACGCCTACGGGTTACTGAACAATGAAATGTGCAAATCTATCCCGACAGGTTCTCAGAGGTTGCTGAACTCCGTAAAGTAAGTTGGTTGGAGATTCGTGGGCACTTCAAATGCAAAATGCTTTCTTCCAAAACAACATATGCTGCCTATCTCATCTTCAAGCTATCTGATAACGCTCATGATCTGGGCCATCCACTCCAAGAGGCATTTGTCAACCTTGGAACAAAGTCATCCACTAGCCTGGTCTGCTTGCAGCCCAGTGAGTTGAGGTACGCGCATATGCACGCTCAGAGTAGGAACTGGGGTTGCTTCAGGTGTCCACAGCTGAGGGGTGATGGATGGATGGAAATCGAGCTGGGTGAGTTCTACAACAGCGGGGAAGAGGACGAGGAGGTGGCTGTACGTTTGCTGGAAGCGAAATGTCAGCGCTGGAAGAAAGGCTTGATCGTTGAGGGTATTGAGATAAAGCCCAAGTAGTCTTTGTTCTCTGAAGAGTGATTCAAAAACTTGTATTCTGGTATTGTGGTACCTTGCTTTGAACATCCATTGAGGTAGCAAATTCGACTGCAAATGTTGCATATTTGAGCTTCGGAAGAGATTCGGTATGCAGATGAGTGATAAATCTTTGTTCTTTAGGATTTTGATCAAGGTTTTGAAAGGTGCCACTGAGAGAATCTGCTCCATATCGTAGAATATGACTCTCGCTGGAGTTGTTAATTAGGCGACTCATTTTGGGTTGGATATTGCTTCCTCACCAATGCTGGCATGTTGAATAAGTTCGAAAGCATCATCCACGTTACTGACTCCTAATCCAATTATTTGAGATTAGCGAGAGATAAAGACTTCTTCTTGTTGTACTGAATATCACAACTCAATTAATCATCAAGTGAATCAGGAAGTGATCATGATTGTCCATACACCGTCTTTAGATTGTCATCCTATTAGAGAAAAAAATATCGTATGATAGGCCATTATTATCCTATTAGAGAAAAAAAATGTACGGATAATAGATCATTATTGAGATTTGAATTTTGATATTTAGTTAATCTCTAGAGTGTCTAACCACTACGTCCAAACCCCAAGAACTTTTTAAATGAAAATATCGAAACTATTAAAGTAAATACATCTCTTATTTGATCAAAACTATCCACCATTTTGAGTGAGTAACAAAGAATTTTGTTTCCTTTGTGCTTTAGCTGGATGAATATTGCTTGGTTATCTGGTACTACTAAGAGATTCAGATTCTCTTGTATGATAACAAGAGAATTGTGTATCACTTGTTGCTCATTATGCTCGGATAGAAAGTTAGACAAATCACAGGTTAGAGTCAGCACCCTAATTGCACCAGTAGTTGTGAAACATCTCACTATTGCACAAAATATTCTCATGCTTTTGATGGAGATGTTTCAATTGGTGGATGAAACTATTTTGATGTTGGAAATTCTGGGCCGCAAAAACCGCTTTTTGCGTTGTGGAAACCCCAGAAGTTCGGCCACGGATCCGTGTGAACATAAAAAATATGATTACGAGTACGAGTTTAATCTACATTAGATCTACTTGATAAGAATCATTACCCTTGACGCGTAGCCCTTCGCTTTCCCGCTTGTCCAAAAGGCCGCCGGATCTCGTAGAGTATCAAAGCAGACACTCCTCTATACGTATCCACGCGAACAAATGAAGATGAATCAAAACCTTAGGTGTGCTAGCACCCTATAGGTTTCGGCCAAGAGGAGAGGTCGAAGAAGCACTCCAACCAAAAATCAAGAGAGAAGAAGAAAAGCCTCACCCTCACCAAAATGAAACAAAACATCGATTTTGTTCCTTCATGGTGGCCGACCACTTAATGGCCATTAATGGCCATTAGGTGGCCGGCCATAATGGCTATTAAGTGCCATTAGGTGGCCTTCCATATCCCTTTTCAATTTGAATTCGAAATTCAAATGGGGGGGAAACCAAGTCATCACTTGGTCAAACAAAGGTGAGGTGGGTTTTGGTCAAGTCAAACTTGCCTTTTATGGACTTTCCATAAATAGTCAAGTCAAACTTGACTCCATTTCTTCTCCCATGTCAAGTCTAACTTGAAGTGGAACCAAGTCAAGTCAAACTTGATTTGGATTTAGGTCAAGTCAAACTTGCCTTTTATGGACTTTCCATATTTAGCCAAGTCAAACTTGACTTCAATTTTTCTCCATCTATTTGTTCTTTGCGTGTGACCCTATAGGTTCTTGTAACGTTGGCAATGCTTCTAACCTCTTAGAAACATAAGCAATGAGCGGTATCTAGCAACACATCATTGCTACCCAAGTTACAAGAATGTTGAGATCCAACATCACCTTATGACTAATAATTGTGACTCTCACAATATATGATAATGTCCCTCTATCCATGATATCTAGATTGACTCAATTGAGGCATAGACCGTGTCATCCTCGAGTCAATCTATATCTTGAACTCCAAGTAGACTCACACTAATCAAATGAGTTCAATATCTCATATTGACTCACTTGGGCATGGCCATGCACTTTGTGGTCTCACTCTATCAAGAATACGATATCGCTCCCGTCATATAGGAGGGATAGATCCCATCTACATCACTCACATCCCTCTCCATAATTTGTTACATACCCAGTAATCGCCTTTATAGTCCACCCATTTACGGGTGACGTTTGACGAAGCCAAAGTACGTAACTCCTTATGTAGGAATCCATGGTGACTTCAGGTCCAAGGACTAATAGTCATACTAATAGCCACATGAGAAAGTATATGACACTCATATAACGATCCATGATACTTTCTCATGGTGGGTCATTCAGTATACATTCTCCAATGCATACCCATGTGTCAACTTGATATCTCTATATCTATGACTTGTGAGATCAAGTCATCATGTTGACCTACATGCTAGCCTCTACGTATTAACATTGTCCTTGAATGTTAATACTTGACTAGGAATTATTTAGAGTAGTGTTCTCTATATCATCTCACTATCGATTCAACCAATCGATTGATATAGATAAGAACCTTCTACTCAAGGACATTATTATACTTAGCTAATTGGCACAAATACACGTAAGTATAATAACCATAAACATGCCTTTATTTATACATAGGAATATGATACAAATTAGTCCATACAATCATTACATGATCGGCTCTAGGGCTCTCACCAACAATCTCCCACTAGCACTAGTGCCAATCACTGTAGTATCTAATACCCAATGATCTAGTGTGACCATCATGCTTTGTCTGTGCCAAAGCCTTGGTCAGGGGATCTGCGACATTCGCCTCTGTGGGTACTCTGCATATCTTCACATCTCCTCTATCGATGATCTCTCGAATGAGATGGAAGCGCCGTAGTATATGTTTGGTCCGCTGGTGTGAGCGAGGTTCCTTAGCCTGCGCAATAGCCCCATTATTGTCACAATAGAGCTCTATGGGATCTGCAATGCTAGGAACCACCCCAAGCTCTGCAACGAACTTGCGGATCCAAACTGCCTCCTTTGCTGCTTCTGATGCAGCAATATACTCAGCCTCTGTTGTAGAATCAGCAACTGTGTCCTGCTTCGAACTCTTCCAGCTCACAGCGCCGCCATTCAGACAAAACACGAACCCTGACTGCGACCGATAATCATCCTGGTCGGTTTGGAAGCTGGCATCACTGTAACCCTTTACAGTTAGCTCCTCATCGCCCCCATATATCAAGAAATATTCTTTAGTCCTTCTCAAGTACTTAAGAATATTCTTGACCGCTATCCAGTGACGCTCACCTGGATCTGACTGGTATCTGCTCGTCATACTTAAAGCATACGAGACATCAGGACGAGTACATAGCATGGCGTACATGATAGATCCTATGGCCGAGGCATAAGGGATCTGATCCATGCGGTCTCTCTCCTCTCTAGAAGAGGGACTTTGAGTCTTCGAAAGACTCATACCATGTGACATAGGCAGAAATCCTTTCTTGGAATTCTGCATGGCAAACCGAAGTAAGACCTTGTCAATGTATGTACTCTGACTTAGGCCAAGCAATCTCTTAGATCTATCTCTATAGATCTTGATGCCTAAAATACAGGCTGCTTCACCTAAGTCCTTCATTGAGAAACAATTCCCCAGCCAAGTCTTCACAGACTGAAGCATAGGAATATCATTCCCAATGAGTAGTATGTCATCCACATACAATATGAGGAAAACTACTATGTTTCCTTCAACCCTCTTGTAGACACAGGGTTCATCTTCATTCTTGATGAAACCAAACTGTTTGATTGCATCATCGAATCGAAGATTCCAGCTCCGAGAAGCTTGCTTTAGTCCATAAATGGACCTTTGCAGCTTGCATACTCTGCCAGTATGCTTTGGATCTACAAAACCCTCAGGTTGTGTCATGTACACATCCTCGAGTAGGTTCCCATTCAGGAACGCGGTTTTGACATCCATCTGCCAGATCTCATAATCGTGGTATGCTGCAATAGCAAGCATGATCCGAATGGATTTGAACATCGCTACTGGAGAAAAAGTTTCCTCATAGTCAATACCATGAATTTGTTTGAAACCCTTTGCTACCAGTCTACCCTTATAGGTATGCGTAAGTCCTCCCATGTCAGTCTTTCTCTTAAAGACCCACTTACACCCAATGGGTTTACCCCTTCAGGTGGATCAACCAAGGTCCAAACTTGGTTGGTGTACATGGAATCCATCTCGGATCTCATGGCCTCAAGCCATTTCTCAGAGTCTGGGCTCATCACAGCTTCCTGATAGGTTGTAGGCTCATTCTCAATGAGCACAACGTCATTGTCATCAGACAAGAGAAATGAATATCTCTCAGGCTGATGACGTACCCTACCAGACCTGCGAAGAGGTAGGTCTACTTGAACAGGATGTTGTTCCATAACTCCTTGTGTAACAATCTCATGATCCACAACACTTTGTGGTTCCTGTTCAACCTCCATCAAGGCCTCAGTGCTTTGGTCCATATCTTGAAGTTCTTCAAGATCGAACGTACTCCCACTAGTTTTTCTAGAAACAAAGTCCTTTCTAGAAAAACCCCAGTCTTCGCCACAAACACTTTGTGCTGACTGGGAATGTAGAAGTAATATCCCTTCGTTTCCTTGGGATATCCTACAAAATAGCACTTATCAGATTTGGGTCCCAGTTTGTCTGAGACTTGACGTCGAACGTAAGCCTCACAACCCCAAATCCTCATAAAAGACATCTGGGGACTCTTCCCAGTCCATATCTGATATGGTGTCTTTACTACAGCCTTTGATGGAACACGGTTAAGAGTGAAGGCTGCCGTGTCCAGAGCATATCCCCAAAAGGATATAGGAAGATCTGTGTGACTCATCATGGATCGCACCATATCTAATAGGGTACGATTCCTCCTTTCGGACACACCATTCCATTGTGGTGTTCCAGGAGGAGTGAGTTGGGACAGAATCCCACACTCAGCTAGATAGTCACGGAACTCATGGCTGAGGTATTCTCCACCTCGATCTGATCGAAGTATTTTAATACTCCTGCCAAGCTGGTTTTGTACTTCATTCTTGAATTCTTTGAACTTTTCAAAAGGATTCTGACTTATGTGTCATCAAGTACACATAACCATATCTACTGAAATCATCAGTAAATGTAATGAAGTACCTATAACCACCTCTGGCAGCAACATTGAAAGGGCCACATACATCGCTATGTATAAGACCTAACAAATCGGTTGCTCTTTCGCTGTGTCCACTGAATGGAGTCTTGGTCATCTTGCCAAGAAGGCAAGACTCGCATGTCTCAAATGATTCAAAATCAAATGAGTCCAGCAAACCATCTCTATGGAGCTGGGATAGGCGACTCTCATTTATATGGCCTAAGCGACAGTGCCAGATATAGGTTTGGTTCAAGTCATTAGACTTGAGCCTTTTGGTATTTATGTTATAGATAGGGTTTTCTAAGTCTAGAAGATAGAGTCCGTTCATTAGAGGTGCACTACAATAGAACATTTCATTCAAATAAACTGAACAACATTTGTTCTTTATTATAAACGAAAATCCTTTCTTGTCTAAACAAGAAACAGAAACTATGTTCTTAGTCAGAGCAGGCACTAATAACAATCATCTAACTCTAGTACAAGCCCAGAGGGCAGAGATAGCATATAAACTCCTGTAGCAACAGCAGCAACTCTTGCTCCATTGCCAACTCGTAAGTCCACCTCGCCCTTTGTCAATGCCCTGCTATTTCTCAGCGCCTGCACATTAGTACAAATGTGAGAAGCACATCCGGTATCTAATACCCATGATGTAGAAATAGACAAATTGACTTCTATAACATGAATACCTGAAGTAGAAGTCTGACTTCTCTTCTTCTGGAGATCTTCCATATATTTCTTGCAGTTCCGCTTCCAGTGTCCGGTCTCACCACAGTGGAAGCAGGTAGCATCCTTGGCTACCCCTCCTTTGGGTTTCAGTGCTTTGCCCTTGCCCTTGCCCTTGCTTGAGACTTTCCCTTGCCTTTGGGCTTGCCCTTACCTTTGTCCTTCTGCACCATCAAATGGGCTTGGCCTTCTTAAGATTGAGCTCAGCAGTTCTTAACATGCTGAGCATCTCAGGCAGGGGCTTGTCAATTTCATTCATGTTCCAGTTCATGACAAATTGACTATAACTTTCGGGTAGGGACTGCAAGATCAAGTCTGTGGCCAGCT